>JAGDYQ010000063.1:3824474-4034564 GCA_021962125.1 Bulinus truncatus | reverse complement strand
TTTTAAAAAGAGCATTCGATTTAATTTTTTTTCGAGAAATTAGTCTATCAAAATAATAATGCAAATTATTTATTGTTTTCTAAAAAAACTCTTTCCAAAAACCACCTAACGTGAAACGAAAACAATTTCATACGAACATTTGTCGACTGGATCAATCTTATAGAAATAAATATTATATATGAAATAAAAATAGTGTAAAAACTTGAGCCTATTGTTGTGGAAACATATGAATCGAAAAAATTTAAATACACATCACGTTGGAGTGAAGGCCATTAGGCATTTGGCGGCGTATAAAGGTAAACAGGAAAATCGCTTTTTAGTTGAAGTTCTGATAAGAGTGCAGATGGAGGGGGGGATGACACATGTAATGCTTCGGGGAGCGGAGATTTCGATGGGGGGGGGGGGGGGGGGGGGGGGGGGGGGAGTTTTTTCGGGGGGGGGGGGGAGCAATATTTTTTGTCTCAACGACTTCTAAATTCCACACTTTCAAAATAATGAAAATCTGTGGATGGTGGCAGAACGAAAATTAAGAAGTCAATTTGCAATAAGGATGCTCTTCTTTTACCACAGTAGCAGGGGGGGGGCTCGAAATCGAGAACACCAAATGAACGTTTCATCATCCTTTCTGTGCATTTAGTGAAAACCGCACATCTAGACAATAATATTTTTACATGGCTTCTTAATTTCATAACATATTTTTATTGTTTTTAAAATTTCTAAGTTTGGCAATTGCTTTATCTTTTCTAATATGTCTAATATTTATATATAAATCATCATGTTATAGTCATTCTATTGGGGATCTTATGTGTGATATATGCTTTAATATAGTACAATCCCCTTAAGATAATTTGGTTTAAATAATTTTATCATGCTCCTTGGTGCTGGGATCTAGATTTCCGAAGGCATGGTTTTATCTTTTCGGTATTTTTTTTAATATGTTATATGCCTTTTTTGTAGCAATAATTCAGGCCATCTCTGTTATTGCCGAGGATATTTAAAGGGTATTTAAGATCTTTTTTTCCACCTATTTAAACATTTAAAGACATTTTTTTTTAATAAATCGTATTTTATGAAAAATACTACTATGATTTTGAAATATTTATATAGGTAAAGATCAAAAATATTTATCAAAATACTTGGGCGGATATCTAATATTACAAATTATTGTTCGAAATAAATTATAAAATGTTTTGAAATAAATTATAATAGAAAATTTAAAATACATAAGAAAAAAAAAAAAAATATAATTGCTCAGAAAATATATTTTTTCGACGACTGATAATATTCGAAATATGTTACGTCATAATCGAAAACATTTCCTATTTTGGTTAAGTTTTTTATTCAATAATTTATTTTTCAGACTATTTTGCACATTAGCCTGACTGAAAAGATTGTTGATGTGACATAGTGTCACATTTCTGATGCTTCGTCACACGGGTGGTCCGTCTTCTCGCCCCTCCTTATTACGCCACTGGCACTGGTCTATAAATAAAATTATAAAACTGACTTAAAAATAAATCCATACCCAGAGTAAACACGAATCGGAATTAAAAGAAAGTCATATATTGGCATATGTACAAAAATATTCTCCCCATTGATATATAAATAGCTTTACTTCACATTAAAATGGTTGTAAAAATAAATATTGCAATCTTTCAAAATTACTTATAACTTTGTTAAAATCAGAAGAAAAAAAATTAAATATTTTTATTCATCTCAAGTCAGTTGAACAATAGAATCAGACTTAAATGTGTGTTGATTTCCTCAATGTGTTTGCGGCGGGGGCGACGAAGCGTAATTCGCAGTACTCTATCAAATATATGTGGTCTGCTTGAAAAAAATGCTTTCTGATTTTCTGAAATAATTTAAAATTATGTATTGTTTTTTTTTTTATTTTCATGCGCCGTTAATACAATATTTTTTTTTTCAATAAAAAAATACATACATAAACATTTTTAAATGCTAGGCGTAACTAGAAATTTCAAATTGTTCTTGAAAGTCTATTTTGGCATGATTTTATGAACGTCTATTCTCGTCAACGAATTAGATCATAAGGGGGGGGGGGAAAGGAATAAAAAAAAAAAACATTTGAAAAAAGGGTGACGAATAGTTGGCACACAACACCATTTCACAGTGCCACTCGCACATCTACGCAAAGCTTGCCATTCGGGCTGAGGTGGGTTAGGCATATAATTCTCTCCCCTCTGTTCAGGGATCTGATGTATTTATGCATGCGTCCATCATTGTCTCGCTCTTGTACTGCTGTTTATGCGAGCATTATGTCACCAACTTATTCAGAAATAATTTTTTATAGTAATATTTCCTTTTTCTTATCAATTGACTAAGATAGATGGATCGTTTATTACAGATTTTAATGGCTCCATGACAAAATAGCTAGCACAAAGTCATGACTTTTCATTCAGTTCTCTATGCAATTATTTTTAAATAAAGTTAGAATTCGTTTGTAATTATGACAAGCATAATGTATCTTGAATTGTTAAAAGATTAATTTAGTCCGTCATTTTGTTTGTTTACATCCTTTTATAGATGAAAATCTAATTTTAAACTACTATTGCAATTATATTATTTAAGTCAAAGTTATTCTTATAGTTATTTTGAATTTAGAATGAATCCAAATAGGTTTAAATAAAGTTGTTTGGGTTTATATAAAAATATTGTACAGCCGCCGGGAAATCTTATTAAAATATGAGTCGTAATTCAAACTAGTTTATCTGAGGGGGGAAAGAATAACTAAATGCCTTAAAATTTTCAAGATACAGAATTAAGGATTAAAAATTCTAAATTACATTTTCGTCGACACAAATAAAAAAAATATTAAAATATAACTCACCGTTAACTGTTATGTTAAGGGGGGAAAACTCTCCAATATATATCGATGTAAAATTATAAAATCACAAGTAACGATCCTATTAATTAAAGGTACTCTATCACATGTTTTTTCATTATCGTTTTCTTTAAAATGCCACAAATAAGGGTACATTTATGCCCAAACTAAAGTTATTAATTTAAACTAGTAAGTTTATATCCATTTTTTTTTTATTAGTCATCCTTATGTCCACGAAATATTTATGAATACCGGTACTGATAAAAACTAAATACGTGAATTTAACCTTTATCAATCTATTAATAGTAATACTTCAACCCAGTGACACATAGTGCTGCTTTTTTATGTGTACATATTTTATAAATAGGTCTATATATTAAAATATTAGTGCAGTAACATTCTATGATTGATATTTGCCCTGGCTTTTCGTTTTTCTAGAACTATATAATAGTTTCTTTGCTCAATATTTTATCCTGACAGGAGTCATGGCTCGATAATAGTTAATAACTAATTAAAAATCAAGTAGTCTCAAAATGACATATCTTCTTCTTATAGCACCAATAATTAGTTAAAAATCTTTTAATGTAGCCTAACTAGTTATTAGTATTTTTACTAGTAATAATTAGCTGTATAACATTAACATTGACACACAACGACAATTAAGTAAAAATGAAAAACAAAAAAATAGACATATTGCATAAATACATGTGTATATTTACACAATTTAACTTTTTGAAATAAAGACATTTAAACCAAAACTCAATATTAGGTAAACAGATAACAACCTATTTTGATTCGCATGATGGAAGCACGTCTAATCAAAGTAAAAAATACACGATGATGCACGATTAGAATCCGGTCTTGGCTGGAGAGTTTTCGCGAATATAGTCTTTTTTTGAAAAAGTCCACGAAAATTTTCGTGGATATATTATGATGTTTTATTATATTGCTTTTGGGCGGTTGAAAACATTACGAAATTAGTTTATCGAAGTACCTACTATATTATGAGTGCTTGCGATATACATACTATTTTCTTGGCTATTTCTTCTTCTACTTTTCAATTTTCTGGATTTTTCAGTTGCTCCTTCTTCGAGTGAATTTTTAAAACGGTAATCCTTTATTTTACGTGCAGAAAAATTTTGATAACATATTGATACTTTACCTTGAAAAACATTTCCCAAATCATAGTATTCACGATTTCACATCAATAATATATATTTTTGCATAATATTTTGTCTATTTTTAAAAAATTATCGCGTTAAAATTGCAATTTATAACACTTTTTCTTACAATTTTCGTTCCGTATATTTTCTGTTTAACAATCTAAAAATAATGCTATCGGTTCCAGTGATGTTGCTGCCAATTTAGCATTTACAATGAAGAAATTAATGGGGCATACTTAACAAGGGATTATATAGTTAAAACAGTAACATGAGAGTAGCCTGACTCAAAAAAAATATAACGAAAATAATTCAACACATTTTTTATGCTAGTAGATTAGACTCCTTGATGCCTATCGGGCCATTTATTTTTATCACTATATCTTAGGTAAAATCGGGGGGGGGGGGGACATATTCACGTAGCTTATAAAAAACGAAAATTTTCGCCTCATAGCAAGACAAACATTATTTAAACCAAATTTATGTTAGGGTGATGGTAGTTACACGCGCCTAGGGCCCAATCCTTATATCGCTACGTATAAGGTGTATGATAGGGTCCTGATCAAAAATCAAATATTAATAAATCTTATAAAGCTAAAAACGGAAAATTTACAAACATTGATGCCGGTGAAAGGCAATCGACAAAAATTATTTAAACCAATTTTATGTTAGGGGATAGCTGTTTCTTGGGGCCCATAAATGCTTATTTTTTTAAAATACATGTATAAGGTAGGGGGGGGGGGGGCAAATGACATAATTTCTAATAAAGACTACATGGGGGGGGGAGCCTTCTCAGAAACGCTGCTGTTCCAGTTCTCAGAGGGCAAGATCTAAATAAATCAAACCTATTATATTACCTCTCATCAGTTAATTTGCCTGTTAGTTATGACCACGTCAGTATGAAAGTATGAGCGATTGGGCGAATAGATTTTCTATCAAATTTTAGGGGGGGGGGGGGGGGGGGGGGGGGAAGCATTCGGGGAAGGGAGGGAACCTTTTGGAGGTGAGTGTGAAATGGAGAAGGGGTGGTAGACTGACCTTTCAGATAAGGTAGAATATATAAGAAAAAAATTCAGTCTAGAAGGGGTTTGGGGGGGGGCGCCAATGGGAACAAAAAGCTCACGTTTTGATGCGAGTTCTAGATCTGTTGATCAGCGCTCGAGTAATAACCCAGTTAACTAATACTTCTCCCCAATTTTAAAAAAGTAAAAAATAAAATAAAGTAGGGGGAAAAAAAGTCTTGAATCCCATATATAAAATTATGCAATAATTAAAACGGGGGAATTTCAAAAAGATCAGTTTAAAACTTTGTTACAAATATAAATAGCATGTAGCTTCACCGCAGTATTGTAATCTAATTTGAAGAGAGAATTTTCATCTTGAAAGTTAGTGATTGCTTTGTTACTTCAATTTCCTTGTTATAGCAGTTAATTCAGATAGCACACTCTCCTCGTGTTCATATTTTTACCTCATTCTTGTTTTTCTTTGATAGGGGACTATCCGATATAAAAAAAATCTTGTAGTTCAATCTAACAATTTTTTTCAATACAATTCCACCAAGATTTAGCAAATCTTTTTAGCACATTGCGTCTGTTATCGCAACACGAGTGATCGCACACTGAAGTTTTAATCATTTACTCTGACATGCGCAAAGACGGTTAGTGCAGTGTTTAACTTTGCAATGGAAGGGGACCTAAAATCTTCGTTTCAATATTTAGGTAGATCCTCTAAAAAAATTATTGAACATTTTCGCCGCGCTATTTTGCAAGAAATTTAGAATTTATCTGGTTTAGAAAAGAGAAATGCATAACCAAGAATCGTCTATTCAGTGATTGGCGGTTGTAGAATTCGAGAGAAAAATTAATATGTAGTGCACCACGTAAATGCGTTATGTTATCTTGGAAATCATCATGTATACTGGTCTCGCTACTATTTCGTTGTTTGACCGACGCTTCTCTTAAAAAAAGAGCATCATATTTAATTGTTTTTTTACATGCCAACTTCGCCTGTAAGTCCATTTCAAATGCGCAAACGAACATACTCAATGAGAACATTTGCACGACTTAATTTTCTGAGGGAGGAAATGTTCACTTATATGAACCTGCCGGGCCGCAGGGGTTCGGTGGGGTAAATGATGTGCCAAAAAATGTGGAAATAGATTTAGTCTAAGCATTTCATGGCCACAGGGGTACTTAGAGGGAAGGCCAAAGTAGGGGTGGCGTAGTATGTAGGGGGAAATGCTTTTTGTTGGAAGGGGGAAGTAGAAGGGCAGAAACTTTCAGCTCCTGATATTTCAACATACGCCAATACCCATATCATATCCATGGATGGGCCGCGCATAGGGGATAGAAAAAAAAGAAAATTTAACATTCAGTAATTATGTGAACGAATTTTAAAAAAACATGATTCTGAAAGTCCATACTCAAAATATCGAAAATCTGTGGATGAGGGCAAAGCGAAGAAGTCAATTTTGGACAGCCGAGGCCTTTTGATTTATACTTACAAGAGTTGCGTTTTCGAAATCAACTTAAACATCAAGATGAGTTCTCCACTATTCTTTGTGTAATTATGTCTACAATATTTTTAGATAATAAAAATTTTATTTGTCTTCTTTGCTCCCAACATATATTTATTTGTTTCAATTTTCGCTAACTATTTGGGAGCCGAAGAGTTAGGGGGGCACTTTTTCTAATATAACATTTAAACACTCATAAGTCATCATTTGCAGTGATCCGCTTTCTACACATCAAACGTAGGGGGGGGGGGGGGGGGGGGAAGCGTGCTTCATCGACATCATCCTCTCAACAGTAAATTGGTTTAAATATTTTTGTCTTGCTCCACGAGGGTTCAGCATCAGTGCTTCGTAATACCATTTGTTACAATATACCCCATATTAATTAAGTAGTCATTTTCATGGGTCCTTATCCAAGGGGTGATATGTAGTGGTACAAGATGGCGTTCTAGGGACCTTAATACAGTAGGTATTCCCCTAACATAAATTTGGTTTACATATTTATTCTTTTGATAAATAACAACAATTATGATTTTTGGAATGTTTATAAAGGCCCAGTACCACAATATTTTATCAAAATATTTTCGCACGTAAAATAAAGATTACCTTAACTGTCGAACACTATGAAATGCAGCAGTGCATTTTCAAGAAAAAGTGCACATAAAAATTTAAGAAAAATAAATATCAATAATTTCTAAAGATAAGCAAAGGAAAATAACGATAAAATGTTTTCACTCCATATATATTATTAGGTTTATGGTAATCCCTTATTTTTATCCACAATTATATTTTGATTATATCAATGACACTTTACTCAATAAACATCTCCAAAATCAGCATTAATGATTTTAGAACTGTCATCAGGGAAGCGGGGAATAGATAACGGCGTTCTCTAGTCGTGGAATTAAAATAGGGGGGGGGAGGGGGGGGGGACGAATGTGGTTGGCACACAACTATTTTGGAGTACAAGATACCCAGGTTTGTAAATCTTGGCCAGCCTCTACAATAATTAAAATTGATGACATGGCAGTAATTAAAACCAATTATAACTAATAAATGAAAATGTTTTTTGATACTTAGTACCATACAAAATATCAACATACAAGAAATAACTAAATAAATACAATTTTTCTTCTAAAACCAGCAAATTAAATGTTTTTGCTGCTGTTGCGACCCAAAAATAATCTATACTGTATTAAATACAGAATTCCTGAACAACAAACAGATAATTACACCAGATATACAACAATACAATATTCTACCACAGATATAAAAAATGCTAATCCCACATATAAAGAAATACACAATAGTTATTCTGTTCTATGAAATCAGGTTGATCCCTCGGGGGGGGGGGGGGGGGGGAGGTATCTCCGATATCGAGGTTGATCCTCGGTGATCCTAATTTGGGTTCCTCGATGATGAGTGAGCGACTCTGTCAACATACGGTAGAAATGTGGTCTCGTCAGTAAAATCTGGCCATTTTGAACAGTAAGTTGGGCCTCTTCATCAATATAGCCTCCAGCAACCAGCAAGGTTGGCTCCTTCAAAAATCGCTAAAGTAAGAAACGTTAATTATTTATGTTCAGCAAAATCAAAAGCCTGATACGTGTAATACCCTAAAAGTAGTTGTAGGGGATTGGGAAGATAAACTAAAGACAGATAAACAGAGATGAAAGACGTTATGGGGGGAGAGGTTTTGAAGAGAGAAAAGATTGGATCGTAAGGAAAAGGTTTTGTCCCCAAACACTATATTAAAAGCTCATTCAAGTTATTATTTTCATATAGTATCCGACAAACTGTAACACACATCCTTTAATTGCAGATAAATCTCCGGGGGGGACATCAACATATATGCTCAAATTGCTGTCCACTGAAGGGTCAGTATTTACACATTAATAAGCCACAGTGGGAAGAAACAATGTTTGTCAGACTTCCGCTGCCACGCAGCTAACCATTTACGAGCATGGATGCTTCTGGGGGGGGATACAGGCAGCTAGCTGGTTTCCTAAGGTAAGTTAGACATTGTAATGTATATATTTTTAGTGTATAGTTTCTTGTGACATTTTACTTTATGCAATGAAAATTACTATTTTGTTTATTATCAAGTAATTCTTATTTACAGCTAGTACGGGGGGGGGGGGGGGGAAAAACTGTCGAAAAATACATTGGCGGGGCTTCGCAGCGTGAAAGTTCTTATAATGTTGTTAGGGGGGCCACACCAGGGGCAGGTCATTACCAGGTGTTAAAGAAAATAAGTGCTACTAGGTATATTAGCAAGCAGGGGGGGGGGGGGGGAGGGGGAGGAGCCGTCTCCCCGCACGCTACAGGCCTGGTTCACTGCCAGTATAAATATTTAAAATGATTCATTATTAAACTCGTACACACTTCGACTATGTCCGACTGAAGGCCGTGGATTGGGTGATCTGTTTAACTTAAAATATGTTAGACTTTTGTAAGTATGCATTATTAAGTAACCCAGGGGGGGGGGAACAAGAACTCAATATACTAAAACGCTTTAGTAAACCTAACTTTTAACATAATTTAAATTGCTGGTTTAATCACAAAAGAAAAAATGTTTAATATATTCGTTTGCAGCATCTTAAAACATGCCTTTATTCTCAGGAGAAAGCGAAATTCAGGAGTTTTAAGAACATACAGAGGCAATAGGGGGGGGGGGGGAACAAACCATTAAAATCAAAGTATTCAATGAGCGCCAAAAAATTAAGAAGACTATTGGAATAAAAAGAAACAATAATTAAACAAATTTCTTTTTTAGGGCTAGACTCATTTTATTATTAAAAAACATTAATTTATTCACATATATTGTTTGCAACAAATGAGTATGTTGTAAATTCTCAATTTTTGTAAAATTGTTTATAATTTTGTATTTAAAGTTTTTATTTTAAGGGTAAAAGTTATAGGTCGTGCTGACCTGTAAAATCCCACAGTGTGTAGACTTGATACCAAAGAATTGATTGACAATCTGATTTTGGCTCAATCCACTACAAGTATTTTGAGATAAACTATCTCGACAGCTGAAGGAGGTGATATGGTCGGAAAGGGAGGGGCATGATACGTAATTCAAATTTATCAGCGTTTCTCTTTCCATCCCAATTAATTAAACTTCCAAATTTTAATTTGATAGTTTCATTGTAAATAAGATGTCATAATAATAGAGTTTCTTCTAGCAATTATTGAATGATTAACCAATGCAACATAAAAATAAAAAATTCAAAGGCCATTTTAGGGTAGATTCGAGGCAAATCCCTGATGGTCAAATGGATGTAGCAAATACACGGCGGGGGGGGGGGATTGGCAGTTAATATAGACGAATAACAGGACAGTATGTTAAAGTAAGAAGTTCGTATAATGTGCTGACGTGAAATTATTATTAACAATGGTCACTGCAATTACATTATAGTTATAGTGTAACGTTCCAATAATTCGTATAGCAAATCATTACATGATATTGATGTTGCGTAATGCATGTAGATATATAAATTACTTAATATGATTTTTGTAAAAGCTATTTTCCTGATTCGCAACATACGTTACGAACATAAGTGATATTTTTAAATATATTAATGTATATATTCGTCCAATGGATGCCGTAAGACGTGAGGTGTTAGGAATATATATGTGTCTTTCCCAAAGTTGCAAATATATTAGACTAACAAGTAATTAAGTGTACTTAAAACTTGTTTTTTTTTTGGTTTTAATTTTATATAAATAATGTTCTTATTTGGTTCCTTGAAAGTTGGAAAAAAAATTCACACAAAGGAATAACCCATATAAAACAAAGTGTATTAATAGTAACAAAATGATTAAACTATTATTAAATTCGCTATTTTTAATTAAAAAACAATATTTAAATATTGCTTGAATAAAACAGAGTGTAATCTAGGGGAAAAGTTTACAAAATATTTCAAAAAAAATAAAACAAATGAGAGACCAGTTATATACGGAAAACCTATGCTTGAAGTTGTAAAACTCGAGTGTTTAAAACGTATATCTTTACCATCAACTATTTTTTCTAAATTAAAACTAGTATCTTAAAGTAGGGGGGGGGGGGGGGGGAAAGTCTTCAAAACTTATCATTGATGGAAAAATAATATTTTAGAAAGATTTTCTTAAATGTCACCTGATGGCATTCACTGGAAGCCTGCCCCAAAGTCAGAAAAAAAAAGGAAATATACATATATATTTATATGTATATATATATATATATATATATATATATATATATATATATAAATGTGTGTGTGTGTGTGTGTGTGTGTCTGTGTGTGCATACAAAAAAAAAAAAATGGTTTAGCACCCGCTCAAGATGTATCTTGATTTTGGCTAATGAGAATACCACTAGCAGTATTTTGCAAATTAGAATAGACCTCTAGTCTTCTTTTTTAATTTGCAAAATACTGCTAATTGACCCCATTCTCACACAGCCAAAATCCATACATCTTGAGCTCGAATTCTAAACCACTTCGACAAAATTGTATGCACACACAAACACACACACACACACACACACACACACATATATATATATATATATATATATATATATATATATATATATACATATAAATATATATGTATATTCCTTTTTTCTGACTTTGGGAGACAGGCTCAAATTTGATACCATCGGGTGACATTTTAGAAAATGCTCTAAAATATTATTATTCTATCAATGATAAGTTTTGAAAGACTTTTTATAACGTATTTGATGTCTACTTTAAGATACTAGTTTTAATTTAGAAAAAAAATAGTTGATATTAAAAGATATACGTTTTAGTACCACTCGGGGGACACGCCTTCAAACGCACTTTGGAGCACACGCCAGATAACTGGTCTCTCATTTAACTCAGCTATTTTGAAATATTTTGTAAACTTTTTTTCCCTAGACGCACTCATTGACATTCAAGCAACTATTTAAATATTGTTTTTAATTAAAAATACTTAATTTAATAATAGTTTTAATCATTTTTGTTACTAATTGTACACTTTGTTTTAAGTATAGGCAAACTTTTATTCTATTATTGAATTTTTTTTTTTTTACTTTCAAGGAACGTTAAATAAGAACATTATTTATATAAAATTAAAACCAAAAAAATAAGTTTGAAACACTTTTTAATGACTTTTTGTTAATCTAATATATTTGCAACTTTGGGAGACACATATATGTCCCCTAACTGACGTCTCACGTCTTATCATCCATTGGACGATATATACGATTTGTGTAGTGCAAAATATCACTTATGTTCGTAACGTATGTTACGAATCAGGAAAGATAACTTTACTAAAGATCATATTAAGTAATTTATATATCTACATGCATTACGCAACATCAATATCATATAATGATTTGCTATACGAATTATTAAGACGTTACACTATAACTTATAATGTAATTGCAGTGACGATTGTTAATAATAATTTCACGTCAGCACATTATACAGACTTCTTACTTTAGCTATACTGTATGGTCCTATTCGTCTATATTGTACCAATAGAAACTTGCAGCCTTCAATTTATACATCCATTTGACCATCAGGGATTTGTTTACTTACGATCTACCTAAAATGGCCTTTGAACGTTGGAATCCGTATTTAGCATTGGTTAATCATTCAATGAATTTATATAAGAAAGGCTCTATTGTTATGACATCTTATTTTAGTAAACTATCAAATTAAAATTTGGAAGTTTAATTAATTGGGATGGAGCGAGAAACGCTGATAAATTTGAATTACATTATTCCAGATGCCCCTCCCAAGTTTCCGACCATATATGGCTCCTCCACCAACTGTCGAGATAGTTTATCTCAAAATACTTGTAGTGGATTGAGCCCAAGGCAAGTGTCCAGATTGTCCAATCAATTACTTGGTATCAAGTCTACACACTGTGTGGAGAGTTTACAGGTCAACACATTTTATAACTTTTACCCTTAAAAATAAAAACTTTTAAATACAAAATTATAAACAAAATTACAAAGGTGAGGGTTTGCAGCATACTCATTTATTTGCAAACAATATATGTGAATAAATTAATGTTTTTTAATAATAAAATGAGTCTAGCCTAAAAAGAAATTTGTTTTATTATTGTTTCTTTTTATTCCAATAGTCTTCTTATTTTTTGGCGCTCATTGAATACTTTTGATTTAATGGTTTGTATTTTTTTGCACTTCTAGTACCTCTGAAAGTATCTTATGTGTTCTTAAAAACTCCTGAATTTCCTTTTTCCTGAAAAATAAAAACATGTTTTAAGATACTGCAAACAATTATATTAAACATTTTTCTTTGTGACAAAACTTAACAATTTAAATTATGTTAAAAGTTAGAGTTTACTAAAAAAACATAAATGTGTTTTAGTATATTGAGTTCTTGTTAGGTTGGGGGTTTGGGTTACTTAATAATGCATACTTACAAAAAGTCTAACATATTTTAAGTTAAACAGATCACCAATCCACGGCATTCAGTCGGATAGTCAAGTGTGTACAGTTTAATAATGAATCATTTTAAATGATTTATACCTGGCAGTGAACCAGGCCTGTAGCGTGCGGGGGGGGGACTGGGGGGCCGGCCTCCTCCCCCTGAGTTTTAACTGGCTTCCTCTGCTTGCTTGCTCTACCTAGTAACACTTATTTCCTGCCACACCTGCTATTGGCCTGACCCCTGCTGTGGAATGCCTGGCCCCTGCTGTAGAACTTTCACGCTACGGGGCTGCCGCTAATGTATTTTTCGACAGTTCATTATCTGCTATTTCAGTAGTACTAGCTGTAAAGAGTAAAAACTGGATTATTGATCACCTTTTGATAATAAACAAAATAATTAATTTTCATTATAAAAGTAAAATGTCAATAAATGCAAAAACTATACACTAAAATATATACATTACAATGTCTAACTTACCTTAGGAAACCAGCTAGCTGCCTGTATCTAACTTATGTAAGCATCCACGTACGTAAATAATTTGCTGCGTGGCAAGTGGAGTCTGACAAACGTGTTTCTTGACGTCCTCACTGTGGCCCATGTGTGTAAAAAATACTGACCCTTTCAATTTGGACAACAATTTGAGCATATAGTGTTGATGTCCTATGTCGGAATTTATCTGCAATTAAAGGAGATGTGGTATTTTTTTAATTTGTCGGATATACTATATGAAAATAATAACTTGGATGGAGAAAATAATATAGTGTTTAAGTTTAAACCTTTTCCTTACATTTGAAGTGTCTTCTTCTCTCTTCAAAATATCTTTCTCTGGCTGCGTTATAACGTCTTTCTCTGTTTATCTGTCTTGGATTTATCTCCCAATAGAGTTACAGCTACTTTTTGGGTATTACGCATATCAGAGCTTTTGGTTTGCTGAACATAAATAATTAACGTTTCTTGCCTTTGCTGTTTGCTGAAGAGGCCAACCTTGCTGGTTGCTGAGAAGGCCAACCCTACTGTTGGTGAAGAGGCCAACTTTACTGTTTAAAGTGGCCAGAGTTGCTGTGTACTGACGGGGCCGACAATACCGTGTGGCTGGGAATCACCTCCTCATCGTCAGAGGACCCCACCACAGGATCACCGAGGATCAACCTCATTATCGGAGAACATCGAACATCGCGGACCGGAATCACCGAGGATCAACCATCGAAGTCAAGGAACAGAATTAACTAACTATTGTGTATTTCTTTATATGTAAGTTGGCATTTTTTATATCTATTATTAGAATATTGTATTATTGATATCTGGTGTAATTATCTGTTTGTTGTTCTTGGTGGAATTCTGTATTTAATACAGTATAGGTTAAAATAGGGTCCACCCTGAGCAGCCAAAACATTTAATTTGCTGGTTTTTGAAAAAAAAAAATTGTATTTATTTAGTTATTTCTTGTATGTTGATTACATTATAGAATATTTTTTGTATGGTATATAGTATCAAACATTTTCATTTATTAGTTATAATTGGTTTTAGTTACTGCCATGTCATCAATTTTAATTATTGTAGAGGCTGGCCAAGAGTTACAAACCTGGGTATCTGTACTCCAAATAGTTGTGTGCCAACCACATTCGTCACCACCGCCCTCGCAAAATGTTTTTTTTTTTAATTCCTGACTAGAGAACGCCAATGATCTATTCCCCGTAGACCAGGATGGAGAGTTCATAAAATCATTAATACTTTGATTTTGGAATGTTTATTGAGGTAAAGTGTCATTGATATATCAAAATATAATTGTGGATAAAATAAGGGATTACCTTAAACCTAATAGTATATGGAGAGTGAGCTTTTATTTTATCGTTATTTTCCTTTGCTTATCGCTTTAAATTATTGATATTTATTTTTCTTAAATTTTTATGTGCCTTTTTCTTAATGCACTGCCATTTTATGTATTCGACAGTTTTTAAGGTAATCTCTTATTTTACGTGCAGAAATTATTTTGATAAATATTATTGATACTTTACCTTTATAAACATTCCAAAATCATAGTATTGATTGTTATTTATCAAAAGAATAAAAAAAAAATATGTAAACCAAATTTATGTTAGGGGGATAGCTACTCTTAAGATCCCTAGGGCCGTTTATCTTGTACCGCTACGTATAAGGTGTTGGATGGGGCCCTGAAAATGACTTACTTATTAATATGGCTTATATTGTAACAAAAAAGGTACCCTTACAAACACTGATGCTGAGCCCTCATGGGGCAAGACAAAAAAATATTTAAACCAATTTTATGTTAGGGGGATAGATATCACTGACGCTCGATGGGCTTTTTATTTTCTGTCACTACGTTTGATGTGTAGAAACGGATCACTGCAAATGACATAACTACATAATTGTTTAAATGTTATATTAGAAAAAAAGTGCCTTAATAATTATTCAACTCCCAAACGGTTAAAGAAAATTGAAACAAATTAAATATATGTTAAGGGTAAAGAAGACAAGTAAAACTTTATTATCTAAATATTGTAGTTTTCACTAATTACACAAAGAATAGTGGAGAACTCATCTTGGTGTTTAAATTGATTTCGAAACACAAACTCTTGTAAATATAAATCAAAAAGAGCCTCGCTTGTCCAAAATTGACTTCTTACTTTTCCTTTTGCCCTCATCCACAGATTTTCGATATTTTGAGTATGGACTTCAGGGTCATGGGGGTCAACAAAATGTTGTTCATGCATAATTACATAGTGTTAATAAACTCCGCCACCAAGTCCCTCTATCCCCCTATACGCGGCCCATCCATGAGATATGATATGGGTGCCTGGCATTACATGTTGCAATATCAGGGCTTCTAAAGTTTCTGCCCTTCTATAGGGAACTTCAACTAAAAAGCATTTCCCTGTTCCCCTTTCTACGCCACCAAATACCCAATGGCCTTCCCTCTAAGTACCCCTGTGGTATTTACGATGAAAGTACTTTGATTCATCTATTTCCACAACAATAGACTCAAAGTTGTCATTTACCCCACCAATTTCTATCGGCCGGCGGTTCATATAAGTGGACATTTCCTCCCTCAGAAAGTTAAACAAGTCGACCAAAGTGTTCTCATTGAGTATGTTCGTTTCGCGTTTGGTGGATTTTTTGGAAAAGTTGTATGTAAAAAAACAATTAAATATGATGCTCTTTTTTAAGTGACATGTCGGTCAAACCCAGCGAAATAGCGAGACCGGTATTATGATTTCCAAGATAACATAACACATTGCACGTGGTGCACTGCATATTATTTCTCAATAGACGCCTAACCGCTAATCACTGAATAGACGATTCTTGGTTATGCATTTCTCTTTCTAAACCAGATAAATTCCAAATTTCTTGTAAAATGGCAGCATGGCCCATAATATTTTGAGGATCTACTATATTGAAACGAAGATTTCTAGGTCTACCTTCCATTACAAAGTTAAATTCGACACTGCAATAAATCTTGTTTTATGTCAAATAAATGATTAAACTTCAATTCAGTTCTGATCACTCGTGTTGCGATAACAAGTTGCAATGTACTAAAAAGATTTACTTAAATCTTAATTGGAATTGTATTGAAAAAAATTGTTAAGATTGAAACTACAAAAGATTTTTTTTTTATATCGGATGGTCAATCTATCAAAGAAAAAAAACAAGGATGAGGTAAAATGAATTAAGAACACAGTGGAAGTGTACTTATCTGAATTAGCTGCTATAACAAGGAAATTCAATAACAAAGCAATCACTATTTCCAAGATGAAGAAAATCAAACTCTCTCTTCAAATTAGTATGAAATACTGCAGTGAAACTTTACATACTGCTTATATTTGTAACAAAGTTTTAAACTGATCTATCATGGAATGTTTCAGATGTCACAATGATGTCACGTTGCATAATTTTATGTAAAAAGTTCCAAGACCTATCCCCCACCCCCTACTTTATTTCACCTGTTACTCACAGAAAAAGGGGGGAGGGGTATTGGATTAAACAGGTTATTACTCGAGCGCTGGTCAACAGATCTAAGAACTTTCACATCAAAACGTGAAATTCCTGTTAACATACCGACCTACAACAAACGAATTGCTAGACTGAAAAGAAATCTTACTTAGTCTACCTTATCTGAAGGTCCAGTCTACCACCACCCCTTCTCCATTTCACACTCACCTCCCAAAAGGTCGGGCTAGCTGACCATGAGTGATTAGCGATGACAATTGTATCAGTGTGGATAAAAGGTGATAGAGATGGTATTCGCCCAATCGGCTCATACTTCATACTGACGTGGTCGTAACAGACAGGCCAATCAAGGTGAAACTGATGAGAGGCTAATATAATAGGTTTGATTTATTTGGGTCTTGCCCTCTGAGGGCTGGGCAACAGCGTTTCTGAAGGCTCCGTTTTTTCTTATGTAGTCTTTATTAGAAATTATGTCATTTTCAGGGCCCCGTTCTATACCTTATACGTAGCGGTACAAGATAAACGGCCCTATGGGCCCCAAGAGTAGCTATCCCCCTAACATAAAATTGGTTTAAATAATTTTTGTCGTGCCTTTTGAGGGCATCAGTGTTTGTAAGGGTACCGTTTTTTGCTTTATAGGATTTATTAATAAGTATGACATTTTCAGGGCCCTATCATACACCTTATACGTAGCGATATAAGATAAAAGGGCCCTAGGAGCCCGAACAGTAGCTATCACCCTAACATAAATTTGGTTTAAATAATGTTTGTCTTGCCCCATGAGGGCTAAGCATCAGTGTTTGTAAGGGTACCGTTTTTTACAATATAAGCTACATTAATTATGTCTTCTTCAGGGCCCCATTCTACACCTAAGATATAGTGATAAAAAATAAATGGCCCATTGGGACATCAAGGGAGTCTATCCTACTAACATAAAATGTGTTGAATCATTTTCTTCATGCTCTTTGGGAGTCAGGCCTTACTGCTTCTCATGGTACTGTTTTAACTATATAATCCCTTGTTAAGTATGCCCCATTAGTTTCTTCATTGTAAAATGCTAAATTGGCAGCAACATCACTGGAATTCGGTCGTGTTTTTTTAAATTGTTAAACAGAAAATATACGGAACGAAAGAAAATAGTAAAGAAAAGTGTTATAAGTTGCAATTTTTTTGCGATAAGGTAATAAAAATGAACAAAATATTGTCTAAAATGTATAATATTGATGTGAAATCATTAATACTATGATTTGGGAATGTTTTTTTAGGTAAAGTATCAATAATATTATCAAAATAATTTCTGCACGTAAAATAAAGGATTACCGTTTTTAAAATTCTCGAAGAGGGTAACTGAAAATCAGAAGGCTGAAGCAGTAGAGAGAAATGTAGCCAGAGATGAATATGTACTATCGCAAGCACTCATAATATAGTAGGTACTTCGATAAACCTATTTCCGATAATGTTTTCAACCGCCCCGAAACGGTATAACAAAACATCGTAGCTATGTCCACGAAAATTTTCGTGGACGTAAATCGTAAAAAGGCTATATACACGAAAAAACTCCAGCCGGGACCGGATTCTGTCGGTCATCATCATAGTATAGTTGTTTACTTTGAGAAGACGTGCTTCCGTCAGCCTGCGATCAAAATAGGTTGTTATCGTATTTACTAATATTGAGTTTTGGTTTTAATATCTTTATTTCAAAAAAGTTAAATTTGATAATAAATATACACATGTATTTATGCAATATGTCTATTTTTTTGTTTTCATTTTTACTTAATTGTCGTTATTGACGTTAATGTTAATGTTATACAACTAGTATTACTAGTAAAAATACTAATAACTAGTTAGGCTACATTAAAAGATTTTTAACAATTATTGGTATATAAGAAGAAAATCATGTCATTTTTAGACTACTTGATTTTTTATTAGTTATTAACTATTATCGAAACACTTGACTCCTCAATTAGTTTAAAATATTGAGCAAGGGCAATACATATAGTTCTAGAAAAACTAATTAGCCAGGGCAAATATCAATCATAGAATGTTACTGCACTAATATTTTAATATATAGACCTATTTATAAAATATGTACACATAAAAAGCAACACTAATATTGTCACTGGGTAGAAATCAGTACTATTAGTAGATTGATAAAGGGCCAAAGTCACGTATTTTGTTTTTATCAGTACCGGTATTCATAAATATTTCGTGGGCATAAGGACCGACTAATAAAAAAAATGGGCTATAAACTTACTAGTTTAAATTAATAACTTTAGTTTTAATTTCATAAATGTACCACTTATTTGTAGCATTTTAAAGAAAACGATGTGGAAAACATGTATTAAATTACATATTTTTAATTAATAGGATCATTACTTGTGATTTTTTTATTTTTTATCGATATATGTTGGAGGTTTTTTTTTCTTAACATAACAGTTAACGGTAAGTTAATATTTTAATATTTTTTTTATTTATGTGTCGACGAAAATGTAATTTTGAATTTTTAATCCTTTAATTTGTATATTTGAGAATTTTTACTTCATTTAGTTATTCTTTTTTTTTTTAAAGATAAGCTAGTTTGAATTACGATGCATATTTTAATAAGATTATATGGCGGCTGCACTGAAATATTATTTTTTATATAAAACTTAGAGCAACGCTATTTAAACCTATTTAGTTCGATTCTAAATTCAAAATAACATAAGGATAACTTTTGACTAAATAATATAATTGCAATAATTTCAGTTTAAAGTTACGATTTTCGTCCTATAAAGGGATGTAAACAAACAAAATGACGGACTCATATGCCAGAAAGTGCCAAATCTACATTAATCTTTAACAATTATTCAAGATACATTATGCTTGTCATAATTTTAAACGAATTCCAACTTTGTCTAAATAATTACATAGAGAACTGAATGAAAAGTCATGACTTTGTACTAACTATTTTTGTCATGGGCCATTAAAATCATATAACAAACGTCCATCTATCTTTAGTCAGATTGATAAGAAAAAGAAATATTACATTATAAAAAATTATTTCTGAATAAATTGGTGACATGGTAATATACTTTATAAGAGCTTGTAATTTTTAAAGAGCGGACAATGATGGACACATACACAAATACATCCAGGTCCATGGACAGAGGGGAGGGTGTAATGTGCCTGTACCCTCAGCCCGAAATGGCAAGCTGCGTAGGTGTGCGAGTGGCACTGTGAAATGGTGTTGTGTGCCAACCACATTCGTCACCACCGCCCTCGCAAAATGTTTTTTTTTTTTTTATTCCTGACTAGAGAACCCCAATGATCTATTCCCCGTAGACCAGGATGGAGCGTTCATAAAAAATCATGCCAAATAACTTTCAAGAACTTTCGAATTTGGAACCCCTCCCTAGTTACGCCTATGCATTTAAAATGTTTATGTTGTCATGTTTTTATTGAAAAAAAAATATTGTATTGACACTTATGAAAATAAAAAAAAAAACAATACATATTTTTGACCATTTCTACAGAAAATCATGAAGAGCATTTTTTTTCAAACGAGACCACATACTATTTGATAGAGTACTGCGAATTACAGCTTCCACCCCCACCACACAAACACATTGAGAATCAACACACATTTAAGTCTGATTCTAATGTATGTTTGGCTTATTTGGGAATGAATAAAAATATTTAATTTTTTTTCTTCTGATTTTTTTTTAAAGTTATAAGTAATTTTGAAAGATTGCAATATTTATTTTTTTTACCATTTAGTGTGAAGTAAAGCTATTTATATATCAATGGGAGAATACATTTTGTACATATGCCAATATATGACTTTCTTTTAATTCCATTCGTGTTTACTCTGTCTATGGATTTACTTCATCATTGAAAAGTCAGTTTTATATGTTTTATTTATAGACCAGTGCCAGTGGCGTAGCTAAGGAGGGGCGAGAGGCGGACCGCCCCGTGTGACAGCATCAGAAATGTGACACTATGTCACATCCAACAAATCTTTTCAGTCAGGCTAATGTGCAAAAATAGTCTGAAAATAGAATTGTGATAAAAACTTAACCAAAATAGGAAATGTGCCCGTTATGATGACGTAACATATTTCGAATGTGAATCTATCAGTCGTCGAAAAATATTTTCTGAGCAATTATAGCTCTTTTGGCGAGTCATTTTTCTTATATATTTTAAATTTTCTATTATAATTTATTTCAAACATTTTATAATTTATTTCGAACAATGGGTAGTATTACTAGATATCCACCAAAATTATTTTGATAAATATTATTGATACTTTACCTATATAAATATTTCAAAATCATAGTAATTATTTTTTATAAAAAAAAATACGAATAAATTATTAAAAAAAAATGTCTTTAAATGCATTAAATAAATTGGAAAAAAGGTCCTCTATATTCTACAAAATATCCTCAGCCATGTTTAGAGATAACCTGAATTGTATACAAAAAAGGCAGCTGCCAACTACAACATTATTAAAAAATACCGAAAGATAAAACCGTACCTTCAGAAAATCTAGATCCCAGCACTTAAAGGGCATGACCAAAATTATTTAAACCAAATTTATCTTAAGGGGATAGCTACTCTTGTACCGCCACGTATAAGATGTAGAACAGGGCCCTGAAAATGACTTAACCATAACATAATGATTTATATATAATATTAGACATATTAGAAAAATAAAACAGTGCCAAACGGTTTAAGAAATTTAAAACAAATAAAATATATGTTATGGGGATAGAAGCCATGTAAAATATTATTGTCTAAATATTGCAGTTTTCACTAAATACGCAAAGGATAGTGAAACATTCATTTTGGTGTTTATATTGATTTCGAAACACAAACTCTTGCAAATATGAGTAAAAGAGAGCATCGCTTGTACCAAATTGACTTCTTAATTTTCGTTCTGCCCTCATCCACAGATTTTCAATATTTTAAGTGTGGAATTTAGGGTCGTTGGGGTTAAAAAATATTGCTCATGTATAATTACAGGGTGGGAATAAACTCCGCCACCAAGTCCCTCTATACGCTGCCCACCCATCGGAAATGATATGGGTACCAGGCATTACATGTGTCATAATCAGGGCCACTAAGGTTTCTGCACTTCTATCAGGAACTTCAACTAAAAAGCATTTCCCTGTTCCCCTTTATACGCCACCAAATACCTAATGGCCTTCCCTCCAAGTGCCCCGGTGGTATTTAAGTATTTCGATTCATATGTTTCCACAACAATAGGCTCAAAGTTTTCATTTACCCCACCTATTTCTATCGGCCGGCGATTCATACATGTAGACATTTCCTCCCTTAAAAAGTTAAACCAGTCGACCAAAATGTTCCTATGGGGTATTTTCGTTTCACGTTTGGTGGTTTTTGGGAAAGGTTATATGCAAAGCAATAAATAATTTGCATTATTGTTTTGAGAGACAAATGGCTTCTCGAAAAAAAAAGAATTAAATCGAATGCTCTTTTTTTAAATGGCATGTAGGACAAACCCAGCGAAAGCCATCGATACCAGTATTATGAGTTCCAAGAAAAAAAAATAGTTTGCACGTGGTACACTGCATACTATTTCTCAAATGGCGCATAATAGCTAACCACTGAATAATCGATTCTTGGTTATGCATTTCTCTACCTAAATAATTTAGATTCTAAATTTCTTTTAAATTTACTTCGTGGTCCATAATATTTTGACGATGTTCTAAATTCTAACGAAGATTTTTTGATCTACCTGCCATTACAAAGTTAACTTGGACACTGCAATAAAACTTGTTTTACGTCAAATAACTGAGTTAACTTCAATTAAATTCCGATCACTCGTGGTGTTTTAACAAAAGACAACAATGTACTCAAAAGATGTATTTGGTTTGAATTGTACTTAAAATTGTTGAGATTAAAACTGCAAAAGCTTATTTCATATCGGATGGTAAATCTATCAAAGAAAAAACAAGCAATTAAGCCTGTTCCATTCTGGACACAAGACGTGTTAGCGCATTTTCATGTTATGTATCAGTACGTTTGTTATCTTTCAGTAAATATTTGTAAATTTTGGAAATGTGTATAAATTCAATTGTGTAATGCATATATCTGAAAAAAGATATTAAAAGGAAACGTTTCTTTATATTTGAAAACAAAATAATTTTCTCTTAAAACTCACTACCAAATGAACGGGTTATTAGCCCCTTAGGAGCCCTGAAGCCCGGCCCTCAGAGGTCCTATCGCAAAATAAACTTTTGATGTACACATGGCAGGCCAAGACCTACAAAATGATATATACATCATGGGTCTAGGACTTATAGTTGCTGAGATATAGCGCTCCTTTATTAATATAGCTTATATAGTAAAAAACGGTACTAAGGCCCCTTTTACGGCCCTGAGAGGTCAGATCGCAAAGTGGAAAAAAATTCATTTCTTGACAGGCCAAGACCTACAAAATGATATATACATCATGGGTCTAGGACTTATGGTTGTTGAGATCTAGGGTGATGACGGACGGACGGACAGACAGACAGACACAACGGGGCCCTCAGAGGTCCTATCGCAAAATAAACTTTTGATGTACACATGGCAGGCCAAGACCTACAAAATGATATATACATCATGGGTCTAGGACTTATAGTTGCTGAGATATAGCGCTCCTTTATTAATATATCTTATATAGTAAAAAACGGTACTAAGGCCCCTTTTACGGCCCTGAGAGGTCAGATCGCGAAATGGAAAAAAACTCATTTCTTGGCAGGACAAGACCTACAAAATGATATATACATCATGGGTCTAGGACTTATGGTTTTGAGATCTAGGGTGATGACGGACGGACAGACAGACAGACAAAACGGGGACAATAGAGCACTTTTTTTCGAAAATGCTCTAAAAAACAATGATTAGCTAAAATAAATTAAGGACACAGTAGAAGTAAACTCACCCGAATTAACACCTATAACAAAGTCATGCAATCACAAAGCAATCACTTTTTCCAAGATAAAGAAAGAAATCCAAAGAAAATCAAACTCTCCTTCTTCAAAGTAATACGAAATACTGACATCTAACTTTACATACTACTTATAATTGTAGCAAAGTTTAAAACTGAGCTATCATGGAATGTTCCAGATGCTACAATGATGTCACGTAGCGTAATTTTGTGTAAAAAGTTCCAGACTTAGCCCCCCCCCCCCCACCCATTTCACACAGAAAAAAGTGGAGGGGGTATTCAAAAGGTTTAACGAAAATATTTCCACTTAGGCTATGTTCCTCTAATCCAGGCATGGCCAACATACGGCCCGCGGGCCACATCCGGCCCGCGTAACGAATTTATGCGGCCCGCGAGTAATTTTTCAATATTTACGTTTGCCTGACACTTACATAGTATTAATCAAGTAAATTCAAGATATTTCTGGTTTTTCATATGAATTAAACTTTTCGTGTTTATTTGTTATCTATAATCACACTACAAACTCTATAATCTATGTATTTGAAGTGGAACAGTACGCCAGTTCATTCAATGCTTTCCGTAAGAAGCAAACTTGTTAGTAATAACTTGGTCGCTTGGAAGTTAATTTGCAATATGAATTCGTTTATTGGAGGTTTATTATCATTATATTAAAAAAGCAATTGCTTTCTTAATTTAAAAAGTAATTAATTTTGTTACTTGCTGCTAATATCACATCGGCCGCCATTTTTTCAATTTGAAAATTGTTTTGTTAAAGTACCATATTGACTTTAAAAAACTGGTGAGTGTTACAACAGACGGAGCACCAAACATGACAGAAAAAAATATTGGAGTAATTAAACGCATTGAAGATAAAATTTTTGAAATCGATCCCAATCATAAAATTATACTAATACACTGCATTATTCATCAACATGTCCTATGTAAAAATGTTTTAAAAATCGATCATGTTACCAAAATAGTTGTAAAATTATTAAATTTCTTAAGAGCTAAAAGATTAAATCATAGGCAATTCATTGATTTCCTTGAAGAACTTAATACCACCTATTCCGATGTAATATACTACAATAAAATCCGTTGGTTGAGCTTGGGAAAGGTATTAAAGCGTGTGTGGGAGCTTCAAGAGGAAATACGAATTTTTTTAGTGCTCAAAGAAAATGAGGAGTTTCCTGAATTAACGGATTCAATTTGGCTTTGTGATTTGGCTTTCTCTCTAGACATTCTCACATATTTAAACGCATTCAACATAAGTAAACAAGGGAAAAAAATTATTTGCTTAAGATTTAATGCAGAAATTAAAAGCCTTTAAAATGAAAATTCAACTTTTCCCCACAAATCTAGCTGAATGCAAATTTGATCATTTCCCCAGTGCTCGATTTACCGCCGGGGATATCCCCGGCACTGAGGACTGTCATCCCCGGCTCTGCTTTAATTTATTTCATCCCTGCCGGGAACGACATTTATCCCCGGCTCTGCAGAAAATTTGTTTCATCGCCGGCACTGAATTTGTCTTAAGATTAGCATAATGTATGGAACTGATTTTTTAGTATTAGTACAAAAATTAGATGAAAAACACTGACAAAATCAGCTGATTTGAACTACGCAACACTATTTCTGCTAAAACTCTGTAAATAACACTCGTCCGGTTGTTTGCAGATAGTTTAATGTAAAGCAAACTGGCCAAAAAAATCTGAAGAACTTATGTTGTGTGAAGATCGTGAAATTATAGACCTTCGCAAATTTTAAAAAATTGAAGCATGTCATACTTCAGCCATAGTACACCAATTGAAGCATGTCATACTTCAGCCATAGTACACCAATTGAATCATGTCATACTTCAGCCATAGTACACCAATTGAAGCATGTCATACTTCAGCCATAGTACACCAATTGAAGCATGTCATACTTCAGCCATAGTACACCAATTGAAGCATGTCATACTTCAGCCATAGTACACCAATTGAAGCATGTCATACTTCAGCCATAGTACACCAATTGAATCATGTCATACTTCAGCCATAGTACACCGATTTCGCATGACAAAGGATGGCCATGACGCTGAGAAAGAACTTAATGATTTTTATAATCGATTAGATGTTCTGCCAATATCTAGCGCAGAGTGCCAGAGAGGATTCAGTGCAATGAATTTAACACACATCTGTTCGCAATTCATTAGATGTCGAAACCATCAAATACTCGCCGTTTATTAAAATTAATGGTCCACCACTTCAATATTTTGATACAAAGTTGTGTGCCACAATGTGGTTAAAAGACGGAGGGCATTCTGCCTGTGACGTACCAACAAAAGAATTAATTATGGAACAGCGTCATAATTTGTTTAAATAACTGAGACAAGTATGAATAATGGAATATTTGATTTCAAGAAACAGAGAATAAATACAAAAATTGCATTTTTTGTTAAAAATAAGTTCATTACTTGTCCTATTAATGTGCCGCTTCAAAATTGTTTGAACCAACGTAAACTATGTTAATTAAGATTCACCTAATTTTATATTATTTTTGTTGGTTTTGTCTAAGATGCAAATCGAAGACGCTATGAAAATAAATTAGTTACTTGTGTTGGTTTGTAAATTGAAGATCCTAAAAAAAAATGATAGCATCTCGCCGCCGCTGGGGATGCTGTGGATATCCCCGGCACTGAGAATTATCATCCCCGGCTCTGCTTTAGAATTTTTCATCCCCGGCACTGGTTTTTCATTAAATGGAGCACTGCATTTCCCATCCTTAAAGACCATTTCCGCAATAATTTTAAAAGAAAAAGCTTAAATGTATACTGAAAATATTCTGGCATTACGATTTTGAAAACAGATTCGAATTTTTTAACAGAATAGATAAAATATTGTTGATTGTTAGAAACCCATTTACTGCAAATATTGAAGAAGCTTCTCCAGACATTACAGTGTGATCAATTATTGCATGATAAATATCGAGAAGAGGAAGATAATTTGTGTAATTTTATAAGCAATAGGATAGTAAAAAATATGTAAATCTAAAAAATCTTGCAAAAAAATATTTAGTAATATTTAGTTCAACTTATATTTGTGAACAGACATTTTCTTTAATGAATCACAATAAAAGTCCTACAAGGTCGAGATTAAATGATTTACATTTGGAGGCTGTATTAAGATTAGCCACCACAGAAATTGAACCTGACATTAAAAAGATTATAAACGAGGTAAACCGCCTCAATATTTCACGTTAATTATTATAATATATTTGTTATTATTAAAATATTTATTTTGTATTATTCTGTATAGATATTTGCTGTAAGTTACCTATGATTTATAATTATTCATATATATATATATATATATAGTCTCATAATAAAAATTTGTTCATTTATATATATATATATATATATATATACTTCATGTATTTGTTATATCATTTATAGTCTCACAATAATAATTTGTTCATTTTTTGTTTTAAATTTTTTGTATTTTTATTATAATGTTAAATTTATAATTATTATGTATTATATATATGTATATGTTACATTATTTATATTTTCATAATAAAAATTTTGTTAATTTTTATAAAATTTTGGTATTTTTTACGCCTGGCTGCGAAAAATTTTTTCAATCCGGCCCGTGACAAAAAACTGTTGGCCATGCCTGAGTTAGGAAAAAGACTGTCGGGGTTTTCTAGGTACATAGAAATGTTAACTTCCGTACGTAAATTGGTATGGCAGTTCAAACGTAATACAATACATGTAGAGATGAACTTCTTAATATTAGCTTTAATACCAAACATATTGTCGTATCCCTTGTGCTCTTATTAAATCAGACGACACAACTCCTTGTATTGTAAAAGAATTAACTAGACTTTTTAATGAGTGATATATACAGATGAGAATGTATTGATAATTCAGTATAAACACTTGAGAAGATGAATCAATAAATCACATGTAATTCTAGAATTTAACACACACGATAAATACTAAGATCAATATTAGATGAGAGATGTGGCAATAAATCACAAGTAACTGCTATCACTATAAACCAGTACACGAGAGTCTATAACTATTATAACTCTCGACTGTACTGTCCACTAAGTCCACGTGTTATATCTAGTATCCCCTTCATGGGTCTCTATTCTCTCTCTCTCTCTTGTGTGTGTGTCTCCGCCTTCTCACAACCGTGGTAACTTCCTATTTATAGGAAATATCAGCCCCTCATATTCGTCATTGGATTGCATCAGATCTATTTTTGGATTTCCTATTTTTCTGGGGTGATTGCGCTCACTTTGATGATTGCATCATGCATGCCTGACCCTGCAAGCACTTACAAGGGATAGGACACCCCCAATATCCCCAAAAAATTTCATTATCTAATGAAATTTTGGCAATAGCAACAATTTAAAATAAAATCATCTAATATTACTTTCTTGCCATTGTTTATAGCATTACATGCTTATGATATATCATTATTAATTATTCTATTATTTCTCAATCTTTTCAATCAAACAAAATGTAATACATGTCAATCTTCAAAAAAATATAAATGCAATTACATCTCTATACATATGTCAATAATAAACGAATGTGTAACAAACTTTGAAAGAAAGAAATATATATGGTTCTCCTTGAGTAGATGTGTAGTCCATCATCTCATCAACATCAGGACGACGATAGATATGTGTAACATGTTTCTTACTACACTGTCTTGCTTCAATGATGTCAGGTCAAAGTTTAGCACAAAAATCAATAATTGTCTTTTTCACATAATAGTCTCTACACAAAATAGTCTCTATACTAATAAATGTCCGTAGCAAAATTGTTTTCACAGTGTTCACGTTTAACATTGTCAGGATGACAATATGAGCAACGACTGCTCACAGTAACGACGGAATTGTTCCATTAACTGCGACAAAAAAAATTGAGAGCAATGACTGCTCACAGTAACGATGAATTGCTCCATTAACTGCATCTTGAAAAATTGAGCAAAGTGTGCTCAACGATAACTTGCGTTGACAAAAACAGTCTTGTGACATCAACTCAAACAACAATAGCTCAATCAACGTACATTTATGTGTAACAAAATCGTTGACATCTCAATGTCGATGACGACAGTATAAAACTTCTCCATTTAAGTAGTAATACATTCATTAATTGTCTGCAGATGTCCCAATTATCATTCTAGACAATAGATCTGATATGTGATTGTTTGTACCCTTTTTATTCTTGAATCGTATTTTATGTCTTGTTTGTTTGCCTAGCTTCATTTCTTTTTCTGCGTATCCAATTAGTTACAATAGTTTTCTGTGTTATCTTTGGATACTTCTGGCAAATTACCAATATTAAATCCATAGGATTATCAGTATAGCAGCTTCACATACACCAGCCAACCATGGCGAGTCTATTTTAATGGTTGCTACGTCACACGACTTTATAAATTGCCATCACCAAGCTTGATGTGTGTTTTCTTTGACATGTACTGATCTTTGTTAACCAGACTTCTTTTAACAACTACAGTAGTACAACCTGAATCTCTAAGACATTTTCTTTGTTGACCATTAACAATAGCATACGATGAAATATTATTTTACCTTTTGTATTTATAATATTTGGAACAGTAATGTTCTGTTTCACCATTATCTTGAACTTTCTGTTTTGGATATTGTCTATCAGCATACTTTTGCGTAGAATTAGGTCTGGTCTGTTTCTGCTGACGTAAGTGAAGTTTTTCTGGTCTATGTTGTTCTAGTTCTTTCTTTCTTAAGCAGCAGAACTTCAAAATGTGACCTTTTCTCTTACAATGTAATAAATTCTCTTTCAAATAAAAAAACATTATTATCTTGGAATTGACTCATGTATCTTGGTTTGTATATCATTCTTTAATTTGTATGTTTCATTCCGTGGTTTGAATTTATCGATAGATGCACAAATGTCTGATATACTTATTTCATCATTGGATAACAATCTTTATAGTCACTTAAGACTTTTATTAGGTCTTTGACAGTTTTACAGCTCCTTTGTTTAATGAAGGAAAACACTCCTCTATGCACCTTCTTCAAGAACTATGTCGACTACCATCTTCTAAATCTCAGTTGGTTTATTTCTTAAACTTCTGCCATCATAAGCCATGATTTTAAATCACTATAACTAAATCAATGAACTGTTGAGGTTGTTCTTTATTTGACATTTTTAGTTCATGAAATCGGTGACGATAATGTTCTTCTGTTTTATTAAAATATTTCAGAAGTTTCATCTTTATATCTTCTTAACTCAACTCAGCATCGTTATGTATTGTCATGATTGCTTTTCTTGCATCATCTTTTTTACAAGCTTGAAAAGTTCCGACTTCCAGTCACTGATTGGAATTTTTTGTAAGAGTGACATTGTTGTTCAAAGAATTGTAAACATGTGTCAATATCTTCAGTTTTACCATTGAAAGGTTGCATTTTTAATTGAGTCGATAATTTTCTTTTTTGACTCTTCTATTACAGTTGTTTTGTTGCAGCTATTTTTGCTAGCTCTAGTTCATGATTTTCTTTTTCTTTCTAATTCTTCATAGTTTCTTATTCTTTTTCTAATTCTTCATAGTTTCTTTTTCTTTCTTCATCAATTCTTTTTAATTCTCTTTCTTTTATTCTCTCCTCTCTTTCTCTATCTCATTTTCTTTTTTGCTTATATATTCCAACAATTCTTTACCTTTGAGACCTAATTCTTTCTCCTCTAATTTTGTATTATCTCCATTTTTCTTCTTCTAGGGTACTAGCCATTGTTATTTTCAGACGTATAAACAAATGAAAACGTTGGAATGTCACGTGGTAATATAACTAATCCAAAATATGTCGAGAAATATTTCAAGAATAAAATGTTATTCTTACCGTTAAGTTTCAGAAAATTCTTCCTTTGTAGCGTATGTCCAATGAAGGAATACACAAATAACGAAGTCTTTTAACACTGCAGAGACGTACAATTGGATTTACTTTCGCTTTTAGCTGCCACCAAAAAATACATAGGTTTAATATTCCAGGAGACCATGTGGCAATATCAATCACAACTGTTCCTTCGTTGTATAATACTATATACACTACACACAGATAAAATGCTAAAAATTAATATTCGAGGAGAGAATGTGCAATAAATCACAAATACCAGGATTTTACTTTCTTTTAACTGGTGATGGATTCAGATAAATCAGTCTCTTCGAAATATACTGTTTTATCAACTCAAGTGTTACTCACCACTGGGGTGTTTTTACCGCTGCCACCAGATAAATACATGTTTATATTGCCCACTTGTACTCTTATTAAATCAAACGACACAACTCCTTGTATTAATAAAAGAATTAACTGAACTTTTAATGCGTGATATATACAGATGAGAATATGATAATTCAATATAAACACTTGAGAAGATGAATCGATAAATCACATGTATAATTCTATAATTTAACACGATAAATACTAAGATCAATATTAGATGAGATGTGGCAATAATCACAAGTAACTGCTATCACTATAAACCAGTACACGAGTCTATAACTATTATAACTCTCGACTGTACTGTCCACTAAGTCCACGTGTTATATCTAGTATCCTTCATGGGTCTCTATTCTCTCTCTCTCTTGTGTGTGTCTCTTCGCCTTCTCACAACCGTGGTAACTTCCCTATTTATAGGAAATATCACCCCCTCATATTGCATCATTGGATTGCATCAAATCTATTTTTGGATTCCTATTTTTCTGGGAGATTGCATCACTGATGATTGCATCATGCATGCCTGACCTGCAAGCACTTACTAGGGATAGGACACATATCATAATTAAAATATTTTTCTCAAAAATCTCAAACTATCCACTTAGATATAAGGATGTTTCATAAAGTACGCAGTTTTAGAGCATTTTCTAAAAAATGCTCTATTATTACGTTTTGTCTGTCTGTCTGTCTGTCCGTCAGCACCCTAGATCTCAACAACCATAAGTCCTAGACCCATGATATATATATCATTTTGTAGGTCTTGGCCTGCCATGTGTGCATCAGTTCATTTGCGGTAGGACCTCTGAGGCTGGGCTTCAGGGCTCCTAAGGGGCTTATATATTATATACACCTTGTACGTTCAATAATCCATTCATTTGGTGCGAAATACTGCAGCACGTAGTTTCTCCGTTTATTAAAGAAGCTCATCAAATAGTAAGCATGTTCTGAGTTTAATTGAAAGTATCAGAGCTATGCAATATTGACGGAATTTTCGGACAATTACAATGACTATAATTTCCGAATGTTTTCAATTATGAGTCCTATTTCAGTAACCACAAACCACTTGTAGTCAGATATATGCATTACACGAATTGAATTTATAAACATTTTTTTTTTTTTTTCAAAATTTACAATTTACTGAAAGATAGCATACGTACTGATACATAACATGAGAAAATGCGCTACACGATCTGTGTCCAAAATGGAACAGGCTTAATTGCTTGTTTTTAATTGCGCACGATTTTTTTGTTTGAAGATTCTCAACATATTCCTATCATTTTCGTTATCTATTATCACTCCGATTAGAAGACCATTTGTCGTTTTTCCATTGTGTAGCGGAGCGTTTCAGTATCGAGCTACGCATTCTTATTGTGAAAACTCATTACAAAAACGAAGAGTTCTGCTAGAGACTGTCCGTAAACTTCGCTGATCTTTGGACGTGACAATGATCAAACCGCAACAACAGTTTCGAGGTTGGTACAGAAATTCAAGAATCTCGTTCAGTTGCAGCAGAAAATCGCCCGGTTGAAACCGTAAAGTTCGAACGCAACAAAACATTGCGGTAGTGCAAGACAGTGTGAATGTGATCCCCGTGAAGTCTGATTTTCGCCGTCGTTCGCAACAGTTGGGTATGTCAACATCTTCGGTGCATCGAATACTGAAAAAAGATCTTCATATGCACCCCTACAAGATTCAGTTGAAAAAGAGCTGAAACCCGCAGATCGTGCAAAACGGCGAAGATTCGCCAATTGGATTTTGACAAGACAACAAGAGGACGACAATGTAAACAAAAATAATAATCTTCAGTGACGAGGCACATTTCCATCTCTCAAGGGTATGTCAACAAACAAAACTGCCGCATTTGGGGTGACGAAAACCCTGGAGTGATCCAAGAACACGAAATGCATCCCCTACGATCCACGGTTTGGTGTGGTTTTTTTGGCGGAGAGGCGTGATTGCCCCCATCTTTTTGAAGATGACAGCAACTTTCTAATTGTCTAGGTTGGTAAAACTTACGTGACTTAAGAAATAATGATATTGAAAGAAGAACAATAAAAACGTTTACTATAATACTGTTTTAATCAATAAAATAATGTGGAATATTTAATTTCCTCATTTACAATACTATATTAAATATGCAATGGGAATATAAATAGTCCGAAATAGTCGATATACTAGTTAATATCGTAAATTAACTTTACCAACAAATGCAAGTAAAATTCTTTCTAATCGTACAAAGATAAAAATATAAAATAAAAGAATTATTTTAGTCTTTTGATATCACACTGTACAAAACTAATTACTTTATATTAACTTCACCAACAATAATTAAACAAATAGTTTTGATACTAAAAAAAAATTACAAAAAAAAGCCAACATACTTGTCATAAAAAGACTTAAATCATACAAACACAGTATATACATTGACATATTTGTATACAAGTATTGAGTAAATACAAGCGTGGAGCAATATATCGTGAATTCGATAAATATTTACACTCACGCTTTTTTTAAAAGTCTTATTACATACAGCAAACTGTATGATGGGCAAAATAAACTTATCTAGTGATAGAGATAGAGAGAAAGAGAGACAGAGAGATAGAGAGAGACAGTGAGAGACAGAGAGAGAGACAGAGAGCGAGACAGAGGGAGAGACAGAGAGAGAGAGACAGAGAGACATAGAGAGAGAGAGAGAGAGAGAGAAAGAAAGAGAGAGAGAGAAAGACTGTAAACGTTCATTCACTGTGAGGCATCATACAGTCCGTCAGTAATTGATGTATCTTTGAGAACCGATCAGAACATATTTAAGTTTTTTTTTTCAATAATACAAATATCTCGAAGGCCCCCACACACTTCCATTAATCTTGAGCACCTGTAAAAGTATTTATGCAGACTTTAGTTCTTCTGGAAACGTCGTAACGAAACATTTCATAAATCTCAGGGATATTTCTAGTTTTTCTTTAACTGAACTAGCAAATGTTTAATTTTTTTACCATTTCAACTCCGAGTTAAGGCATCAAAGTACTGAAATTGAAGTTTTGTGGGGTGCACCGATTCAATTTTTATTTCTAAATCTGAGACATAGAGCAAGAGAGAGTATGTAATTCACAAGCTAAGTTTTATTAAAAAACATTAAATCAAAAACAATTTAAAACGTCAGATTTTTTATTTGATGAATCACCACATCCACGTGTATCAAGTCATGAGAGATATGAGGATATGTGATTAATATGACTTTTGGTCACATACAGAGATATTCGATGGTAAGTGAGCAATCGTATGCATTCAATTGGCCATTGAAGAAATATACACATTGCTGTGTAACACTGTTGGCTGGTTGATTTGCTAGAGAGAATCAAAGTGAAAAATAAATTAACCATTAGTCCGTCATTTTTCAGTCCCTTGTATAAAAATAAAATAAAAATAGATATCCTTTTCTATTATGAAAGAAAATTTTTTACTAGGCTTTGCAACTTATTAGTAGGTGGGTTTTCAATTGGTTACAAATTGTTATAATAGAGCTAAATGTCACGGAAGAATCGTCATATGTTGCATATGTCATTAATAAAGATGCAGCCTGTCATCTGCATGTTTTATGCAAGTTTGACTTGTGGTTATGTCAACAACAATACTGTCTAGTCTATTATCTATTTTTGTTTTCATTGCGACCTATTTTAATTATTTTAAGGTAAATATTTACTCATTTCATGTATATGTGTGTGTTTGCCTGTTACTAATTCTAATGTAAAGTATTGCATTAAGACATTAATCAAGTTGTCCCGAGTTCAAGAATGTTTTTTTTTGTTATTAAATAAACATATTAGCACCTCTAACAAAGAAGATCAGTTTAAATGTAAAATTTTCTGTTTTGAAATTAAATCACACTAAAGGAATGTATAGTAAACACAATGTCCAGGTGTAATTACCAGGGAACGACCGATAATCGGATCGGTATCGGTATCTGACCGATATTGGCACTATCAGTTAATATCGGATCGGCCGATTTTTGTAGGGGGCTCTTGATGATGGGATGATATCAGCGCCTCTGGTTTATATATCTCATCATGTGTAACTGCTCATCACTAATGTGCCAGAAAATAATCGCTCCTTATCATTAACGCGGTTTTTATACCCACTCCCCCCATAGAGCCAGTTTCTTTAGACACAGCAGCACAAAGATGACGTCACTTACCAACAGGTCGGCGAGTTGAAGGAAAAATAAATGATGCTAGCTGTCGACAAACATTGACAGAACAATGGAAACATAGATTTTAACTTCGTAGGCAGCAGTTGAAGAAAGTTGGCATCAATTAATACTATATTTACAACTGCCGATTGCTGAACGTCCATACGAAGTTTTATTGGTGTTACGGTACATTGGTTAGAACCTGGATTATTCTCTCAGGATAGCTGAATCCCAGTATAGGTCAGGAAATTTTCTTCTCCCAGAAAATTGTTGGGTAAATAAAAGGAGGCTGGAAAAGATACCACCCACACAATTCCATACAATAGCCGTGGCTACAGAATTATAATTATAAACGGGTTCATTATACGTTCAACAACAACACGCTTTAGTACCTTCACCGATACACTACAGTATATAATGTTAACAAGTGAATGAAAGTTTTCTCTTTTACTGACAGAGAATGGAGCAGGATGTTTACTTGTCGAAGGGCTAAATAGCAAAACATCTTCATTATATATTACAAGTGGGGCTTCAGTTGACATACGTGGGGTGAGGTGTGTGCGAATTGCGACAGGGTGGGGGTGGTAGATTTGCCAATTAGTGGACGGAACTTAAACTTCAAATGGTTGAGTGAAATTCTGTTATTTATCGATTTGGTGAGCTTTCACATTTGGTCAAATTAACGCATTTAAAAGTGTTGCGTTAAAAATTTTAATCTCAATTTTTTTGGCGCGTTAATCGCTAATTAACGCAGTTTAATCAACGACCTAATTAATAGTATATACGTTTTACTTTTTTGAAAGCGACATGAATTATTTACAACTTTATCTTAATTTTCTGTTTGTGAACAAGTAAAAAAGTAAAAACAACAAATTAATTGTTATAAGTTTAATTTTAAACAATAAACATGCAGATTTCTGAGATTATGCAGGCATGGTTTGAGTTTCTGACTTCGGTCTTTCGGTCTGTCTTTTCAAATCTTTTGTTTTCTAATCTTCTAATCATCTGCAAGACACCCTTTCATTAATAGCAAAATATCAGTATCGGAATCGGCAAAAATACTTGGGAAAATTATCGGCTTCGGACTATCGGTTAAAAGGCATATCCGCGGTCGCTCCCTAATAATTACGTCCAAAATTTTGTCTGGTTCATAAACTCGCTGGAACTTACCTGATAGAATTAAACGGGTTGACAAACCATTGAACTACACCGCACGACCACGAATTTATATATGTTACCAAGTGCTACATCTCATTATCAATGTAATGAAAAAGATTAAATTACATAATACATTTAGTAATGGCTTATTCTAATTCATGTTTACCATAAATTCCATTATAAAATGTCATTTCCTATATTTCTCGAGCATCTTACAGCGATATATAATCAATAAAGCTAACATTAATACGTACATTGAAAATTTTTTACGTTTGTTAATATAGAGTATCATCTCTGTACTTTCTGTAGCCTGTAAAACGTTTGCATAGAGTTATGTTCCCTTAGATAGATCAGTGGGTTAGGTTATTTTTTTTATTTCGGACAGATCCGATTTATTCTAGGGCTGCTGATTAAACTGCGTTAATTTGTAATTAACGCGTCAAAACTGGAGCTGTTTATATGTATGTTTGTAGCATACACACAGAAGACAAAATTGAAACTAATTGTATGTAGGTTTGTAGCATACACACAGAAGACAATCTTGTAACTAATTGTATGTCGGTTTGTAGCATACACACAGAAGACAAAGTTGGAACTGTTTGGTTGTAGGTTTGTAGCACACAGAAGACAAAATTGAAACTAATTGTATGTAGGTTTTGTAGCATACACACAGAAGACAAAGTTGTAACTAATTGTATGTCGGTTTGTAGCATACACACAGAAGACAAAGTTGTAACTAATTGTATGTCGGTTTGTAGCATACACACAGAAGACAAAGTTGTAACTAATTGTATGTCGGTTTGTAGCATACACACAGAAGACAAAGCTGGATTTGTGACACACGCAGTTTTATTAGAAACATTTATATATTTTTATTAATCAGGGAATGACTAGGACATTTATTTAATAGATAATATATTATATTAGATGAAGTGTAAAGAAAGACTTTAAAAACGGACTCATTATATAGTATCAGATTGGATGCCGAAAGCAAAGTTTTAGTATTAAAGTATCGGTATCGGCCAATAGATATCGGAGATTCATTTTAGTATTGGTTGCTGTATTGCCAATGCTTTTTCTACAAAGTATTGATTTGCGTATCGCCTATACATTTTAAACATTGCAGAAAAACAATAGCGCTTTTAATAACTTGTCATATACATAGTTCAATCTCTATTAGTAATCGTAGTCATCAACCCTACCAATATTAACACCGCCACCTCCCCACCAATACAACCAATGTCGGCATTGATGGAAAAAAAATTAATTTCAAATCTTTGCTTTTGAAGTTTTTTGCTTTGCGCGTCGATATTTATAAATGTTATTCTTATATTCTTTCATTCATTTACATTTTGGTATAAAATTGTAAAAAACTGTATGTTGTAAATTAAAATTTCAAACTGTGTAATAAAACAATATTATATATGATTATTTTATATTATATATTAAATTATATCCTAGTTCAACAAACAATAAAATTGTGGGTGATTAATAACTCAATTAATCATCATCATATATAATACTAATAGTTGCCGTTGCATTTGCAACTGAAGGTTTAATCTCAATAAAATGTTTAATATGATAATTAATAGAAGCTATTAACACGGAATTCCAGTGCTTAGCAAATAACTTAGTAAATAGCCGGTTTGACAACATCTCTTAGTGATCTACCGATGCATCTAAGCATGGCTCGATGCCATCGTCTTGCACTCATCCAGCTAAAACATTTCCGCTGCAAATGTATATTGCGCAAATGTTGTCTTTCTCTCTAATTTAATAGTAACTATTAACACGGAATTCCAAGTGAAGAATTATTTTAGAGCATTTTTGAAAAAAATTCTTTATTGTCGTTTTCTGTCTATAAATATTATCATCACCCTAGATCTCAACAACCTTTGGTCTAGAACCTATAATGTATATCATCATTTTGCGGGTCACAGCACCATAAGTATTATCAAAAGTTCATTTCGCGATTTGACCTCTCAGGGCCGAATATAAGTTTCTAATGTACCGTTTTTGCTTATATTTTAAATATAAATAATAAAAAGCTAATCAAAGGGGGCTTAATATTATTTATTTTTGTAACAGTTATTCAACATGATTACTTCCCTCTCTATCAAAACCCATACGCGTGGACCAATATCTATGGCTGTAACCCTGTTAAGAATTTAGTAACTGTTCATTTAATAAAACTAATAATTTAGAATTAATTGTAGCATTTAAAAAAAAGTACTATCTATAAGTGCTTATAGTATGATATGACAAACAAATGCTAAAATTTAGTTCATACAGTCCTGCTGTTACTATCATATGATTTAGGTGCATGTGTAGTAAATAGGTCCAATCCAAGTTCCTTGTCACTTTGTGCATTCTTTAGTTTATATTTTATAATTTAACTCGTCTTGCTTTTGCTTCTGCAAATTCTTGAACAACTTATTCAGACTTGATTTTGAAATTTTCCTGTCGATTTATCACAAGTTCATCTGGTGATTCATAATTAAACAAACGCTTCTGTTTCGAACTCTTATTTCCTTGGTTGCTGGAAAATTGTGTTCATAAAATCAATTTCTTTGCTAATTATTTAGCATCAGCAATGGCTTCCAAAAAACCTTCACTAATTGCAAATGCACATGTGTAAGAATTCTTTGGTTTTGTGAATTTATGACACCTCTGTGATAAATTCAGTACCACACCTTCAGCATTTTTGCTAGTGACATTGACTTCATAAAGTACTGTACCATGCAGCAACGAGAAATTTGAAATCCGATATTTTCCCAGCAATCACTTGAGCATCTACTCGGGTTTTGTTTCTAGTAACGCCTTCAAATTTTTGTCCTCTGACAGTGAAACTAATGCATCGTAAACTGGACCAAGTTCGCCTGCGCAAAACAGGCAAAGCAGCAACTCTGGTTTCCCATCTGGTTTCACTTAATGGTTTTAATTTGGTGGGGGCTACTGTTTCCACAGCAGAACATTCAACCTGTGAGTGGATCCAGCAAAAAATACGTACACACTTTGAACAATTCCAAAGTTTACTGCTTCAATGCAGCATTTGGCAGCATCGTTAACAACTCAATTTTAAAGTGTGTGCAATACGCGGAACGTAGAATGCGCGAGGATTAACATCAAGAATTTTACGCTGAACGCCATTATTCTTTCCCCTCATGTTTGCCGCCATTATCATATCCCTGTCCTCTTATATTTGAAAGAAGCAAACCATGTTTTTCAAGTGTCGTGTCAAGATCTCAGCCATACTGTAAAGGTTGTGATGTTTACGTTTGATGTTATTGATGTTTGTTGAAATTATGCTTTGATTTAGATAAATGGCATAAACTTGGAGAGCGTACGGTAGCGTGGTGAAGTCTGAGTATGTTGACACAAATGTTCACAAACACTTCATAAATAAAAGTCACAAACTACACGGCTGATTCGTTGGCACATTTATTGAACAAAGACATTAAAGTAGCAAACATGTTAAATGATAAAGGCACATCTTCAAAGTCAAATGCGCCACGACTTGTAGTCTAAAATCAAAAGTAGCAAGACTTGTATCTAGGCAAGTCACAAAACGGAAACGTCTAGCGAAGTAATTACGTCATAACAACATAAGAATTCATACTCTCTAAAGTCACTTAAAGGTATGGGTCACTTGCGTACAAACTAAATCAAACAATGTATTTAATTCAACCTTAACTCCTTCACACATACCTGCACCAGTTGTGTTTTGTAACGGAATAAATTCTATCGAAATGTTCGCGCACATCTCTTCCTTGCTGATTTTCATCTTTCTCTAACGTTGTGACATCAGGATGACCGGCGTCATCTGCTCAACATGGCCTGCATCTGAAGGGTACCATCTAGTATTATTGAGAAATATTTTGCTTTTGTATCAACAATTATAATGTTTTGTACATGAGTTCTTTTTGGATATTTTTGCCCAGGTAGTGAACATACTTTAAACTTGTCGGATGACTCACTTTCAATCCGTTTAGATGATTTTCCTAACTGGGTGAGAAAGTGAAATGTATTCTAAAAACTTTTTGATAATGGACGGCAAGCAAAAGTAGGTCGTAGTTGCCTAAGATTGGAACAGTGATGTTTCACTTGATTGGATGATTAATTTCGAACTTTCTTAAAAGACAACTCTCAACACTTCCTGGAGTAGCGGTTCCCTGGATTTTTTTTACTGTTTATATAATTGAATCAACGATTTGGAGATTCGACTGTTTCTGAACGCTTCCCATACTATTGTTATGTTACATAATTACGGATCTATATACCATTCGTTTAAAGTAACAGACGGCTAGCTTCAAGCTCATTACTTCGACTAACAAAATATTTTGGTGATCAGTTGTTCCCTCTTTGAAAAAACCAACCCCTTAATGGCCAGAAAATGTTCACGTGACCAGTTGTTTTCTTTCCTTCCTCTTCCACCAGTTGCCTTGAATGGAATTTTCAGTGGTCCTTCTTTCACTTATATCTGGTTGACACTACTTAATACCAGAATGTTTTGGTGTGATTATTGCATTAATAGTAAAGGTTCCTTATGGTACCTTCTAGATGAAAAACTTAACAATAATAATGTGAATTAGCAGCACTTTGGCGAAAAGTGTTCTATTTAGAACGCTCTCCTGATTTTTAAATGCAGTCTGCTGAAGGCAAAAGCCACAAAAGATGACAGATATTAGGTAGCCTAGAAATATTTCTAATAAAGTAAGCAATGACATCATTCTTGGTTATTGAAGTTTGCAAGGTACAATTTCGCCATTTTCGGTTCTACGGCGGTTTAAATAAGGCTATAAGTGTACACGAGCATAGCCTAAAGCTATCCTCAAATCAAAGCGGAAAATTCCGCTGTGCTATTTCTCACGTGAGATTTTTCAAAGCGCGAAAAAATATGCTACACCTAAGCGAAGCGAACGTAGGCGTCAGCCGGCGGATATAATGATTTTTTTATTTTCTTTTTGTTTTATTTATGAAGACGTCGGCAGACATTTTTCTTCTTATGATATATTTTCTACAGTTATGGTATTTTACAAGTAAAAGTGAAAAAAACACTTACTTTTTGGTATAATCTGATATAATTCAAGTTGCTATATATAAATGTAAGTCTTATTTGTTAATTTTAAGACATTTATTTAAATTTTAACCATGATTTTCATTTGAGTCGATGTTTCTAGGCAGCCATTTTGGATTGTTTACACTCGCGAAACGCGAAAAAACTCTGAAAGAAGCGATGCAGCGAAATTTCTCTGCACCGCCGCGGAAATTCTGCGCGGTTTGAGCGTCTCCATATAAATACATTGCCGCGAAAGAGAGGGGCGAATTTCGCGAGCTACCTAGATACGCGAAATTCGCTTTGGTTAGAGGATAGCTTAATTGTCACAGAGTGACTGTGTACGCTATGGGGTGAATAATGGTATGGTATGTATGGGCAGGGGAGAGCATGGTGGTATAACTGTATTGTATTCTCTGTGGGTCTGTGTGTGTGTGTGTGTGTGTGTAACTGGACAGTGAAAGACAGTTGTACGATGACCTTTGTACGGTGAGGTCGTATTTGAGTTTTAGTCATTAAAAGTAGACGCGGTCAGTAATGTGGGGTTCAGGATTTTCTTAGCTAATAGTGTGTTTGTACTAAATAAAAGAGCTATTGAGTTTCTTCAAAGGATTTGTGTTAATTTCGTTATCAGTGTTTCTGTTGTGATATCTGTTAGTAGATAAAGACGACGGAAGATAAAATTACATTGTGATACTAATGACCATTATTGTTGTTTTTATTTTTGAAAGTTTCCCTAGCAATTTGGCGCCCTAGGCAGCTGCCTATGTAGCCTGTGCCCAGAGCTGGCCTTGCGCCTTCCTAATGTGCAGAAATGACGTGCATTTTATACGTCACAAATTACGTTTTTACCTGTCAACGCTAAACAACCAAACCAGCCAAATAACCAACGAAAAAATCCAACAAACCAACCAGCAAACCAAACTAAAGACCATTAGTTAAAGATATGGTGCTAATGTATCTCACCCGTTACGTTTTTAATTCTATCATTTTTTTATTATCCTACAAAAGCCGAATTTAACTTATTCGCTGGTGCTGTATCAACTAGCCACTGAAGGGCATAATAAAGTAGTTTCTTTACTTTTCAGTTGATTTTTATAAAAGCTTGGTTTATTTGTTTGTTTGGTTTGGTTGGTTGGTTTGGTTGGTTGATCAGGTTGATTTGGTTGGTTGATCTATTAGTTGGGTTGGTTGATCAGAAGTTGGTTTTGTGGTTGTTTGGTTATCTGTTCCACCAATATTATTTGATAAGTAATCTCGGTATCAGAACATATTATCTCATTATCTATGAGGTCATTTACCTATGTTACAATTTTTTTGCAGAATGGAACGACTTGCTTTCGACCCGGAAATGGATAAACACCACGGAATATAGTTGCAAAAAATATAAAATTCCTCACGTCGTTCGACGGGCTTAAAACTTACCTATTTAATAAAATGGTGTTTTTTAGTAAATATTAAATAAATTAGTATTTTAAGTAAATATTAAATAAATTGGTATTTTTAAGTAAATATTTAATATTGTGGTTATGTATGAAGATATATAGTGAAGGCTATTTCAACATTTGTTTGCATTATTTGATTTTTTTTATAAAAATAGAACGACGGGTGCTAAAATACTGGTTGAATATAAATGCATGAAAACCAACAAAGTAAAAAAAAACAATCTTGTAAAATGACACTCTTTGATGTAACCGCCTGGCAATTTTCAAACGTTCAAATCAAAATTTTTTATATTGGTCGGTCGGCTTTCATTTTTAATTATTTCTCATTTCTGTTGTTCTTTCTTGCATATGTCAACATTATACATTCTTATTTCGTTTCATTTTGGATTTACAGTAACAATTGTATATTGCCGTGCATTTAAAACATTGAAGCACGCACTAGCACTAGTCGTTGTACTCAGTCATCAGTCAATAGTCATGGCAGTAGAGACAACTGATATTCTTACCGATATTTTCAAATACTGGACCGCCTGAAAAAAGCGGCAATTTACTGTATAAATGCTTAAACTTTCCATCAGTTGACTAACAAGTCTTTATCGTGCCATAACCAGTCAAGACGAAATTTGAAGAAACATATAGAGCGAACATTTTAAATATTAAATAATGGAAGTAACAATATAAATGACGATGACACTGGTGGTAGTTCTCATGACACCTAGACCAGCATTTAAACAAACCAAAATTACATTTTGCCAGCCCGCCTCAGCATCTATTAGATGATTGGGGACATGGTCGTATTCCTACATTTGGAAAAATGTCATAAAAGTTGTTTACAATAAAACTGAACTAGATTTACATTTCCGTATATCATACAAGGTTTCACTTTCCTCGATTAAATTGTCAAATGCGTAATATACAGCGTTAGCCCCGGCTTGACCCTTAAATGCGAGTCTTTCTAGTTTTGTCATCAAAAAGGGATGCAAAACTAAAAGGGAAAATGCTGGTTTATTTTCTGAACAAAACAGTTTCCAGCTAATAGCATCAAGGTAGGGTCCAAAAAACAGTTATACCAAAATAATCCACAGGCAAATCAACTTTTGCATTTTCCCTTTTCATTTGTCTTCAGCTTGTCGTGGAGGTTGAATGTCGACACCAATGATGTCTGCAACACCTTTTTTAACTAAAAATTTCCTTATACCTCTCATCACAATTATGTCGATCAACAGCCAATGTAGTCAGCGATTCTTCAATGTATTTTGTACTGCCTGTAAATCTAAATGCACTGACTGTAATTTTTGGGCCACAGCTTCTAGGTTTGATGAATATTTTTGTATAATAACTAAACAAACACCAATTGTACCCCAGCCCTAACCTCTAACAGCAGAAAATAATGTGCAGCTTACTTACTTTTTCCAGATTGTTCTAAATATTCCAGTTGTTTAACATTTTCTGTCACATTTTCAGCGAAAATCCGCAAGCTTTATATGTATGTATTCCATCTTGTTCAAATAGGAAAGGAACATTTGAAATTAGTTTTCTTCGCTGATTAATTTCACAGAAAAACACTATAATTGACTTAATTTTTCCTATTGTGTTTCGTACAGCATTCACATTATTTAAACCGTTTACGACATGACTTAGTTTATGTGAACTGCAATGTACAAATTCTGCTTTTGGACTTTTTTTTCGAATTATTGCTTGGACTTCTCCTTCTTTACGTGTTATCGTAGAACATCCGTCTTATCGCTTGACCAACAAGATTTGTCATATCTATTTCAAATGCTAATGAATTTTTAATGATGCTTTTCTTTGACAAATCTAAAACCAAGTGATATTTTGCTCAATGCCTGAAGTATGTTATCTCGTCAGCACGTAAGTATAGAGAATGAAACTGAATTATTTGCTTCACGAACAATGCCTTCATGCAAGAGAGACCCACAAATTTCGATCATGGGATTGTGAAAAGATGGGACCCAGTTTGTTGCAATTTTCTTGACTTTGACTTCTAAATGATGAGTTCAACTGCTCATCTATAGAAACTGCTTGCCTTTCAATAATGCAACAAAATAGCTTTTATCTTAATAAGAGCCTTTGTGCTTTGCATGTGGCTACGTGCATCTTCGATAAAATCTAAAAAAATGTTGTGCATTGTTTGATGGCGAAGGCCCCCGAACTCCTTGAATTACTTTTTGTGGAAACAACACCCACAATTTGCAAAATAAACCTTTTAACATTTTGCGGTACATCCACGATGAATAGTCTGACAGCCAAGCATATCTAAAACATCTCATTCCACTACTGTCAGCTATAAAAATCATACTTTTTATCAGGGGTCCAACAATCAATGATCATCAGCAATTTCAACTCATTTGAAGGTCGTATGTCAAGACATACCTTCCAATATCCAATATAGGAAATGAAGAGAAGTGACAGCGACAATCAAATTATAAATAGTTTCTTAAGTTGTGTCTGGTAGTTGAATTGTACTGTTGTCCTCAATGCATATGATAATTCAGATGCTGCAGACGCCCTAAAATCTTCTAATAACGGCAATTCGGAATCCCGCGATCGCTCTACCTTTCGTTTTTGAACCTGTCTCAACAATTTCTGATATATGTCTTTTCATATTAATTTAGGATAAATTTAAATTCACCCAGTGGCAGACGATTATAAACTAACAAGAGTTGCCAGATTTGCTTCTAGAAGAGCCAAATTAAACAACACAAGAAATTAAAATCGGAACATGTTTGTGCTTGTAGTCGAATTTTAGTTTTTCAAATACATTTATTTATGTCAATATATTGTTGTGCATTGGTTATGATATTATATGGGGGTGTGCGAGATGTGTTAGGCCAGCTGACGGGTTAAATGGCATGGCGTGTTAATCGTAAAGAGGTTCACGGTAGGGGACCGGGACTAGTTAACACGGACTAGTCAGTAGTCTCTTGTGTGGGACCCGTGGTCAGCAGTTGAAGTGTAACAGCCGGTAGTAGTCGATAGTAGAGATTAATCTGTGGATGTCCACATGAGTTGTCGGGACTATTGTATTCTTGTATTAATTCAGTTAAATGTATATGGAAGGATTAAACTTATTTATTATTTTCGTTTTTGAGGAATACCTTGTTTGTTTTCCTGATTTGGATGTTGAAGTGTTTTGCTACTGTGTATTAGCGTGTGTGTTGTCCTTAGTGTCGGAGTGCTGACACACGTGACGTAGTGACGACGTTAAACTAACGGCCCGATAAGATCTGTACACAACATTGGTGGAGAAGCAGGTTTGTTAAAAGAAAAAATGTCCCAGTCGGAATCCCTGGAAAGCATAGCGAGGAGTCGGAAAGGAAATAATGATGTTAGAAGGTGATAAATAATAAGTACGTAGATAAAAATGAAAAGAAGAATCAAAAAAGAGGAATCAAAGCGAAGAGAAGGGAGGGAGGGACCATCAATTAGACATGCAGAAACTACAGAGAGAAATGAAGAAAGTTGAATTAGGTCAAGCTGTTAACGTCAATCCGATCCCGTGGTACGGGAAAAATACGTGAGTTTGATGAGGCCAAAGTAGACATCGATGCCTACCTAAAAAGATTCGAAGACAACTGTAGGTCACAAGATATCCTGGAAACTGAGTGAGCGAACATACTGACCAACCTGGTGCAGGGCAGGGCGCTGACCCTGTGTCAATAGTACACGATATGACAGACGACAGCAGCTTTCAAAGGATGAAACATGATTTTTTCAACGCATTCGGCCATAATGCTGCTCAGTTTAGAACACTTTTTTTATAGTAGTCGCCCATCGACCGCACAGAATGTGGCACACGCCCTGTACACAATGTTTACAAGTTGGGTTCCCCCAAACGATACTGTTAGACAGAGGATCACAGTTTACTTCAGAGGTATTTCAGCAGTTGGAGTGTCTTTTTTAAAAAGCATATATTTACGACACCGTACCACCCACAGAGCAACGAGATATGTGAAAGATGCAACGGAAAGTTAAAACAGGCACTGAATAAAATAGTCAGCCAAAAGTCCTCAAGAGTGGGACAAGTACCTACCGTCAGTTTTATTTGCTCACAGAGAGAACATACACGAGTCCACAGGGTTCTCCTTACTTTCAGATGGTCTACGGGGTAAATGTAAGGGGTCCATTAGAACTGTTTAAAGATATACTATGCGAACCAAGCCTGAAAAGTGAAGTGAAAAATGCATACCAAATTGTCATAGACACAAGGAAGAATCCTTGTACAAGCATGTCGGGTTGCGACGTAATATATCCCAAAAATCAGCCAAATACCGTAGGAGACACAACAAAAAAAAATTTGGTGCCTTCAGGAAAATGATGAAGTGCTTCTTTTCTTACCTGACCCAAGAAACAAGATATTCATACAATGGCAGGGTCCATTTACAGTGAAAAGGAAGCTGTCCGGAGTGGACTATGAATGGGAAATCAATAATAAAGCTTCAGAAATCTTTCCACATAAATATGCTGAAGAAATACAACCGTCGACCGACGGGTCTGGTGACGGATGCTGGAGTCTGCTGTACTCTCCTACACGAGGACGAACCGTCAGGAAATGACTTAGATGATGTTAGGACCCCGGAGATACACAATGATAGTACATACCTAAATGTAAACTTGCAAAATCTAGAGAACAGCAAAGCAAGGGAAATTATTAAGATATTACAGAATTATAGAAATATATTGACGAATCTGCCTGGGAAAACAAGGGCGATCACTCACAACATCAGCCTCACGGATGACAAACCAGTCAGACTCCAGCCTTATTCAGTTCCATTGCACCTCCGTGATAAACTGAAAAACGAATTGGACGAACTTCTGGCTATGGGAATTATTGAGCAATCTGAGTCCCAATATGCGTCCACGATAGTTCTTGTGAGAAAAAAGACGGCAGTGTACGGTTATGTGTGGATTACCGGAAGGTTAACAGCATAACTGTGTTTGATTCGTATCAATGCAAAATGCTTTGGGGGATATCATAGGAAAGGTGGCCAATGCCAAGTATTTTTACAAAGCTTGACCTATCGCGCAGATATTGGCAAATACCATTGACGGACAGTTCAAAACCATTAACGGCGTTCGTTACACCATTTGGGCTTTTCAGTGGAACAATATGAGCTACGGTCTCGTCAACGCGCCAGCAACATTCAACAGAATGACGAAATTGTTTTCTCACAGACAGGATGTGATATGTTACATCGGCGATATGTGTATATTCCACAATACTTGTGAGGACCACCTGCAGGGAATAGATGACATTTTAAAAGATACTCTTGGAGAATAATTTGACTGTGAAACCGGGAAGGTGGAGATAGGCCTTCAGGTGAAATCGTTCCTGGGGTTCAAGGTTGGAAATAATACTATCATGCCTCTGTCTGATAACGTCACTAGAATCCTGGACATTCAACCCAGTACAAAGAAACAAGTCAGAAGTATTTTGGGGCTGTGCAACTACTATAGGAAATTTATTGACCACTTTTCTGAGTTAACAGAGCCGCTTGTCACCTTAGTCTTAAGGGGCAGCCGAATAAAATAAGTGGACAGCGGAGTGTCAGCATGCATTGCAACGAATCAAAGACATATTTTCTTGGGAGCCAGTTCTTCGAATACTGGATATTTCAAAACCTTTTTTTTCTAGCCGTAGATGCCTCTAAATATGCAATGGGGGGGTGCTTAATGCACAAGGACCCCGAGGGCGTCTGCCATCCAGTGATGTATGTTAGCAGGAAACTACTGCCGGCTGAGACTCGTTACGCAACGGTGGAGAGAGAGGGTCTAGCTTTAATCTGAAAGTCTATCACTAAATTTGAGAAATATCTCTTGGGGTGTACATTTACATTATACACCAACCACGCCCCATTGACCTTCAACAGCAAAAGAAACAAATCAATAACAAGTAGTGGCTCGGTGGTCTCTAATGCTTCAGAACTATAGGTTCGTCATACAGCCAATACCAGGGAGAGTACAATGTCATTGCTGACATCATATCAAGATGCTGCACATAGACAGACGTTGGTAGTCTACACTTATACTTGCGTGAGCGTTTTTGGAAGAATACCTATGACGAACTGCTGATTGAACTTGTAGAGCCAGACTCCAGGGTCGACGTAAACAATGACATTATTGTTATGTTTTATTTCAGGAATCGTTTTAATATGTTGATGTAATTGATTATGATTTATGTTTCATATGCGATTTGGTAATAATGTTCCCACATGTATATTGATTGGTATATTTTGTTACCAACTAAGTTTATGAGATGGGGGCTGAAGAATAATTATCGGTATATGAGTTAATAAGTGACAACATTTCAAAAGTTTGAATTATTGACTTTGGGGTATTGGTGGTATTAAGTGCCAAACTCTAATTTGTTTGAAACTAAAGGGGCCATGGGGGAGTGTTGTGCATTGGTTATGATATTATATGGGGGTGTGCGAGCAGGCCCGTAGCCAGGAATATTGGATTGGGGGGGGGGGGAGGCAAAGACATTTTCGGGGGGGGGGGGTGAAAGAAATTTTTTCCGGGGGGTGCCGAAATGATCCTGGGGCACAGGGGGCGGATCTAGACAACTTTGACAGAGGGGGGCAAAACATTGACCCGGGAGCCAAAACTGTTTTTATTGTAGAAAATTGGTCTTAGAACAAACAATATTTCCCGATAATTTAATGATGTATTTACCTAAACTTGCGATAACGGAGGGGGGAGCATGCTCCCCGGCCCCTACCCTAAATCCGCCCCTGGTGGGGTAGAAGAAATGTTCGGGGGGAAGGCAAAAACAGGCGCGAAGCGCCGAAAGCTTGCGAACGGAGAGGATGGGGTTTGGGGAGGGGATCTCGAAGTAAGGATGCCGGGGATATCCCCGGCACTGGTATCATCCCCGGCACTGCTTTAATTAATTTCATCCCAGCCGGGGATTACATTCATCCCCGGCTCTGCAGAAAAGTGTTTCCATCCCCGGCACTGATTTTTTCTTAAAGGTTAGCCTAAAGTAGGGAATTGATTTTTTATAGTATTACTACAAATATTATGATGAAAAATACAAAATCAGCTGATTTGAACTATGCAACACTATTTCTGCTAAAAACTCTGTAAATAACACTCGTCCGGTTGTTTGCAGATAGTTTTATGTAAAGCAAACTGGCCAAATAAATTCTGAAGAACTTATGTTTTATGGAGACCGTGAAATTATAGAACTTCGCAATTATTAAAAAAATTGAAGCATGTCATACTTCAGTCATAGTACACCATGACAAAGGATGGTCATGACTCTGACACAGAACTTAATGATTTTTATAACCGATTAGATGTTCTGCCAATATTTAGCGTAGAATGCGAGAGAGGATTCAGTGAAATGAATTTAACTCACACATCTCTTCGCAATTCGTTATAAGTCGAAACCATCAAACATTTTCTGTTTATTAAAAGTAATGGCCCACCACTTAAATATATTGATGCAAAGTTGTATGACACAAAATGGGTAAAAGACGGAAGGCATTCTGCATGCGATGTAGGCCTACCTTCTGACAAATCAAGAAAATAATTAGTTATGGAACAGCGTCAGAATTTGTTTAAATAACTGAGACAATTATGAATAATGGAATATTTGATTTCAACAGAGAATAAATGAAAAATTTGCATTTTCTGTTAAAAAAATTCATTACTTTCCTATTAATGTGCCGCTTCAAATTTGTTTGAACCAACGTGAATTATGTCAGTGGGTGCACCAAATTTTCTATTATTTATGTTGGTTTGTCCAAGATGTAAATCGAAAACCCTATGAAAATGGTTTGTAAATTGAAGATCCTAAAAAAAAAGTGTTGTATCTCGCCGCCGCTGGGGATGCTGTGGATATCCCCGGAAATGAGAATGGTCATCCCCGGCTCTCTTTTAGATTTTTTCATCCCTGACACTGGTTTTTTCTTAAATCGAGCACTGGTCCCCTCCCCAAGAAATTTTTTTGCAGTTCCATATCTGGAATGGTGTATTTTAGTACCGATTGTTTTTGCCATTAACTAGAAATATATAATTTTAACTACGTTTCAATAATGCATGGCATGTTGCAGTTTTGTTAAATAATTAAAAAATAGTAAAGAGTTTTAATGAAAAAATTTTTGTGGCTGAGCAATTTCTGATTCCTGTTATAAATATATTGACCATTTATTCTGCTACACAAATGTTATAATAGATACCTGATTTATATTATTATACTGTTTTGTTTAACGTACAACGGGAAGAATGACAAAGATGTACACATATAGCTTAGCTATTTGTGTGATATTTCTTTAAAATATTGAAAACAAAGAACAGATCTATCAACATTAACAGTTGCAATTATTTCAATTTGAAATAAAATTAATCACGAAGTTTGTACTTTATTATTTTATTATACATATGTATAAAAATGAAGTCAGAAGTCAATGTTATTTTATTAACTTATTTAAGTTGCAGTTATCCTCGGAAGATATCAACATATAAAACTATTACAAGGTTGCGAACAGGCCCATCGACAGAAATTTCTGGCCCCTGGGCAGGGGTGACTCGGGCCCCCGTGCTGATATTAATATTTTAAAAAGTTGATTGGCCAGCTCAGTCGGGTCCCTAAAATTCGCCGGGCCCCTGGGCATTGCTCCCCATGCCCCCCACACACTCGTCCTCACTGGTTGCGAACTTATAATACGTTTCAAATTTGCAAACGTCGTGGTTTAGCACTGAATATACCTAAAATGCTTCAGCATTCAGATTGTCTTTTCAAATGCAAGCAGGGAAAAGATTGCTTAGACGCTTTTGTAACATTGATCTGCGATATGGGGTGAGCATTTGTGTGAGGAGGTTGAGAAACTGTTCTCACACACGGCTGTTGAAGCCCTAAATGCCAATGCTGCCCAAAATACCGAAAAAGTGAACTTCAATAAATTCAATCTTTTATGCCCAAAAATTAGAAAAGCTATATATGTAAATAAAATAGCCTGAATGATTGCCAAAATATAAACTTTTAAGTTTTTATTATTATTGATTTATTGAACAAAATAATTGATGTTTTATAGCCGTTTTTAATAAAATGTTGTCAAAAAGCCCAATCATGCACGGGGGGCCTCAGGTCATGCACGGAGGCTCAGCCCCCGTAGCCCCACTCTGGCTACGGGCCTGTGTGCAAGAAGTGTTAAGTCAGTTGACGGGTTAAATGGCATGGCGTGCTTTAATCGTAAAATGAGTTCACGGTAGGGGACCAGGACTAGTTAACACGGACTAGTCAGTAGTCTCTTGTGTGGGACCGTGGTCAGCAGTTGAGGTGTAACAGCCGGTAGTAGTCGATAGTAGGATTAAGCTGTGGATGTCCACGTGAGTTGTCGGGACTATTGTATTCTTGTGATGATTCAGTTTAATGTATAATGAAGGATTAAACTTATTTATTATTTTCGTTTTTGAGGAATACCTTGTTTTGTTTTCCCTGATTTGGATATTTGAAGATGATTCGCTACTGTGTATTAGTGTGTGTGTGTTGTCCTTAGTGTCGAATTGCTGACACACGTGACGTAGTGACGACATTAAACGAACGGCCCGATAAGATAATGTACACAACAATATATAATTGTGTTTTACTTAACTTGGATTTAATTGAGAAATAAACATGCATGGCATTGTCGGATTAAAATAAGAAAAAAGTTTTTTTGCCCCCCTGGAAAAATTCCTAGCGACGAACATGATTGGGTTATGGATGATCTATGTGATTCAGTCTTGCCTTTCCATTATATTGACACCATGGTTACAGAACGTTATTTAATAGACTTACCAGGCAACAAATGATGCCTTTCTGTCGACAAACATTGACAAAACAACTGGAACATAGTTATTAACCGTAGGCAGCATTTGGAAGATAAGTTTGCTTAAATTAATAATGTCTACACAACTGCCGATTGTTGGACGTACAGACGAAGAAGTTTTATTGGTGCTACTGTGCATTGGTTAGAACCTGCGTCACTTCAGTGAAAAGGCTGTTGCTTGGTTGCCCGACATACTTATGATTTATTTGTCAAAACACACTAGAAGCAATCAACAGAGAAATTTGAAATAATGACACAACTTGTTTTACTGTAACAGACGGCGGATAAAATTTAAACAAGCAATTGAAGCCTTTTCCGTTTCGGACAAAGGACATTTTAGAGCATTTTTGTGTACGCAGTGGCTACGGCTATGCCGGACGAAATCTGTATTTTGTTTCCGGATTACAGCCATAGATTTTGCTCCACGCGTATATGTTTTGATAAATAGAGAGGAAGTAATCATGTTGAATAACTGTTACAAACATAAATAATAGTTACGCCCCTTTGATTTGCTTTTTTTATTATTTATATTTAAATTTAAACAAAAATGGTACTTAAAACGCCCCCTTTTTCGGCCCTCAGAGATCAGATCGCAAAATGGACCAAAGTGTTTTCTTGTCAGGCCAAGACCTGCAAAATGATATATACATCATGGGTCTAGGACTTATGGTTGTTGAGATCTAGGGTGATGACGGACAGAGACAGACTGACAGACAAAACGGGGACAATAGAGCATTTTTTTTCGATAATACTCTAAAAAACACATTTCGCTGTTTTGGACTGAATAAAGATTAAATGATGAACCTAAGTGTAAAAGATGTGGATTTAAATGGAGATCAGATGCAGGAGCAACAGGCTGATGAAGATTTCGAAATGAAATTTAAACAAATTGGTGATTTACTGAATCCACCATGTGATAATATGATGACGAACAGGAACAGGTTTTTTTATCAGCTACCACCACATCGTAAATGTGCTTGCCGCTTGTTAAATCTTGTTGTTACGCGTGATGCTAAAAAGTACTATCAGACATAACAAAAGTTTTGTTAGTCGAAACATTTCCAAAGTTTGTAGCTTTCTGAAACAAACAAAATCGCTCATCTTTGGTACGGCGATCGGAACGTATCTCGTTACTCCCTGTGACACTCGGTAGAATTCCACTTACGTTCTGTTGCAAAATTGCGTTGTTTACTATCCAATCTAGAGATAGAAGTTTACCTTGATATGGTGTTTGACCTTGACATCAAAATACTGACTCCGAAGCAGAAAACATTCATGAAGAATACATTGAGGTATTTGATCCATTGTGTCGTGGACTGGGCATTTTGCAAGAACAAAATAACATTGGATTTAGCTATTAGCTGCCCACACCATCCGTTATATGAGTAAACTACAGGTAATAATTGTGATTGTGTGACATAAATACCCCTCTCACGGTGTGTGAATCCCTCGCCAGAGCCGTTATTGATGGAATTAATACGATGCGAATTTTTTTATCCAGAAGCAAAATTGGTCAATCCAAAATTTAAGACCGACTGGACAGACAACTTGGATCACAAGGCAGAAGTTTTAAAAACCTTAAAGCGTGCCTGCATTTCCTCAACTTACTCGGCAGGGTGAGTACAGCTTCGATTCAGTCAACAGTACAGATATCAAGAGCAACACATTTTTTTGCTTGTTTTACTGCACGGCAGCAGAGTAGGACGAATTGAAGATAACTTATCTGAAATGCTGTCAATAGCACCCTTCTGCAATCAATAAGAAACTATAGCTGCCACTTTAGACTAGTGCTGCAGTTGAGCGTCTGTTTTCATTGGGTGGGCGTGTTTTTATGTCATTACTTTCTAGGCTAAGCAATGATCATTTTGAAATGATGGTCTTCTTCTTACGTGCTGCCAAGTGGTGAAGTGATTAGCATTATGGTGCTTTGACGTTGTATTTAATTGTTTTTTTTTCATTTTTTGAAAAATTGAGAAACTTGCACTCATTATATTTTAAGTAAAAATATTTTGTTGTTCTTAAAAATATTGGTATTGTATTGGTATCGATTTTGACAATACAATTTTACTTGAGTATTTGGATAGGTATTAGCGATACTATTTAAGAGTAGAAATTAGAGAATCAATTCGTAAAAAAAAAAAATTTGTATGCTGAACGCACCGGAAAAGTTTTCTGGTGCCTAATTTTCGTAAACTTTTGTTTACTGCACTATTTTCTATTAGAATCGACGCCTTTTCGGTACTTTTTTTTACTGGTTAACACTGGTTAAAACTAATAAAAATTTAATAAATTATTATGTAAAATTCGATCTAATATGGAACATTTCGGCCAGTAAGAATATGAATATTAAGCTTTTATTCAATATCTTTTGTACTACAACGTAAAAAGAATCAAATATGAAAATATATCCATTTGTAAAGGGTTTTTTTTTATGACAATTTTTTACACAATTGTGTATCGAAGTATACAAATGTAATGTTAAAACACCACAATATCTAGCTAGTATAATTAAAAAGTGTTGAGTTATCAACCTACTAGCCATCCCGCGTCGTAACATACGCCGCCGTATCAATCAATATAATTATGTAATTATATTTTTAAATAAGCAATCAAACAAAATAACAGGCCGACATCTTCGGAAAAAATACATAGTAAACAAAGTTGAACTTTGACCTATCATGTGCAGACTTTATGGTCACTATCTGGTATCTTCCAGCAACTTGTTTTTTTTTTTATTTTATTGTTGTTTTTTTTTCAGTTTGCCCCCCTTCCGTCAAAGTTGTCTAGGTCCGCCCCTGAAAATGATTTTGACAAACAATACTGTTTTAAAAATTACTGGAGCTGTCTAGACATAAAATAGTATTGTACAACCACCATTGCGCTCGTATTATTCGCTTAATTTATTTTACTATATAAAAGAACAAAACATCATATAAGAAATTAAAATAATCTGGTTTTTTGTGAAATCGAAAAATTTAAATTTATCTGTGACATCCCTCCCTTCTGAACCCAGCTATAAATAGTCTTGCAAGCTGATGTAATAATTACTGGGTTTTCCGCATCGCTTGCTGTGTGACCCAGCCCTCGTCTCCCAGCAGACTATAGTGTTATTTTGACAAAACGTCCTATAAGAAATAAAAATAATCTGGTTTTATAAAAAAAAACGCACTTGCTGGTGAAACAATGCGTGGTCGTCTGTGACAATTTGCCGTGTCTGCCTCCTATCCACCCCTCCCTCTCCCCAGCACAATATAGTGGGTTTTTTTCCAACCTCCCTGTGACCCAGCCCTCGTCTCCCAGCGAATTACATGTATAGTGGTTTTTTTTCACTATCGAGATTTACGGCTGCGTCTTGCGTCTCGAAGAGGAGAAATATATATAGATAGATAGATATTTGGATCTATTCACTGGAGACAATAATTCATATTTTCTACTAATTAATATATTCTAGTTAATACATAAAAAAGACCACAGTAAATCGATTTTTTAATAAACATATTTTGTCTTCATGACAAATGAATCTACAGGTCAGAGCGCAAATGTTGTATGTCAACATTAAGATATAAATCTTAAATGATTTTGTATGTATTATGTACAGGTCACGTATAGAGCTCGATATGGTTGTCGGCTGACATATTTGTAATCAAACTGTTTTTTTCGTTTTTGTGCAAAGCCTTACATTCACTATTCTGTATCCTGATAGCAAATAATGTATGTATTGGAAAGACGTTTTTAGTTAGTTTTAAATTTGTGCTTTTTTTATAATTGAGAAAAATTAGTTAGTCTTGTATGTTACAGTACATGTCTTATCATATTGTATGTTACGGTACATGTGCCTCATATTGTATGTTACAGAACATGTCTTATCATATTGTATGTTACAGTACATATATTATCATATTGTGTGTAACATTACATGTCTTATCATGTTGTATGTCAAAGTACATATATTATCATATTGTATGTAACAGTACATGTCTTATCATATTTGTCGTATCCCACTTGTGCTCTAATTAAATCAGACGACACAACTCCTTGTATTGTAAAAGAATTAACTGAACTTTTTTAATGCGTGATATATACGAATGAAATATGATAATTCAATATAAACACTTGAAGATGAATCAATAAATCATATATAATTCTATACTTTATCACACACGATAAATACTAAGATCAATATTCGATGAGAGATGTGGCAATAAATCACAAGTAGCTGCTACCACTATAAATCAGTACACGAGTCTATAACTATTATAACTCTCGACTGCACTGTCCACTAAGTCCACGTGTTATATCTAGTATCCCCTTCATGGGTCTCTATTCTCTCTCTTGTGTGTGTGTATCTCCGTCTTCTCACAACCGTAGTAACTTCCCTATTTATAGGAAATATCACCCCCCTCATATTGCATCATTGGATTGCATCAAAATCTATTTTTAGATTTCCCATTTTATTGGGGTGATTGCATCATGGGTGTGATTGCATCAAATCTATTTTTGGATGCCTGACCCTGCAAGCACTTACAAGGGATAGGACACCCCATTATCCCCAAAAAATTTCATTACCTAATGAAATTTTGGCAATATTAATAATTTTAAATAAAATCATCTAACATTACTTTCTTGCCATTGTTTATAGCATTACATGCTTATGATATATCATTATTAATTATTCTATTATTTCTCAATCTTTTCAATAAAACAAAATGTAATACATGTCAATCTTCAAAAATATAAATACAGTACATCTCTATACATATGTCAATAATAAACGAATGTGTAACAAACTTTGAAAAAGAAAAAAAAATATATATGGTTCTCCTTGAGTAATAATAGTCTCTACACAAAATAGTCTCTACAGAAAATAGTCTCTACACAAAATAGTCTCTTCACTAATAAATGTCCATGGCAAAATTGTTTTCACAGTGTTCACGTTTAACATTGTCAGGATGACAATATGAGCAACGACTGCTCACAATAACGATGAATTGTTCCATTAACTGCGACGAAAAATTGAGCAAGACTGCTCACAGTAACGATGGTGCTCCATTAACTGCGACGAAAAATTGAGCAAAGTGTGCTCAACGATAACGATGGTGCTCCATTAACTGTAACGAAAAGTTGGGCAAAGTGCGCTCAATGATAACTTGCGTTGATAAAAACAGTCTTGTGACATCAGCTCAAACAACAATAACTCAATCAACGTATATTTGTGTGTAACAAAATCGTTGACATCTCAATGTCGATGACGACAGTATAAAACTTCTCCATTTAAGTAGTAATACACATTCATTAATTGTCTGTAGATGTCCCAATTATCATTCTCGACAATAGATCTGGTATATGATTGTTTGTACCCTTTATATATTTAATCTGGAATTTGTAGTCAGTTAGTAACAAATGCCATCGCATGATATTGCATTATTTATTACTTTTGAGACGTTAATGGTTTTATGATCCACAAGTATGGTAAATTCATTACCTAGTAAATATTCCTGTAGTTTTGTGATCAGACTATGGCCAACGCTTCTAATTCAATAACAGAATAGTTTTCTCTGCACAAGTCAGTTTTCTACTGATAAATTTCACAGGTCTGTTCTGCCCATCAATTTCAATCATTATACAAGCACCCAAACCTTTCCTTGAAGCATCTGTAATAGTATTATTGGTCTGTTTAAATCAAAGGTACCATTATCTGGTCACCTTTGAATTTGTCTATAATATCATTAAGTGCCTTCTGACACTGTTCTGACCAAATAATTTTGTTAGGTTGACTTTTCTTTGTTAACACTATCAAGGGTTCCAGTAGCTGAGAAAAGTTGTGAAAAAATCCTCGGTAAAAATTACAGAGTCCTAGATGGCTCTCACTTCTTTCTTTGTGGTAGGTACTTTGATGTTTAAGACCTTTTCTTTTTATCTCTTCTTGCATGCTGCAACCACCTCGTCCTATCTTAAAACCCAAAAAATTTATTTCTTGTTGACCTATTTTGCATTTCTCTGGTGCTACAGTTAATCCATTCTCTCGCAACTTGCCAAATACCGTCTCTAGTACAGTTAAATGGTCTTCCCAGTTTTCAGTGAAAATACATATATCGTCCACGTAGTGAACAATATTCTTCACACCTCTGAATATCTGCCTCATCATTTTATTCAATGCAGCCGGTGCTATTCGTGATAAAGGGCATTCTTGTCCATTGATAGAGGCCATCTATTGTTTAATGCAGTATACTGCTTTGAATTGTGTTCTAGTGGAATCTGCCAAAACCCTCGTCATGTCGAGGTGAGTAAATATCTTTCCTTTTGCAATTTCATTGATTAAATCTTCCGCTATGGGTAGTGGTTCTCTATCAATTAAGTCAGTTGATTGATCTTACGATAATCACAACAAATTCTCGGTTCTCCGTTTTTTCTTTTTCACAATAACGATAGGTGAAGCATAGCTGGGTATGATCGCTCAATCAGTCCTTTATTTAACATGGCTTGCAACTCTTGTTCTACTTGATCTTGATATTTCAGGGGTATATTGTATGGTTTCACTTTAATTGGTTTGGTATCTGTTAACTTTATAGTATGCTCTATACACTTTGTACTCAGGTTCATTGTCTATAATATCTTTATATTTCAGTAATAAATTGTTTACTCGAGTTCTGACAACTTCTGGTACATTGTGAGGTAAAGTGATACTTAGTTTCTTTGATTGTTGTCTCATGTCTAACACTGGTATCTCTTTTAATTCTTCGTCTTCTTGACTAATAGTTAAAGCACATAACTTTTCTTCCTCATGTTTGAAGGTATCTGAAGTACCTGTTCTGCCAAATGCTCAGGTAAGCTGTCCAGTTTTTCTAAGGCGATTTATATGGAATGTTCTGTGATTACCTTTGATGTTCACTATAAAATCAGCGTCATTAATCTTGTCTATTATTGTCAAGGTCCCCTTGCGGGGTCCCTGCGGTCCCGTTGTCTGTGGGTATGATTACCTACTGAGTTCTGGCCAGCATTTATATTTATTCACAACCGTGGTTATACAGGACGCACAACACAACAAGAAATGAGTACACGACTCAAATGAAAATACGATACAACACATATTTATACATGTCATAAAAGAACATCAGCGGGCCCTAAGAAGGACCGTAGTTTACAAGCTACCACAAAGCAATGTTAATATCAGGTATATTAAAAGGCATTACCTAGGGTGGGTAGTTCTCATAAGAACTCAGATCTGCGGTGGTCGAACGTCTAGGTTCTGCCACCTAACAGCCTGGTTCCCCACCCCAGCTGGGGCCTGAGTTCGACCTCTCGGTTCCGGTGTCCCACGCCAACTGACTAACCCATTCCTAACTAAAGTCCGCGACGCCTGTCGGATCTCCACGCATGCGTGCCGAAGGCTTCCGCTTCACTGACCAATCGCAGTGACCGTGTACGTCACACCGATCACGCGTGATCAGTGGCGCCTTCAGAAGCATGGGGGGGCTAAACTTATGCCAGACGCTGACCACACCTGGGAATACAAAAGCCTTTGTCTATCCTATACATTTATCTCCTCCCTCCAGTAATTAAATAGGAGTGGGTTCTGGATTTCATTCCTTAAATCACAGAATGTGACATCAGCCCCCCTTGAAAATGAATCCAGGGGCGGAAACCCATGGAAATGGGATAGTGGTGGAGTATAATAAAGTCCCCCTACCATCTAAACTATGCCGTGTTCCATCAACCCCGACGCAAACATCTAGTTACAAGACAGAAAAATGTGCCCCTCTTAGTTTACTAAGGGGGTAAAAAAACATCAGCTTTGCAAAAGGCAATAGTAAACATGCATCAACATTATAAAAATAGAACATCAAAAAGTTAATTACGCAACCTTTCACACTACATTCACTCTTAGGTGGCCTTCTAACTATCCTCCTCTTCTCTGACATGTGAGTGCCAAATGTAAATTAACTGAATTTTAAATATTGAAGCCTAAAAATTCGGCCTATCGCGCAGATACGGCTAACATTAAATTTACACTATGCCTTACGGCGTAACTCGACCAAACGACGATTCGCGACCTGTCAAGATAAGACAAATGTTGACACCTCAGGTTTGGACTTACACAGACACTCTGGTTCCAAATGAGTCCGATACTAGGACCAGCAACTCATTACTTAAAGGATGCGTTAAGATGACTACAAGCATCAAACCCGTCATCCACCTATCCTGCAATCCGAATGGCCTTAGCGGAACGATCCTTTTAACTTCTCAAACAATGATTGCGCCGCCTTTAGTGTACAACCAATTGCCCTAATATGACAGAACGAATGGCAACCACCGAATCGCCTCCTAGCAAGCCGCTCCCGAAAACAATATGTACCGACCTTTCTACGTCGTACAACAGACCCCTGGGTCTGCATATCAGCACCTCAAGTTTTGCAACGGTAATTAACTGGCGCGCCCCTATGGGCCGCCTAAACAAACAATCACTCATGACAACAGCATGCACATACATTTCTTCCTTTGTTGTATAACAGACCCCCCCTTGGGTTTCACCTATATCAAAACCCTCCAGTTTGATGGAATAGTTGAGCCAGCCACTCATTCACTTAAGGGACCCGTCAGGGACGACTATACATGCATCCAGTCCAGTGCCCGCCTAATCAATGAGGCCCGCCTGCCCGTAGCGCACAACCTCTTAGCGTTCGCAAGGAATGAGTATGCCAGCCTCCATACAACCTTACTTCCCTACACGTCAGACCTGGTCCACTCAATCATTTGGATAACCCTATGCTGGCCGCACCAGACGAGGCGTTCTACTGCGTTCGAGGGCTCCCTGGGCTCCTCTGGTCCCACGCCCAACCCTCGTGTTACCAAGAGCAGCTGAACCTTAACCATCTAAGGGACATGTACCATGAGGTAGGTGGCATGGCATAACAACATATAGTCATGGGCCCACCCAGTCTATGAATGGTTCTAAAATATTCAAAGCAACAAAGAAGAAGGCATACAAAGAATTATAATGACTGTACACACAAAGTCAAAAGGAAAATACTCAACCAAATTCAAAATGACTACAGTTTCAAAATACCTTTACACAAATCCAAATACATTTATGTTCACCGGTTCTCTGCAACCTAGCATGAACAAATTGAAAACCCCAAACAATCCAAATGTATTAACGTCCACCGGTTACAATGAACCAGGCATGGACCAACAACAAAATTGTGCCTTTTACAATCAAAATACAATAACGTCCATCGGTTACAATGAACCAGGCATGGACCAACAACAAATTGTGCCTTACACAATCAAAATACAATAACGTCCATCGGTTACAATGAACCAGGCATGGACCAACAACAAAATTGTGCCTTACACAATCCAAATACAATAACGTCCATCGGTTACAATGAACCAGGCATGGACCAACAACAAAATTGTGCCTTACACAATCAAAATACAATAACGTCCATCGGTTACAATGAACCAGGCATGGACCAACAACAAAATTGTGCCTTACACAATCAAAATACAATAACGTCCATCGGTTACAATGAACCAGCATGGACCAAAAAATTAGTGCACCACATATACAAAATGAATTATAAAGTCCACCGGTTCTCTTTAACCTAGCATGGATCAACAATGGCGCCTTAAGGCCCATCTCCTACCGCATGTACATGGCAGCGAGATGCCTTGCACCATTAGAACAGCATGGCCGGTACCTTACTGCATCCCTACAACGTTAAACTGTCATAGGCCCTCCCATTATCTACGAATGGTACTAACGTGACCCACTGACAACAACTTAGGCCCCAACCTCTTCTCTCTGTGAGCTCCAATCCGTACTATTTCCCTTGACAAAATTCAATCCTCTAAACACGTGCGAAAAATATTCGTACTCGACAACACTCGATTGGTGATTTGTAAGTAAATATCAGTGTATAGTTCATGACGCCATTAGCATTTAGCCACGTGTAACTAAAATATAATTTGTTACCTTCCTATGTTGAAGCTTATCGAGCTTATTAAATGCGCATCAAGTTTAAACCTATACAAACTTTTGATTTTTACCGCACGATAAAATGGGGTACACTAAAACCCAAATGAGTTTAAGAAAACGAAATACGTTACTCAAAGAAAAAAAAATATTAGGCGGCTCACAGGGGCAGACAGAAAAGGCTAAACAAAGAATTACTTGGCCTACCTCGACGCTTCCAGTCCTCCAGTTTATGAATAAAAAAAAAGCAACACAGAATCACATTCTCACCGAAGCAACTTAAACTAGAGTCTATATAAAAAAAAACGTTCAAAATTTGAAACTCTTGTCTGACTTCGGTTGGTGGAGGTTCCTTTCTCTTCTGGTTGATCTCTTCTGGCCCGAGGGAAGACGTCTGCATTGTTGTAGGCGGTTTAAGCGTACCGCCATCGTTTACCATTTTTGCCACGTGTTTGCCTAACACTAATGGCGCCACACTTGTGATTGTGCGAATCACACCGGACTCTGACTCATCGAGCCACCTTTTTGACTTAGTGACAGCGTGTCATCCACTTTCGCCTCATGGTGATCTGCCTATCACCAGAGGAAAACATTTGTGATTATGGTAACCACATTTCGGCCTCAGCTCATCGAGCCACCTTTCGACTTAATGACAGCATGTCATCCACTGTTAGTTGTGGCCTGTACACGTGGCTGGTTGAGCCCCATGGCCGTGAACTCAGTAAAGGTGATTGGCCCCGTCTGATTAATCAGATATTGGTGGGATCCGAAACGCTTGCGGGGTCCCTGCGGTCGTTGTCTGTGGGTATGATCACCTACTGAGTTCTGGCCAGCATTATATTTGTCACAGCCACGTGGTTATACAGGACGCACAACACAACAGAAAATGAGTACACGACTCAATTGAAAATACACAACACATATTTATACATGTCATAAAAAGAACATCAGCGGGCCCTAAGAAGGACCGTAGTTTCTATACCACAAAGCAATGTTAATATCAGGTATATTAAAAGGCATTACCTGAGGTGGGTAGTTCTCATAAGAACTCAGATCTGCGGTGGTCGAACGTCTAGAGTTCTGCCACCTAACAGCCCTAGTTCCCCACCCCAGCTGGAGTCTGAGTTCGACCTCTCGGTTCGATTGTCCCACGCCAACTGACTAACATTCTAACTAAAAGTCCCGCGACGCATCGGATCCGCGCATGCGTGCCGAGGCTTCCGCTTCACTGAGTCACACTTTCTTATACCCCCTCCCCCCCCTTGGAGCGTGACGTACTTTATGGACGGCCCCTGACTAGTTGATCAACAGTCTTCACTTTCTCTGTTTTATTAAGGCAAATACATCCTTGGTACATATCTGTAATATTTTGTCAATGACAAACATTTCCAACACTGCTTGGGCATCCATTAGGTCAATTTCTGCCATTGTCAACCAGGACTTCAAACTTGACACTACATTGTCAATAAAGTACTGTGGTTGATCTTTATTGGACATCTTTAAAGAATGGAATTTCTTTCTGTAAAATTCTTCTGTTTTATTAAAGTGTTTCAGAAGTTTTTGCTATACTTCATCATAGTCCTTGTCGTAGTAGTATGGAATCGATCTAGGAGCAGTTCTTGTATCTCCCCTTAGAAGCTCGCTCATTAGTTCTATCCAATGCGCTCTAGGCACATTATTGCTTCTGCATTTCTGTTCGAATATAAAGAGAAATATGCCAATGTCCTCAGCTTTACCATCACAAGAATGTAGTTTAAGGTTATATCTGTTGAGCAAGATTTGAGTATTTGGTATATCTCGACTAGCTTCTGTGCTCTGAGTACCCACAATGGCCTTAATGGTAGCCATCTTTAGTTCATGATCAAGCCTAACTCTCTGTACTTGGGCTGCGATTTCTAGTAGTTCTTTTTTTAATTCTCTTTCTTTTGCTCTTTCATCTCTTTCTGCTCTTTCTCTTTTTTCTCTTTCCTCTTTTTCTCTAGCTTCTCTGTCAATAGCTAAATTCTTTTCATTGAATAGTAATAACTTTTCTCCTTGTAAACCATATCTCTTTCTTTTTCTTTAAATGCCTTCCAGAGATCATGTACCTGAGGTATCTTCCTTTCTTACTTACTTTCCATGTTTTCGTACTACGTTTTCAATAAGTTCTAATAAAGTAGATTAGTCATATATGTCTCTTTGAGACACTTTATAATATAAATGGGTTTTCCGAGACTTCTCAAATTAATTTTTAACAATCAATGCACAAAATACTTTTTATTAATAAATTATACTTAATAAATTAAATTGTAAACAAATCAACAATAATTAATTAAGTGAGTCAATCAATCCAATATCTAAAATATTCATACTCAGCAAAATTAATCATCATGGAAATAAATATTTTAAATAATATAATATACAAATGAAATAAACATGTGCATTATCATCATTACTTAACGTTGCTTCTGTCTGTTTAACAAGTTAGCTTGAATGTAAACACAGGTGAAAGGAATGCTATTGTTGATCTGTCTATACGTCCGGATAATGTTGTATCTGGTCTAATGTAGTACTTGACCCAATTCTGGTAGGTAGGATTTGATCTATGTTGCCCTGTCTTTTACTTACAGTCTCTTCAACTGTCTGTTTTCTTGATCGTTGATGTAGAGTTTGTTATTACACTTAAAGAGTGTTAGACAGTAGCGACTCTTTATATGCGCAAGAATGCGGTATAAACACATATATAGACATGAGTGTAAATTTTATCAATGTCCGGGCTTGTTACTACACAGCTGCCATCAGACTGGTTGACACGCAGAGAAGACTTGTTACTTCGTAGTTCAATGACTTGTTCATAAGTAGATATGTGGGCTTAAGTGTGTTTCACAACTCATAGCCACAGTAAATAACTTGATTAATAATTAGGCTACAAAAGCGATGCCTGAATTAGTGGGCTTATTAGTGCATTACAGCTCTTGGCCACAATAAATTATTTGCATAGATAAACTTAACTGGTATTAAAACAGGTTGATATCTAGGAGCAATGGTCTCCACTGTACGTTTTCCACTTCCACCAAGTTAATAATACTTTAACCTAGTAGCTATTGTCTTTCTTTTACCGCTGCCACCAAATAAATAATATTACTACTACTTCAATTATAGTGATGGTATCATCCTCTAGTGTCCCCATTACTTAAAATATAATTAGATTGACATCACTAGTCCAACACACATGCCCAGTAAAGAAAATGACAATATTCACCATTTCTTGAGTTATTTCTTTATTAAACACCACATGTCGAGGATGGCGACGGTGCTTTTATTTATTTATTCACTTTACAAATATGACATAGTTTTATAGAAAAACATCTACCTGCAATAACCGTCAGTGTCTCTCTATTATATTTTCTTCCGTTTTTTATAACCCATTCATTTGGTGCGTTACCGTACTACAGGGAATTCCCTCTAACATATCTCTTTCATGTTGACTAAAAAATCACATTATGCACTGACTAGAGTAAATATAACAGAGTTATGACATTTTTATTATATTTATGTATACGTAAATGTAACAATAAAACTTGCTCTATCTAAACGTCAAATTAATATTACACGTTTCATATATACAAGTAAAATAAAAGAGTACCTGTCTTATGTAAGTAGGAAAATTAACAAAGTTAGTGTAATAAATATCTTTATGCTATATGTATATATGTTTGGTTTGTAGTGAACAAAGGCGTAAGTTACAACGAAAGAAAATCATTGCAGATTACATAAACTACTTAAGTGACTAAATCTTTTAGAACAGATTTATTGAACGATAAGATACTGTCATCATTCTAACTATATCTTTACATCAATCTTTCTGTTTTAATCATCTATTTAAATGCAGCCGGGATACCTGAGCAGTAAACATGTAATGTGGTTAAAACCAGTGTATAAGAATATATTTTAATCTATTACAAAAAGCATTTATTTCATTATAAACGTGTGTCATAATTTTCTAACCACCACACTGTTCTTATTTTTTTTTTATTTCTATTTGCGAAATTTTATCATAAAATATATACGTATCAACAAATATTTCAATATAAACTTTACAAATAAAATATTTTCACATATCAAAATGTGACAGGTTATAGCTTCTTCTATAATGATTTGATGGACACTATTACAAATACAATACTATTTTTGTTAATCTTCAAGACAAAATATTCGATGGAGTTTGCTATGTAAATACGCTGTATGTAATAACAATAATATTTAGAATGTTGCTAAAATGGCAGTCTAATTTTACGCACTAGATCAGTGTTTCCCAACAATGTATGATAAGCGTATCCCAGAGTTGAACGGGAAAAGTCTAGTGGTGGTAATCGCTTCACCGGACTGAGAACATCTGGTAAACATGCGAAAACAAGGAAATTATGGAATACGATGAACGTAAAAACAATTCATGCAAGTTTTATTTACAAGGCTACTGTCGTATCCCACTTGCGTTCCAACTATAATAAGACGACACAACTCCTTGTAGTATAAGAGAATTAACAACCGATTTTAAAAACGTGATATTTACAGATGAGAATCCAAATATAAATAGAATGAAATGATTAACCACATGTATCAACTCTGAATGAACTTAAAATTTCCACTTATAACCCGGTCTTTCACTGGTCTCTTGGTCTCCTCTCTCTGACCGTTGTCTCTTCCACTTCTTATAGGTAGACCACCTACGCTAACTGCATCATTTCCCTCGCCAAAACCATAGGTCAATGCGTAGGTTGATTTCGCGCCAGATCGAAGATAAAGGTTATTGCCTGGGTGATTGACATTATTTCATCATTCATATTAATATATGTTTGATCTTACTAAAACTAGGTCATAAGCGCTTAATATACCGAAAAGGGAACTAGCACAATAATTAAACAATGCGTAATCATAAGAGATATGACAGATACTCGGATAATTGTTGCAAATATTACAAAGACATTTTAAGGGAATTATTATTTATCTGTTATTACTATTCTTTTAAAATCAACAAACGTAATTCATGTAAGAAGTTAATGATATTAACTTTTTTTTGTAATATATTAATTAAAACATTTTTAACTTAAAACACTTTTAAAAGTTAACTTAAAAAGTTTAAAGTAGCATTTATTAATCAAGTAGTAAGTATTTTACTTTTAGTTTAAGTATAGAAATTTAAACAAATATTCTTTTTAATTGTTTATGTTCAATGTATAGTTAACACTAATAAAAAAGACGCCTTAATCCTGTTAAAATGACAGACTTGAGAAATCCAAAAAATGTTCTTCATGGATTTCTTAAAGTTGGTAGGCAAATATAACATAGAGATCTACTATTAAAACCAAATTTAAAAAAATGAAGCATAACACCAACAATTTATATATATATATATATATATATATATATATATATATATATATATATATATATATATATTAGAGTGGGGCACACTGCTATTGTCTCTGTCAGACAATTATAAATAGATGCTCCTTCATCTAGTGATCAATTAACAATGTATGTTAATGTGTTTTTTTCATGTCTAGGGGTCGAAACTTTGAAAATAAGCTCTTATTGTACATTTTATGAATATTAACCCCTAAAGCGCCAACTAACATTAACGAAATGCATCTATAATAGTTATCATATTTATGTTTGGTATAGTTGTGCAGCTAAATGATTACTGTTTACATTACTGTTATTATGTAAGCTTTTTTTATTTTGTATCTTATTTTTACTATAAATATTTGTGGGTATTAAAATGTGCCGCTTCTAGGCCCCCTTAAAAATAATTTCCAATGACGGTAAATTAATGAAAAAATATAAAATTAGAAAACAGAAACAGAGAGCTTTAAAATTTGAAACAAAAACAATAGCGCAGATAGATGAAGGCACCGTTGTTACAGAAGAATTGGAAATGGAAATTTGGTCAGGAAACGATTCAGAAGATAACCGAAATAATTACAGCAGTTATGTGCAAGATGAAGACACAGAAGAAGATAGTGACAAAGAAGCGCGTTTCAGCATTGTTCCAAAAAATAGATGGCTGTATTCAGAGCTTTGCAAAGCTGTTGATAGGGCCAATGTCAGCAATCGTGATACCGTTTTGATTGTAAATGTCGTCTTGAAAGATGTTGGACTGTTGACACCTGAAAATGTTTTGCACCCCAGCAAGCTGCGCCGTCAAAGAGATGCTTGGAGGAAAAAATCAGTTCCGGATCACAAAGAAGAAAGTGAATGAATTGTTTGTCTCGGTTTTGATGGCCAGATTGATTTCACTCTTAAGCATACTGGGTTTACTCGTCGAAAAGTCAAAGAAGAGCACTACTTCTTAGTATCATTTCCTACCTGCAGCTATGTTGAACATGTTGTTCCAGCATCAGGAAAGTCCAAGGACATTTCCAGAGAAATTATGTCAGTGGTTACAAGCAACAATTCGGAACTAACTTTACAATCAGTTGTTTGTGATGGAACACCAACAAATACTGGTAAACATAAGGGTGTAATCCGACAACTTGGTCTTCAGCTACGAAGCGGTTGGTTTGTTTACTGCATGCCAACGAATCGCCTTTAAGGAAGCTAATAGAAGTCGTTGATGGGGAGACCACTGGTCCAAAGACTTCAGAAGGACAGATAGTATGCATGCTGGAATTTGATCCCCAGCAGAAATCAATCATCGAATTTTCTCAAGTTTCAGGCGCTGTTGTTGAGGTTGAAGACGAGGTAACGAAAGATCTAAATACAGATCAGAAGTATTTAGAAAATGTGTTTGCTTATTTAAAGTGATTGCAGTGCTGGTCAGAGTTACATCTCATTCTTAGAGACTGCTTCTAAGGAGCTATATATTCTCTACATATTTATAATAAATGCACAATTTATAATATAATGGTTTATTTTAATTATTTACATACAAAGCTGTTACCTTTAATATCTAAATTGTGTTTCAAAGTTAGTTCAGACACAGTTTGTTTTATTTAAAAAGTGTATGGGTGCGTTATACCCAGTTGCCAGGGACAGTACAGCCCCACACAATAAAGTCACTATGACATGTTTTATAATTTTGAGTCCATCAATGTGTTCATTTCAACTATGTTATAGATGGTTAAAAATTGTAAAAATATTCAAAAGGAGACAAGAGTTATCACCAATAATATGTGGTCTCGGGTGTGTTCCACCCAGTAGAGGCGGACAGAAAAAGTTGAGAACCTCAGGCCTGTTGAAGCAGTGAGTTGGTTATCGGCACGTCGCCAGCGATAACACGTAGACTTTTTAACTGGATTAGTTAGACGCATAATAGACTATGTTTTGTTTTCACCTGGACTTATTATAACCTTCACATTGTAGATAAATTTGTATTGTCCACGTGTCCTTTAGTGCCTACCTATAGAGAGTTTAGGAAAATCGTAACAATAATAAGTGGAAGTCAGTTCTTTTGTATGCAACTGAGACCTGGAGGATAAAGGCGACCACCACACCGATACTCCAAAACTTTACTAACATCTACCATTGTAAAGCTCTATAAATACGATGGCTTGACACCATCGGCAATAGCCAGCATTCTAGAAAAGACTTGTCAAGTTTCAAAGGGGAGCTGAAGTTTGGAGTTTCCTATTGGTATCTTCTTGTAGATCTGTTACTAAAGTGCAAAACAAAGTAAACCTTAAATAAAAACGTATCGTTTAAATAAAATATAAAGTAAAAAAAATAATAAAACAAAACAACAGATTAATAAATAATTGAAGTAAATTTTTTGTCTCAAGTCTGTCTGCTGTAGATCGAAAGACTGTAAGGATAATGTTTCCCCGTTGAAGTATCAATGGCTTCTTGTCTGCATCTCGATTGAATTATTGTTTTCAAATTCTTAAGTTTATGTATTTTATATATACGATGTAAAGTTTTAAATGTACAGAAACATTAACACATTATCATTAAAATTTCGTTTTTTTTTTCAACAGATGTTATATATATCACAATGTAATTTTATCTTCGTCGTCTTTTATCTACTAAACAGTTATCACAACAGAAACACTGATAACGATATTAACACAAATCCTTTGAAGATAATCAACAGCTCTTTTATTTAGTACAAACACACTATTAGCTAAGAAATCCTGATCCCAATTACTACTGACCGCGTCTAATTCTAATGACTAAACTCAAACACGACCTCACCGTACAAAGGTCATCGTACAACTAACTGTCTTTCACTGTCCAGTTACACACACACACAGACCCACAAAGAATACAACTCAGTCTCCAGTTACACACTCATGCTCTCCCCTGCTGATACATACCATACCGTTATTCACCCCACATCGCACACAGTCACTCTGTGACATACCCTCCACCTTTTCAGAAACCATGATAATTGTTTTTTTTTTAAACGATACAACATACTAACTATTAGGATAAACAAATACCATCAATAACATCATTAAGAACAAATAACCCCAAGTACCCAATACCGATGTGGCTGCAAACCTAACAAACCACCATCACCACATAGTGAAAACAATAACCTCCCATATGCAATGTTACGAATAAAAATATAATACATTGAGTGTAAGTATTAACAAAATGCTAAATAATCAAAATAATAGCTCTGGGACATCTTTCCCTTTAATAAACAATTAACTTTAAATGTATCATATCCAACTGAATGTCCTAATCAGCCTAATTAGTAATAATCATTACTAACAAAATTACCAATTATGATAAAATGACATAGAATACATATATCATGATGAAAACAAGCAATTAAGCCTGTTCCATTCTGGACACAGGACGTGTTAGCGCATTTTCGTGTTATGTATCAGTACGTTTGTTAGCTTTCAGTAAATATTTGTACATTTTGTAAATGTTTATAAACTCAATTGTGTAATGCATATATCTGTAAAAAAAAAATTATAAAGACGTTTCTTTATATTTGAAAAAAAAAATATTGTCTCTTAAATCTAACTACAAGTGGTTTGTGGTTACTGAAATAGGACTCAGAATTGAAAACATTCGAAATTATCGTCATTTAATCGTCCGAAAACTCTGTCAATTGTTGCATAGCTCTGATACTTGCAATTAAACTCAGAACAAAAGTTTACTTTTTCATTTGATGAGTTTCTTAATAGATCTTGGTGAAACTACGTGCTGCAGTATTTCGCACCAAATGAATGGGTTATTGAACGTACAAGGTGCATATATAATATATAGGCCCATTAGGAGCCCTGAAGCCCGGCCCTTAGAGGTCCTATCGCGAAATGAACTTTTGCTGTACACATGGCAGGCCAAGACCTACAAAATGATATCATCATGGGTCTAGGACTTATAGTTGCTGAGATATAGGCGCTCCTTTATTAATATAGCTTATATAGTAAAAAACGGTACTAAGCCCCCTTTTACGGCCCTCAGAGGTCAGATCGCGAAACGAACTTTTGCTGCACACATGGCAGGCCAAGACCTACAAAATGATATATACATTATGGGTCTAGGACTTATGGTTGTTGAGATCTAGGGTGATGACAGACAGACAGACAGACAAAACGGGGACAATAGATTACAATACATTCAACTAACATAATCACTAAGTGTCTTTAAGGCTGTGGACGTCTGCATTCCAAACACAGATGTCCCCGTTGCCGGTTATGTCATCTCTCGGTTGTTTAGATAATGTTTCCACCCCCCGAACCCAGGTAGCACCTCCACAGTAAATGTGACGTCTGTTAATAGCAACATCCATCGGTTACTTTGGCGTTGATGAATTGGCGTTTGTTCAAAATTTAAGGGAGCAGGACCTCTCTGAAGTATAAAGTAGCCAAACGATTCATAGACGACCAGGGTAATAACCCACACGTGCCTGGAGGCCAGAGTAAAGGCCAGATAGAGTATTTTGCGAAATGAAACCACGGCCAAAGTGAAGCCCATGTAGGTGATGTGGTTTTGTTTGTTGTCCACGTTGCTGAAGTCGAAGTATTCTCTCCACTTTTCGCTGGCCGAGAAATAACTTTTCCCGAACTGGATAGCCAGTTGAATGTGAAATATATTTACGATGAAACAAATGAAGAAAGTCAAGCATATTTCAATGTTCTCCTGCTTTTTTGTAGACAACGGAATGCTTTTTAATATTTACAGGGTCGTCATAAAAAACAATGTTTATCGTCCTTCAACTTCTGTATTTTCTTTACCCCCTGTATCTTTTCCACCTTCTGATGTACTGCCTTACTCTGTCGTGTGATCCGTTTGACAGGTCGCCTCAACATGCTCCTTGACCTCCCCTGACATTCCACATTCGTCATCTGCACAACGTCTGTCTGACATGGCATCTCTTTCCTCTGCATGACCTCTGTCTGACATGGCATCTCTTTCCTCTGCATGACCTCTGTCTGACATGGCATCTCCTTCCTCTGCATGACCTCTGTCTGACATGACATCTCTTTCATCTGCATGACCTCTGTCTGACATGCCACCTCCATCATCTCCCTAACCTCTGTCTGACATGACATCTCCTTCCTCTGCTTGACTTCTGTTTGAACTAGAAGAAGTAGCTGAAAAATTAGGATCTAAGGGCAAAAGCAGAAGTGAATTTATTAGGGAGGAAATGAGTGCAGATCGAAAGGCGTGGAAGGAGATCGAAATAGAAATGTTAAAAAGTAATAATGTGAGTGATGGAAACCATAGACCAAGAGAGCAGCTAGACGAGAATTTAAAGACGATGGTGGAGGAGGATGATTTGTCGTATTATTTGGTCTTGTTTGAAGCCACAGCTGAAAGGAATAAAATAGCAAAGGAAAATTGGCCACAACACCTGGTGTATAAGGTAACGCCCAAGCTGCGGGATTACATAATCCACCAACAATTAATAAACAATAAAGACTATGGGTTTGTAAAAACGGAACTATTAAAACACGCAAATTGTACGGAGGAAGGGTGTAGAAGTAAATGGAATACACTCACCCCACATAATGATGACTTTAGGGAATACTATGTCACATTGAGAAGGACATTGGATAATTGGGTTAAAACATCCAACACCCCTGCTACTTTAGAAGGTATAGTCGACCTGTTAATCAGGGACAGAATGTATAACATGGTGTCGGATGAGTTATTGCAACATATCCTGTTGAACAAGCCTGACTCTAGTGAGAAAGTGCTGGAGATTATAGACCATTATAAGACGGTGAAAAAAATAAAGGAGATATCCAGAAATGAATTACCATATGTGGCGGCTGCTACAGAAAATGTGTCTGTTGCAAACAGAGGAGTCTGTTTTATATGTAATAGCCCGGGTCATTGGGCAAACACCTGTAGGTTTAAGACAGAGAGCAGAGATAGATCATACGGTCGAGGTGCGCCGACAGACAGGGGGGGCAGTAGGGGGTAACGGCAGAAGCAATAACTACAACACAGGGAATAGACAGAGATGAATGTCCATGATACCGGAATTAAACGGTCAGCATCATTGTGCAGGCTGTCAGCAAGTAGGGTTTAGAAACATTTTAGTTGCGTGTCAGAGTAGTTCGGTGAAATTGTTTTCAAAGGACACGTTAGAGGAGAGGTCGGTAGGTGGTCTAGCCATGGAAAAGGGCTTCTTAGATGATAGAATAGTGTCGGTACTTAGAGACACGGGGTCCAGTATTATAGGGGTGAGAAAATGTTTAGTCAGACCAGAGCATTTATTGAAGGGAAACTACGTACTGAAATTGATAGATGGTCAAACTTTTTCTTATCATATAGCTCGTGTTAATATAAACACACCATACATAAAGGGGAGTAACATAGCAGCGGTATTTAACGATCCAGTGGCAGATGTAATTGTGGGTAATGTAGATAGAATGGAGGGGACGCTATCTGGCAACGCAGTAACTAGATCTACGAGTAAGTTAAAAGACACAACAAGTGATAAGTTAGAGACCAAAATGGCAGATGTAGGTGTTAATGCGGAAACCTGTCAGGAGTTTAAGAATGAACAATTAAGTGACGTAACACTAAAATGTTTGTGGGACAGAGTTAAGTGTGGTTCAGTGGAGATTAAAAAGGGTGGTGTTGTTTCATTCATAATAAAAGATGGTCTGCTGTACAAGCAGTTTCAACATAGAAAATACCCCGATATGATAGAAGAGCAACTAGTGGTACCCGTGGGAAAACGGGGAGTAGTTTTAAAAGCAGCCCACTCGATATCATTTGCAGGACATATGTCAATAAACAAAACCAGACAAAGGGTGTATTCGCAAATTTTTTGGCCAGGGGTGGATAAGGAGATTAAACAGTTTGTTAGGTCATGTGATGTGTGTCAAAAGTGTAGATATCCGGGGAGGGGAGGTAAAGCGGAATTAGGGGAAATGGACGTCATTACCACACCGTTTTTGAAAGTAGCGGTTGACATTATAGGTCCATTGGAAATGTCCGAAAGAAAGATAGGTATATTTTAACATTGGCGGATATGGCCACGAGATGGCCTGAGGCTGTACCATTAGCTAACATAAACACCAACACAGTCATTGAGGCACTTAGTAATATTTTCTCGAGAATAGGGTTTCCAGAACAAATATTATCAGACAATGGCCCGCAGTTTAAGTCAGAGCTATATGATCAGATTTGTCGTTTCTTCAATATTAAAATTGTGAAGACAACTCCGTATCATCCTATCTCGAATGGTCTGGTGGAAAGATTTAATGGGTCCCTCAAAAATATGTTAAGAAAAGTGGCGGAGAAGGAACCGAAGAACTGGGATAGATACATTAATGCAGCTTTATTGGCATACAGAGAAGTTCCAAATGATACCACACATGTTTCCCCATATGAAATGGTTTATGGTAGGAGAATAAGAGGCCCGATCTCAATTATTAAACATCTTTTTACAGACCAGTTTTTAGAGAAGGAGACTAAACGGGTTTATTAGTACCTGTTAGATCTGAAAGAGAGGTTAGCAGTGACATGTAGAATCGCTAGCGAGCATAATAAAGCCAATAAAGAGAGGTATAAAAAATACTATGATAAGAATTAGTGTTGTTTTCGTCGACGAAAACTAAAACTAAAACCTTCGTTAACGAAAATGTTGACTTTTCGTCAACGATAACTAAAACTAAAACTAAAATTAGCAGCAAGACTAAAACTAGACGAAAACTAAATCTCGTAGACCAAAGACTGAATAAAAACTGAAACTAAAACTCCCCAACGAAATAAAAACTAAAATCCCCATTTATCGTCTTTTCCGGTATAATGTTGACACATGAAAGAAAGAACAACAAAAGATAAAAAAAAAAGAAAAATGACAGCCGACGATATAAATTTTGCTTTGAAAGTTTGAAATTGCCATGCGGTTAGATCAAAGAGTGTCGTTTTACAAGATACAGTCGATTCTGCTTAATTGGGACACATCGGGACCGAGGCTTTTTGTCCCAATTAAGCGGCTGTCCCAGTTAAACATACAAATTTACTATTGGCTTCTTGGTTTGGTTTCTTTGAGATATGTCCCACATAAGCGGTGTCCCAATAAAGCGGAATCCACTGTATTTTTTTTAAAATGTGTTGATGTTCATGTATTTCTATTCAATTAATTGTTTTTAACCACCCAAATTGTATTGTTTGTTGAACTCGGCATATTATTTAATAACATAATATGTGTTAATTATATGATATTGTTTTATTACAAAGTTTTCAATTTTAATTAAAACATACAGTTTTAGAATTTAATACCATTCAATTAATTATTTTTAATGAAATGTAGTAAATACTAAAAAATGAATTAATAAATAAAAACAATTTATAAATATAAATAAGCACAAATGAATTAACAACTCAATTAACAAACATACACACAAGAATACAGTAAGGTATATAATTTATCACTATATAACCTATAAACACTTACAGTATATACATTTATATATATACATATATATATATATGTGGGTGTGTTGTGTTTGTGTATAACTGACAGATGGGTAAAAAAATTAAGTTTTCTTTTCTGTCGTTCATTTAAACATTGAACAAATAGTTGACAGAAAGAAAGTAAATGAATGAAAGAATCTAAGAATAACATTTATAGACATCGGCGCGCAAAGAGTCTTCAAAAGAAGATTAAAGCTAAATTTTTCCTTCAACTCGCCGACCTTGGTGTATTGATGGGGAGGTGGCTGTCGTTAATATTGGTAGAGTTGATGGCTGCTAGTAGGGATTGAATTTATGTAAAGGACAATGTATTAAAATCGCTATTGTTTTTTTGCAAATAGTGGCAATAGTAAAGTATCGGTATCGAGTATCGACATTTTTTTGTTTAAATTGTATTGGTGATACACAAATCAATACTTGATACAAAAAGGATCGGCAATACAGCAACCAATAATAAAAAAAAGTATCGCCGATACTGTATTGGCCGATATCGATACTTCGATACTAACAACCCTGAATATAAGTCATCAAAATAATAGAATTACTTCGCTCTTCAAGTAAACTGTTGTTACTTAGTTTAGTTATTTCAGAGTTCTAGGTCTTAGAATAAACACGTTTGTTTTAATTTTGACTTATGTTTACGGTTTTTTATTGTTATTAAGTTTTTAGTTGTTTTTTTGTACATGCACTGCAAGTCTGCTAGTCTACAACATAGTAAAAAATTTTGTCATGGTATTGGCACATAACACAATGGGATAGTGTGACTTATAATGTGACAATGAAGTGAAATGACTCAGTTTCAGTACACTGAGCTGTAATCTCTGTGACTACTATTATTATGCTTCAATCCGTTTCAACAATTGGTCATGAACAATGATGTTATTTGTTATTGGTGTTTACAAGACTAAAACTAAAAGTGAAACTAAAATGAATAAGACGAAAACTAAAACTCTGGTGTTTAGTCGACGAAAACTAAAACGAAAACTAAAATTGGGCCTAAAACTAAAACTAGACTAAAATTAAAATTATTACAGAAAAAACGAAATAAAAACTGAAACTAAAATAGGTCCTGGGACTAAAACAACACTAATCGGGCTTCATAGGTCATAGGTTATTTACGAACGCTCTCGCAAGTGACTTAGTCTGATTAAAATGTTGTAATAAAAACTAAAATAATTGGAATGATATTATATATTATTATGTAATATTTAGGACTTGTACATTTCATAATAAAAAACCATTGAAACTATTTAAAACTGTAGATTTTTTAAAAGAATTATATCGAATCGATTCAACGCAAGCGCCATTTTGAATTTTGTTTTCGTGACCTCTCTGTTCATGTGATTATTTTATCAAATACTATTGTTTTATTTATTTCTGGAGGTCGTTTATTTATAGAACGGATTCCCCACACATCGCCCGCCGCCGTGACCCGGACAAGCTTAGCTGCTTTATAATGTGTGTAGATATACATATACTAGAGTGTCCCAGAAATGCTCGAAATTTTTTTTTTTAAATCTTTGGTGCCTCAACCCCTGAAATGTGTCTCTTGGGTACAATGAGTGAATTGGTGAAGTTGTAGCTCATTTGAACAACATTTAGAGTCCCACAAGAGCTTTTAAAATTCCAGTATTAGGCCAACATAAAAATCCAGACGAATCATGGCTTAAATAATGTGCAGTTATTGCATGCCATAGTTGAATAAATTGAAGTTCAAATATACTTATATGCAGTTAACTGATGGTATCTTATCTATGTACACACAGTCCTACTATCAAACTGTTTCTTGGTATTGGTGGCACAGTAAAGAGGCTAGTAGCAAGAGCAAGTTTGCAGGCAACTCTGAAACATTAAAAACTAACGCCACATCAGATGTACTATTGGGCAACCAAAAAAACGTTCCAGGAATTCATTTCTTTTTTGCAGCAAATGACGACGCTAAAGTGCATCGTAGCTGTTTGGTTGAACGATTTGCTTCAATTCAAGCCGTTCGTGGTACACGGTCACACAACCGGTTTGTGGCATTAAGTGAAAACAAACTCAAGATATTCAGGTTGTCATGTGATAACTGTGATACGGTCGTCAATGTGTCCAAAGAACCTGATCGGGTAGTTGAACCGGCACCAAGCATAGCAGATCTGCATTCAGGCAGTTTGTGGCTGTTGTTTATGACACTGATTGGTTTATTGGGTGCATATCAGAACACTATTGAACATCTTGGTCAAGTTCATGAACAGAACACCTACAAAAAGATTAACTTGGCCAAGTCGTGACGATATCTGCTGGATAACATTCACTAATGTACAATCTTCCACCACCAATGGTGTCTGGCAGCTCATCAAGTCCGTATTGCTATGATGATGTACATTTTGCCAATTGCAAGAAACAGTTTGATAGTAGGACTGTGTGTACATAGATAAGATACCATCAGTTAACCTCATCGGCAGCATAATGAGCATACGCTGATATCCGCCTTGCATGGTTGCTTGTATGGTTGATAAAAACAAACAATCTGTAATTTTTTTTTGTAACTTAAAACTAACTGTATTTTTTCATAAAATTTGATTGACATTTCATTGCTATGCTGATTTACCATAATACACGTTAATGAGGCACGTAGCGTGCGTGGTCAAATATTGATGAATACTGTCTGAAGTGCAATGTTTGGAATTTTTTAGGGCATTTTGTGTGTAAGCTACACTTGAGATAAATACATCATTCATCTCAAGATAAAACAATGAGTAAATACTGAAAAATACAGCCTGATACCTTTTTTAGTTTTTGAAATATTCGCTACGCAATATTCAATAATAGTGTATAATTATGCAATTTCATGCAATTTTTCACCAAGAAGGCGTTAAGACACCAACATGAAATTTTCACCATAGCTAGTACTAGCCAAGGTTAACAAGTGTGCAAAATATTAAAAGTGTGAATTACTGTCCGCATGGTCATCTGGGGGTCGCAATAAGTGCAAAAATGGACGACCATGATGCTTAAAGGGGCCCACCATGAGTACACTATTATTGATTAACAGGAATTCTCTATCAAAATAATAAACACATATATGGTACTTACTAATTGTATAACAAACATCATTTCATGTCTTATAGGTTCTTGGCTATACCGAGTCAAATATTGATGAAAATTGTCTGAAGTGCGATGTTTGGAAATTTTTAAGGCATTCTGTGTGCAAGCTATACTTGAGATAAATACATCATTCAACTCAGGATAAAACAATGAGTAAATACTGAAAATTACAGCCTGATACCTTTTTTAGTTTTTTGAAATATTCACGTTCAAATATCGCGAAAATGTAAATGTCACGCGCACTCGCGACTACCCTTAAAAATTAAAAAAATCATATCTCAGAAAGTTTTTGACCAAATGGCCTGAAATTTTCAGGAATCACTCAACTTTGAATGTACCACAAGCCCTGAAAATTTCAGGAAGATCTGAGGGGGCCCGGTGAACACCACTGGTTGAGTTGACATGGAATGACCCATAAAATACCTAATGTGCAAAATTTAAGCAATGTGCATATTTTTTGAAGATTTAATTTTTTTAAACTAAGCATGCTAAATTGTCAGGCATCATATCACCAAAAGTTACTGCAGTGCTGGACAGAACGAACACCAGCATTAGAAAATCAACAATGATACTTGCATCCGCATTCAACGAAGCTGGTGTTCCGACATCTGACACAGTATTTTCCAAGAGCACAATGCATCGTCATCGCAAGCTTTGTAATCAACAAGCATGTATAAAAGAAGACTATATTCCCTCAAAATCAATTGTACTTTGGGATGGTAAGCTATTGCCCGATGTTACCGGATATGTTACCAACAACGGCGATCGATTACCTGTCCTGCTCTCGTCACTTGTCGATGGCACTACAAAGCTTCTTGGTGTTCCCAAGTTAGCATCCGGGTCAGGATGGGTAGCTGCTGATGCAGTATATGAACATATCAAATCATGGAAGTGCGAATCTATGGTCATCGGCATGTGCTTCGACACTACGGCTTCCAATGCTGGAATACTCAATGGAGCTTGCACTCTATTAGAAGTAGCCCTGGGACGTAATCTATTATGGATGGCATGCCGTCATCACATGTTGGAAATACTCCTATCCGATGCATTCAATGTTTGTCTTGGACCATCCACTGGACCAGAGATTTTGTTTTTTAAGAGGTTTCGAGAAAAATGGCCAGAATTAAACCACACACCCGAAGCCAGATCCGCCCCTTTGATAATCGTGTCTGATTCGATTAAAGAATTTATCAAATGTCAACTTGAGGTCAGTCATTCACGTGATGATTATTTGGAATTTCTTCTGCTTGCTGCACAAATTAATGGGTTGCAGGTTGATGTCAGCATTCGCAGACCTGGTGCCCTACTTAGGGCATGGTGGATGGATTAAAAATCGATCTATTGTTTGCAGGCAATTAAACCATCTTTCAGTTAACAGCTCGAGAATTACAAGGTATTCAGCGCTTTAATCGGTTTACCATATGTGTTTATCTTCAATCATGGTTTTCATGCAGGCTCACCGCAGATGCACCTGAAACCTGATATCTTGTTGATACAGCGATTATACGAATATGATGATGCTGTTCTTCGATCGACTGGATTGAAAATGATGGTGCGTCACTCGTGGTACTTGAGTCCGGAACTGTCGACGCTTGCGTTATTTTCTACTCTTTTGTCGGACAAAGAAAAAAACTGGCCTTGTTCGGACAATGCAATCAGAACGTGGACCGCATCTCATAAAAACACTATCAAAAGGCGTTGATTTGCGTGCTTCTACCACATTTTTTGAAACATCCAACATTGATAGCAGTTTTCTAGATGTTCCTGTTGAAGCCTGGTCAGATACACCATCTTTTAAAGTTGCAGCAGATTTTGTAAAGAATCTGGCTTGTATCAATGACTCTGCAGAGCAAAGTGTAGCATTGATACAAATTTTCAATGACAGTATCACCAAGAATGAAGAACAAAGACAATTTTTGCTCCAAGTGGTTGAAAAACATCGGAAAAATTTTGCAGAGTGTAATCGTGAACAGCTGGCTAAAATATAAATTTGAAGAACTTGTTTACATTTTTGTCTACCCTACAGTACAAAGTACAAAATAAATAGCAGGAATGCTTATTTGCATTGCTTATTATTATTATTTTTCAAGCAGATTGACATTGGTTCAAGAATTAACTTGACAAAATGAATAAAACTTTGTTTTTCATAATTTTTTACTTAAATTTCAAATTTTAAAATATAAACCATTCAAGATTTATATATTTTGTTTCATTTAATATTATAAACAATACTAAGCATCAATTAGTTACTTAATATATCAGTTTCGCATATAATGCAACACTAACGCTGTATTAGATTTGACCGCGAATGATTTTACATCAAAATCTGGAACTTTAAACCTCTTGGGGGACCTCTAAACATTGTCCGAATGAGCTGAAATTTTGCAGGTTAACTACTGTTACCATACAGACATATTCTGTGGGGTGAGACATCAACATTTCAAAACCTCGTTTTTTGGTACACCCTATACACCCTAATATATATATTAGGGTGGTCCAATATAAAGAGGAACATTTTTTTTTTAATTTTCAGATGAAATTTAGAGGTTGCACAAGCTCTCTGAAAATTTAGGTATGTTCTCCATTTACCACATTTTATCCCTAATATTGATGAACCTGAAGAAAGTCTGTTTGATGTTTATATAACAGCCAGGGAGAATGTTAAGAGATTGAAAGTGATTGTAACAGGACTGCAAATAGAGTGCTTGCTAGGTGTACCAAAATTAACTTCAGGGACAGGTGACAGTCAAGCTCAAGCTGTAGTTGAATATCTGAAGGACTGGGACATTTGTGAAAAAGTAATAGCATTGATTTTTGACACAAGAGCAAGTAACACTAGGGATTTTAAAGGGGCATGTATTTTAATTGAAAAGCTGCTTGAAAAAAGTCGTATTCATCTTGCTTGCCGCCACCATATGATGGAGATTGTTTTGGAAAAAGTGTTCACCCCATTGAAGATAAGTGGGCCCTCATCTGGACCTGATATTTCACTTTTCAAACGATTTAAAGAGCAGTGTCATTTTTTTGCCCCCCCCCCCTCAAGCTAGGTCCGGGGAGATAGATTCGTTGTATAGCTTTTATCTGACCTTCAAATAAAAAAAATAATATTCCATCAATCCAGTTGAGGCCGCAGAAGCAGAAAATATCAGGCCTCTTAAAATAAATGAAATATCACAGCTTTATATATTATAGTTCCGTGAAGCCAGTGCCGAACCTAAGGATTTTGGGTTTGTCCACTTATGGGGTCCCTGCATGTTGACGTTGGATGGCAAGTATAATTTATTGCTACAAGATGTGGATGTTTAAGAAACTGTTTAAGCTGAAACATTCTGAAGAACAAGGACTGTTTCACTTCCTCTGTTTTGTTTCTAGTACTTATATGAAACTGTGGTTTCAAGCCCCACAGCCAGCAAGGGCATCATTAAATGACCTACAATTTCTGAAAGATTTAGAAAAATATAACTCCGTTAATTCAGTTATTGGAAAAGCAGCGAAATAAAGCTTTTAGTCGACATTTATGGTATCTAATTGAAATCACAGTGGGCCTCGCTTTTTTTTATGAAAATATCGATCCCAAGCAAAAGGTTTAGATGCTTAAAAATACGCAAGAAAAACACGGATCTATAATGGAGCTCAGCGTCTTGATTCCAAATGGATTATATGCAGGCTAGCCCATCAGCTTCTTTGTTACAAACAATACAAAGGCATTTTTCTCCATTCATGGTTTGACACATTCATTCCTGGCGATGTCCTCTGAAACATGGAGCAGCAACAATGAATACAAACATGCAGAAAATGTTGTAACCAAATTTGAAAAATGTTAATGACACAGCCAAAAGAGGAGTGAAACTGATTCAGAATTTCAATGAAGTTTTATGCAGAAAAGAAGATCAGAAGCAATTCTTACTTCAGGTGGTGCAAGAACACCGATGATTATATCCGGATGCAAAGAAGACCACAGTGGTTACTGGACAAGCAAAAAGCAGTCAGTGAATATGACGTCCATAAATAGTAAACACTTTGCTTATTTTATTTGTTTTGAGGTTATTTCATGTTTAACACTAAACAATTAGCATTAAACCATTAAATTACTATTTAGTACCAAATCAATGTTTTCATTGCCTTTGTGCAACCACTAAATATTTCACGATTGTATTCATTTTTTTCAGAAAACACTCTTTTTTTTTGCTGGCAGAACACAATGCAGGCCTTAAATTTAGAAAAATCGAAAAAAAAATGTTTGGACCACCCTAATATATATATATATATATATATACGCCGAGTAATTATTTGCAATTTTGAGAGTAAATTTTAAGGCAATTGGTAAATTTTTTCGGATTGATGAATATCGGCATGAATCCTATTTACATTTTTATTTATATAGATTGTAAAAAAACAATAGATAAATTATTTTTTAACTCTTGTTTTGCTTTTCATGTTATGTATCTAATGTAATGATTAGTTGTTATTGAAAAAGACATATATATATATATAGAGAGAGATAGATAGATAGATATAGATATAGATAGATAGTTATTTTTTTAGCGATAATTATACAGAATAAGTCATCTACCAAAAACAAGTAAGTAAAAATCTTTTTTTTTTTTTTTGAAAAATACATCAATTAATCTAGCTATAAATCAGAAAAAATATAAAAACCAAACAATCGACAGATAAAAATCTCGACCAGAATTATTTTCCTACTCATTATTTTAAACGTTATTTGTATATGTTATCTGGCATTTATAAAATTATTTACATATTAGAACTATTTTCTTTATTCATTAGTAGGAAGTAGAAAGTTATTTTAGCCATAAATGGCCATAAAAAAATGTTTCAGTTTCTGCAAATTACACATACTACTAGGGATTGTTTAAGTAGCACATCGCCCAGCCGCGTTTACTTTCAAAACTAATGTATATAGGCACAGCCGCGCCAAGCCTACTGCCGCCCAGCTACAAATATTATTTTAATGCTACCCCCTCCCCCTATCAAACAAATGTACTGAATTATTTTTAGCCAAGAGATTTTCTAAAAAGATATGTACATGTGTATTATGAGAATACTAAAATAAAAAAAAAAAACAACTACTCTTGAACACAAATCAATACAATGACTATTCTACGAGATTGTTTAATCTTGTACCATATTAAATCATATTTGTCACTTATTTCACTAGATATATCGTCACTAATGAACGTATATTTTATGGATTATTTCGTTACATCTGCATTAAGGCCCCTAGTTTGTGTCTTGGTCACTGGTGGGTTACTGATATATAAATGATACCGAGTTACCTCCTATGATATTAGCTTTGCGCAAATGTGGAAAGAAAAATGCGTGCGCTACATAGCAATTTTTAGAACTAGTAATTGAAACTTAATGCTCTCTGTCTTTTGTTTTTATCGTGACCACGCAAAACGATTTACCCGCGCGCACGTTCGAAGCTTAGAATGACATATAATACAAAACATACTTCATGTGTTCCGATGTCTGTCACACTTCCGTCTGTCACACAAGATGGCGGAATAAGTAATATAAAGACGGCTGAAATTATTATTATTATTAGTTATTAAATTAACTCTAAATTAAATTATTGTAATTATTTCTAAAATTTGTCTATATCTAGTGTAGTTATTTCTCTTTACCGATAACCAAAAACTACATCACAATGTTTTTTTTTTCCTTTTTATTTGTCACATGAATGAATTGTGTAAGGATTGAGTTTGAGTAGCGCCGTACAGAATGATGGAGGCTTCACACAGAGTCGTACCTAGGGTGTGTGGAGGGGGTTCCGATTTCGAAAGTACCCCAGGGCCCCAGCTTGAGGGGGGGGGCAAAAATATTTTTTACACTAAATATTAAGTACATTATCTCATGTCAATATGTAGGGGCCCCCAAAGAGGCCAAAATCCCTTGGTTCGGCACTGGCTTCACAGAACTATAATGTTTAAATCTTTGATATATCCTTTTTTTTAAGAGGCCTGATATTTTCTGCTTCTGCGGCCTCAACTGGATTTATGGAATATTATTTTTTTTTTAAATTGAAGGTCCGATAAAAGCTATGCAACGAATCTTTCTCCCCGGGCTCAGCTTGAGGAGGGGGGGGACAAAAAATATCTCATGTCATGATGTTGAATGTCTAAATGCATACGCCCCAAAAGAGCCCAAGCCCCCAGGACACCCAAATCCATAGAATCGGCACTGCCGGGTTGGCAATATTGTCTTAGTTAATTGTTCGATGCTACAATGTGTATAACAGTAAATAAAATACCTGCTTAACATGTGGTGTTTCGCTTAGCTTACAAGCACTCACTCACTTGTCTTTTTTTTTTAAATACGTCATATTGAACATCATAAAACATAAAATGAAGAACTGTTTGGAAGTGAGTCCATTAAAATAATATGAAGGAATTAAGATTCTAAGTGTTTAATCATTCGGGGTTATTTATGTTAAGAATGTTTACCGATAGTAAGGATTATTTTCTTTGGGATGATTTAAACATATACACTTTAGTTGATTAACTATTAGGTGTCCCAATTCTAAAATTTGTTTTGGCTACAAAAATCAGTTTATGTCATTGCGGAGACTGCAAGTATATGGACTGGTTGGTAGCACACTAATATATATATATATATATATATATATATATATATATATATATATATATCACTATTTTCAACTTCAATTGTGTGCCTGATCCCCGGTCCGGGTACCGGACATTTGTTTACTAGTTACAGCAAATGATGATTCATAATTTTCAAGCACAATAATATTTATTTTCCTTTTAAGTGTTACATTTTTAATAGATATTATCATAACTGTATTTAAGAAAAATAAAATGCCACAATTTTTTTGCTTCCTCCCGTTTAGCTCTCGGAGGAGCAGTGTGTCTGAACGGACTTGGTTTTGTGCAATTTTATCAAGCTGCACCCATAAAATTCATTTCTTTTTTATTTCACTTTCTTCTGTTATCTATTATTGTTTTGGCATCTATCTTGTTTCTGCTGTTTTGTGGGTTCAATTTCAACGCTTGTCTAGCAAATTTGTCAGCTGGTTTTATAAGGATAAAATGTGTGTATACACTACTAAGCAAATGAGCTATTATTTAGTTTTCTTCCACATTGCGATGTTTGGGAATTTTTCTGGCCACATGATACTCATGACTAAGTGCAGGCTTGTATAATTAAACTATTGCATCGTATTTACAGTTGCACAGGAATGGCAATGCGACTTTTTATGGATGCCCTAAAATCTCAGCTAGAGAAACCGACGAAAGAGTAATCTTGAAAAAATAAATCAGACATTAGACAAAAACAGAGGCGTCCCTAGGGGTTTGGGGGCCCAGGGGGCTTGGCCTTTTTGGGGGCCCCTGCAGATTTGACATACGATATCATGACATGAGATAACGTACTTAATAAATGTATGTCTAAATTCAAATTAGTACAGTATATCAATAAAAATAACAAGAAATAATCATTAAAACTCTTTTAATGAATAAGTCCATAGTTTAGTGACGAGATAATGCACAAGTGACAAATCTCAATTCATTTAGCCTCACGTTGTGCTTTCTGTGCAGTAAAGGCATTTATAACATCATCTAAGTCAATGGTGTCTTGTATTTTGGACTTCACTTACATTAAAGCCATGCTGCTAAGCCTTTCTTGCGTCATTGTACTCCTGATATAGTTTTTGATTTTACTTAGAGTTTTGAGAATAATCTCTCAGATGATGCAATGGAAGTGGCCTGAGTTAGCAGTATTCGGATGGAGGTTGCAAGGTTTGAGCTAACATCATTATCATATGAAGCCAGCTTCCTCAATAGGTCAGTTGGTGATTGTGGTACTGGTTTGTTGATGAAAGTGCTCTTGCATCAATGACACCATTGAAAAAGTGATTTGCCTGTATGTCATCATACAAACAGGAAAAAGTAACAGTTTTTCATCAGTGTGTAATCATCCATAGAATTCAAGAGGTGTCTTGGTTTAAGAAGAACCCCAAAGGTGCCCACATGGTTTTGCAACCTTTGGAATCTATCCTTCATCTCCATATGAAGTTTGTCAAGCACTTCTGTCGCAACACTTTTGAATTGCAGTTCTATTTACAGTCCTACATCAGAACTCAACTCTCCATCAAGTCTTTTCTTTCTTCTGGTTGTTTTGCCTACAGGAAATCCATAGCATTCAATGCTTTCTTTTGCTCTTTCGATGGATTGGGTGATCAGTTTCGTCCGTTTCTCATCATTTTGATGAAAGCATGAAAGGGTCTTAATCTCTTCAACATCTTTGTCAAGCTGCAAGGAAAGTGACGACGTAGCTTCTTCTCTTGAGTACCACCATGTAGGCCTACTACTCTCCTTTTTTTAGTTTCCCGGCTCCAGTTTCTTTCAGTTTGGTCTATCTCTGGGGTGAATTGGAAAAAAGTTGAGCAATTCATGAAACAAGGTGACAATTGCTAGATCTATTTCAGCAGAATGAAGAGCTGCCAAGTTGAGAGAGTGATTATCACAGTTCAGAAATGTTACGTTTGGATTTATGTCTAAGAGACGTTTCTGCCGGCCAGACCGACGGCCACTCATTGTGGCTGCGTTATCATAGAATTGATCTGTGCACAGATTTAAAGTCTAGTTCAATGTCTTAAAGAGTTTTCAGAACAAGTTCTTCATTATGTTGTGCATCTTGCTTCACAATTTCAAAATAACCAAGGAATGACTCTTTTACTTCAAAATTCTCGACATCCAAGTTACGAACTTTAAGGGATACTTGTTCTTTGTGAGAAACATCTGGAGTGGAATCAAACATCAGAAAAAAGTAACAAACGTGCTTGACTTTCCCAACAATTGATTCCCTATCTTTATTGCCCATCAAGCTTATGAACTCATGTTGAATTAATCAAGTGATGTTACGTAACTTCATCAAATTCTGCAAGAAATTTCAAATATTCTAGGAAGTTCCCAGGACTTGGAGAATCTATTACTTCTTTGTGGCCAAGTAAGCTTGAGTTGGTTTTTGCTAAGTACTTGACAGCTGTTGCTACACTGTTGTATCTTTATATGAATTATCTGAATGGTTATACTTTTCTTCGCCATGTTCATGGTCTTCTTTGTTTTCAATGCTATTATCAGCTTTCTTCTTAAAAAACCCATCAAATTTTCCCTGATTTTGCAGCCTCTCGTCTTTCTGTAGCACGCTTTTTTCCGTTTTGTAGTGTTAAAATAAAAAAAATTGGAAACTCGTTTGGGGGCCCCCCCTCAAGCGGGGGCCCGGGGGGCGTTCAAATTTGGACCCCCCCTCCCCCCACCCTAGCTACGCCACTGGACAAAAATATGCAAACTACAGTCCATGGGCCTTTATTTGAACAAAATCACCCTTCTAATGTCCATAAAACTGGGACAAAATTGAGTTAAACTTTGAGATGATAGTAGTTAGAGGAGGCCGCTGTCAGTTAGTAGACACTATTCAGAGCATCGGAAGCAAACGTTTATGGATGTCACACCGGACAGGAGATTAACCCTCTGCACACGTATTTCAAAGGTGGCTTGTTGCGCCTCCGATAAATTAAATATTCTGGCGAGAATGTCCTGGGGGCTCGACTGGAGGTTCTGACAACACTGTACATTAGTGCAGTAAGGTCTCTGCGTAGTACAAAACCAGTTCGCGTGCACTTTTCAAACGGTGGCTACAGCAGCGGTCGATATCATAGCAAACTTTCCCCACTAGTATATTGTAGTGAGGGGACCGTTATTACTGCCTTCAAGTGGGAAAAGTTGCAAGAGGAGACCTCTGTCGTAAGGGAGATGGTCGGTGACTGGGTGTAAGGGAATCGGCTAACTCTGAATTCTTTCATGCATTACGTAAAAAGGACTTATAACTGCCTAAAGCTAAATATTGCCTCATGCACATTCCTGATTTAAACAAATTTTGGGAAATCTAAGGACCCTCTAACATTACACAATCTGGTTTCGGTGACGATTAGGTCCTATTCAAAATAATGTATATTGGCCTATACTAAGGTTTATGTAGATAGTAAGGACGGCCGAACATGAGCCTTGATTAGGGTCCACATCTCTTTCCCGCTAATTCCTTTTTTGAAGATCTCAGTATGTGCGTACGAGGTAGAGATTGCAGACATAGTAGTTGCAGTAGCACATATTGGAGGGCAGCTTCAGGATGTTACTTTGCCTGTTACGAGCACCATGATATTAACTGACGCGCTCTCTGTTCTGCAAGCTATCACAGGGGTGGTAAATAAAAAGGGTTTAGATTTCATCCGAAAACTCACAGAATGTGACAACCGAGCAGGCATTAATTGCTCAATTCCTTATTGGGCATTGTTCTATAGTTGTGCTCTTTGGGGGTGTTGATGCCCAATGTCGATTACCTTTATCAAAACTGCAGAGAGGTTTAGGAAATTGTATATCATGTTATATTCGGGTGTCAAGGTCTGTGCCTTTAGCTGGCGGACAACATTACATTGTGGACCAGTAGTGTAGCTTGCATACAATAGGTATTAAGGCAGTTCACAGTTTGCTTTCACGGGCTAAGTCTCAGCCCTCAGTTATCAATGGGAAAGTTCAGAGAGAGAGAGAGATAGATTGGAAGCCGCATATTTCTAATTATATGCTACTTTGTTACTTAAAATATGCCTAATATCTGTATCATTATATTTGAAATATGAATTTTATAAATGTAAATCTAATAGTTTCTGCTAAGGCTCAAAATAAAAAAGGGTGATTCACTGACATTATAGCTCGATCATTATATCAATTGTATGTTATTATTAGGCAAGTAAGTCGTCAATCTCTTGTATATCATTTTATTAGGTTTTGGTCATTAGACTGTTTACTGTTAGATTATGTAAAATCATAAGCTCTGTGTTAGATGTTTTCTATAGCATTAGGTATTATATGAATATAAATAACTGCATGTTAACTATTTATATAGTGAAAAAAAAAATTAAGTCCTTGTCATTACCTTTTAAAAAAGTATTTATTATTTACCTTTTATAAAATATAATCATACATACAACTAAATTTTAATTAAAATAAATATCTATTTGCTAAAAAAATAACCACAGTAATGCATAGCCTAGTAGGATGGGAGGACGGATGGTGTTGATTCTCGATCTTAGAATCATGTGTCCAACAAGTCCACACAAAATTAAATTTGAAATATACGTTTTACAAATCACACAATCAAATTATATGCCGTGGTCACGGAAACAAAAAAAATATATGTTATTTTTTCCGAAGTCCCAATAGGGCTAAGGATACTTTTACTATTGGTTCTAGATAACATTTTGAAACGGTGAGGAGAAGAAAATAATCAGTAAAAAACGAATAAAAAATAATACGTCGTTGCCTAATTGTGAAAAAAAAGGCAAAGGATGACGATATCGTCATGAATGAATTTTGTCTTTTGTCTACATAACGTCACTTTTTCGAGGAATCTTTTATTCAGCCAAACATTGAAATAAATTTGTTTAATTAAGTGGTCTTCTCGACGTAAGTTTTAAGCAGTGATTATGTCAAAATATTAAGATTTGCTTCTGGCTTTTTCACATTCAAATTGTATAAAATTTTCCAGTTGAAATACTTTGGATTTTGTTTAATTTTTTTTTTTATTAAGAACATTTAAAAAAATATTTTTTTCATTAACTGAGACTGTTTAAATACAATGTTATGAAAGTTATATTGAATATATAAATATTATAATATTAATAAAGTGCAAAAAAGATATAATCATTATTTTTACATAACGTATTCCACTCAAGTTTTAAAACGTTATGTAATCTTTTTTACTCCAACAATCCTAAAAGCTTGTTATAATATATTTCAGAAAAATTCAAAATTATTCAGAACTTACAGGTGAGGTTCATTAAATAGAATTTTTTTTGGTTTCATTTTATAAAAAACAAAGTTAATTAAGTGAGCACATCACTGGGAATACAGCTTTACTAAATATATATATATATATATATATATATATATATATATATATATATATATATATTGCGTAATTCTTTTTGAACTTAAATTTGTTAATTTTTTTTAAAGTATTATTAATTTAATCTAGTTGCTCAACAACCACAAGATATACACAACTATGAGACACCGCATGTTAGTCTAGAGGCTGACACAAATAACAGAAAAACAAACTATGTAAATGTCTTAGGTAAGATATTATTTTTATTAAATAAATTTAATGTTGAAAAAAAATCTCATTAAATTGCTAAATTTCATTTCATTAACTCTTTCGGCATATATTTAGGAAAAAACTAAACAGTCTAAATGCTGTTGCTGTTACAATGAAATAAAGAAACTTTGGAATTCTACTAACAAAAAAAATATTTTCTTTGTTTCATTTTAGATGTAGAAAGAGAATATCACCCTTACGATAAGATAACGAACAACCTGTGAAATATAAAATTAAGTTCAATATTTAGATGCACTCATATACAATATGAGTGTGTGTTTGTGTGTGTGTGGGAGAGAGAGAGAAAGAGAGAGACAAAGAGAGGGAGTACTTACTATAACTCAAACTATGTATCTACTACAGAAAATAAAAAAAAAAAAACATGTGTTTAACCTTTATATTTTACACCTACCTTCTCCACAACCTCTCTTGACCGACAAGTGAAACATTCCCCTCTCAAACGAGTGACCATTCTTAGCTGTTTGTGTTACTTAACCCAAGTCATAGGATAAGCCAAAGCTCCAACCAACTTAGCTATCTGAATGACACATACTGCTATTAATGAACATTGATCACCCCTATCCACGACCTTTATAAAGTTAAGTTAGAATAAGCTATTAGACAGTAGACGTAGATGAGACGAAGATGCAGTAGAGTATAGTGCTGACAGGCTTAGAGTAGACATAGGTATAAGTAGTTTGTTATAGTAGGAGTAGTCAGAAGGTCGTTAAATAAGCAAAGTTGTATTATAAAAAATGGTGTTACATTTAGCTGAAGATAAAAAATAAACAATTATACAGACCATCTGATTATTTTTAAAGTTTGTTTCTTTAGAATTTTGCCTAACTCATACAATAATTGTTTAAGTCAATTTAAGTCAATTTATAAATAAACTTATGTTATTTATAAGAGAGTTCAGTGTGTTCACATTTTAAAATATTGTTTTAAAAGATATTGCATGCTCATAAAATTATATTATTTGTAATAATGTAGTATGATATTGAAACTAACCTTCAATTTTAAAACATCTTTTTTTCAAAAAAAAAAAATGTATTGCTATTTGTACCAAAGTCATAATCAGAGAACATAGAGAATGTGTAGAATTTTATTAAACAAAAACTAGTACCCAAATCTTTTTAATGGAAAATACAAATGTTACAATTATACAACTTTGTAAATAAAGAATTTGCAATATAAAATTGTACGCTCTTTTGTATTCTTGTTAAAACAATAGATCTTCTGATGGTGTGACTGGAAAAAAATGAAAAAAAATATGCATTAACATTATAATACATTCATATTACTGGTTTTTTTTAAAAGGTAAGATATGAAAAATAAAAAAAAAAAAATTAAATAATTTGAAAAAGTACAATAGATTTTTTTACTGATTGTCAGAAATATATATTTTAAAGTGATAAATTTTGTGAAAAGATGTATTAATGTTTATTATTCTTAATAGATGTTTATTTAAGATACTTATATATTTTGATTTTTTTTTCAAACTAATATTTTTACTTTTTTTGTATAAGTTGTGTATGTACATGTAACCATTTCATCTTATATTTACAATAGATAATATAATGAAGACTACATATATAAGTACATTGTCAGTACTCGGTGTTTTGACGAAAGTTATCTTTAGAACGGTGCACCATACGTGTATGCAATAAAATGTTTAACAGCATAGTATAATATTGTGCTGCCCACCACATGCATGGTCAGGTTTCTATTGATCATTTTGCAGTTGCTACCGAACCTACCTATAAGTACATACGTGTGTTTGTATAGAAAGTTTATTTTGGAAGCATTATATTGTAATCCTTTTTTTTATAATCAGTATTTCAATACAATATCTCGTCCCTAAGTGCCATCGAGTTAAAAAAAAAAGTCACTTTTATGATTGCAAAATTATTAACTTTAAATTTGTTTGTAAGAACTTGATTTTTTTTTAATTAGTTGATCAAAAAATCAAATATAAATAAAAAGAACATCTATTTTGTAGTAAAATCAGAAATGATTAACATTTTTGTAAGAATTTTAACTTGTCATTGAGCTTACTTTTTGGTTAATACTGGCCAAAACGACTAAAATATCTCATGAAAAAGATGAAATCACTTATAAATTAATTTTTATGACATATCGTTAATTTTAATTTTCAATTAAGTTTACAAGATCTTAGATAATACATGTATAAATTTTTACCCTTAAAATATCAGTAAATGTGTGTTTTTTATATAAAAAGGAATTTTTTATTAAAAATATGCATACATTGACCAAAAGATTTATTTTAAAAACTAAAGATTAACTTACAATTTAAAAAACAAAAGTATGATCTACTTCTGTTGCATGCACCATGTTCAAAGTAAGAAAGAGTGAAGTTGACAGGGCCTTTTGAATAAAAAAGTTTTTGTAACACAATTTTGTGTATATTGGCTCCCATCAGGAGGTGAAATCTCCAATGTATAATTTTTACCTAAATTGTAAACACACCATGTTATTTCAGCTTTACTTTCAGCAGTGATGCTGCAAATTTTATTAGACAAATCTCCTTTTAAGTAGTCATTTCCATTAATTTGAAGACGTTCATAAGCTACATCTAGAAACAAAATAAAAAGTATCACAATTATGTCTGAAGATATCTTTATTATAGTCTATTTAACTAGGAATAAGTTAAACCTCGATTTACAAGTGAACTAGTAAATAAGTGTAATGCAAGACATTTTTTTATAAATTTAAAAAATTATGTTATAGACAATGTCATGTCTCTTTTATTTGAAATAGTTACAAAAAAGGCAAAAGAAACTGTCACAGGATAATTTCAATTTAATACCTTACAAATTAAAAACAATTATGATAAATAGATTGCAGCTAGTGCATCTGAATTTAAAAATCATCAAACTTTTTTTAGATTTAAAAGATGAAAATTAAATAAGTATTCAGTCTAACGCCAAAGAAATTATTCATTTTTAGCCAATCATCCTGCTTTGATAAGTTCATGATTTAAATCAAGAACACTTTTCTGAAAATTAATATGCTCACAAATTAACGTTTTGTTTGTTCACATACAGCCTATCAAAACAAAAGTAAATACAATTTTTTGTGCTATGAATGTTTTTAAAATTAGCATTTGGTCAGTGATTTAATATCACCTTTATATAAAATATTTAGTTGTAAACTTAAGCTAAATAATCAAGTTTTATTTTAGTAAGGTTAGTCTTCATACATTCAATAAACACATATTGTGTATAAAAGAAAAAAAAACATGTTTATTGATGATGTATTTAAATCATGAATGAGTAGTAGAGATCAAAAGTTAGAAGAGATTTGCTGAAAAATTCATGCTAGTTCCCAAATTCATTTAGTCACTATATATATATATATATATATATATATACATATATATATATATATATATATATATATATATGAAACAAATAGATATAGATTAGATATAGATATTAATGGATTTGATACCGAGATGATTGATTGATAGCTTAAATATAGAGATGGATGGATAGACGGAGGGACAGATAGAGAGATAGTTTTATTAGGCCTAATACTTGCGATGGAAAAATGTCAAAATTTGTAAATGTTCTTATATACTAGGACTACAGCCAGATTTTTCTTAGGTTTTCTTATACATCGATATGAAGATATAAAGTTCAATCTCCGATGAGAACAAATGTTTGTTTCCATCCATGGTAACAGTCCCCATTGTTACATGGCAATTGCCTTATCAGCTAAGGTGAAGATGAAAGAAGGACAATACAAAATCATTCCTTTTTGTGGTTTATCTTAGAGGCTGTATCTCATCATTATATGGACTTCACACAATGTGCTATTTAAATTGTCTTAAATAAGTTAGAGTGGCACCTTGTTGTAGGACTCGGGTTCATAATAGCGACTTTTAAAAAAAACAGCAACTGTCACAACAGCAACCTCATGATAGCGATTGTATTAAAAGAGCGATTGTTATAACAGCGACTAATCAATCAGCTGAAAACACACACTTACAACAAATCGTTGCGACTGCTCATTAAAAAAAATTCAAGGCAAAAGAAATGTATCTCGATGAATTAAAATAACATTTCATTTGAATTAGCTACATACGAAGTCACATGATTTAAAAAGCTGATTTAAAACAGGCTAGAAATAGAACATAGACTGTACAAGAAAAACTTCATGGTTTATCATGTCACTTTCTTTTCTTGATTTTATAAACTCCATTGCAGGCCACGGTAAGTTCAAAACTAAAAACTCTCTCCGTCTTCTCAACACAGTCTCTACTCTATCTCTTAATTCTTCATCTCTTAACAAACTAATATGTCATAATCCAGCCGTATTTATACCTAACGTCCGCACCTTAATAGCTCTAGTTACGTGACAGTCTACTTCCATAAATTCTCAATTACTAAATTTCATTACCAACTTGTTGGCAGTAATTACACAATCTATTTGATAAAGAAACGTGAAACAGATCAAGAAACTATAGATTGTTTTATAAACTAACAAAACTAAAGGATGAGACAATATAGACCTAATGCTAGTCCTAATGATATAGACCTAATGACGTAGATGTTTACTGTAAAATATGAGGCGATCCTTTATTTTATATTTCAATTTGGTTGACTTGGTTGGAATTAATAGCAACAAAAGTGGTAAATCAGTATTCAAAACTCAATTTTCAACCAACTCACTGTCTTATGGATACAGTAGACTCAACTCATGCTGAGAGGGAAAGAACAATTAGTGTCTCTCCTACTTCAGTCAAATCGCTGAAAAGATGCATAATGTGAAACAAATTTACGTTAAATCTTTATGCAGATAGTGTAGTAGACATATAAGCAAAGAAAATTATTATTTCACATCAAACTGTACATGCGGACCCTTGCTTTAAAGTGAGAAGAGTAGGCCTACATTTTTTTTTCCGAAAAAAATTTCCTGCCTTAAAGTTTGCAAGACGCAGCGCAGCCATTACAAAATAGAAAAAAAATAACATCTAGAAAATTTTGGCCCTGTTTTAATCATGTAACTATACTACTTTGAAACGTTGAATGTCATGTTGACTACATTTGAATATTTTTGATATCACAATGCCTTCAGATTATTTATGTATTGTTTAAAGTTTCAATCTTTTCTATAGATGACACAAAACAGTTTTTAATTAGCAAAAAATGTTTCAAAGTTAGTTAGGTAGCAGTCTGTTTTATTTATAAAAGTGTATGTGTGCGTTACACCCAGTTGTGTGTTACACCCAGTTGTGTGTAACAAACAGTTGTCAGGGACAGTAGAACGAAAATTCAGCTCCACACAAAAAAGTCACTATGAAATGTTTTATAAATTTGTATCAGTCAATGTGTTCATTTCTACTATGTTATATAATACATATGGTCAAAAAATTGTTAAAATAATCAAAAGACTCTAAGACTGTCCGACGTCGCCCGCGGTCTTTTTCTAGTCATCCCACTTTTGATATTTTACAAGTTTACTGTTTTCTACCCACCTAGTCTTAAGTCGTCTATTTGACCAATACTTGTCTTAATCCTAATGGCTAGAAATCTTTTATATCACACCATCGAAGGGAATAGTCTTTAGTCTCTAAAACCTTCACTATTTTCTACCAGTGAGTAGTGAATGTATCTCACACTGAAGTTGACAGAAAAGTCTATATTATAACACTCGCTATTATAACAATCGCTATTATAACAATCTCTATTACAATGCGGTCACCAATTAGACTATCGTCGTTATGACAGTCGCCATTCTGATTACTTTACTCATGTGAAGTCGCTGTTATGACAGTCGCTGTTTTGACAGTCGCTATCCTGTCCGAACACCCTGCCGTGGACAACAAGGCCAGCAGCATGCATTACCACCCGACAAACTGGTGGACTGAGAAATATAAAATGATGGGTGATTTTAGAGATTCATTAAATTAGGACTTGAAACAGTTTGTTGATAACCCAGGTACCTCCTAATATATTTCAAAAGCCCTAATTCATAGCTAGAATTTTACGTCGGTCCTCAAAGAAGCTGATGGAGAATGGAGAATTTCTACAGTTCCTAACAGACAAAGCCGCTTGAACCAGTTTACTTGAGGAAGTGAGATGTTTCCTCGTCTTCAAGGCAGACAATTATGCATACGGATTAAAACTCTTGTATTCAAAATGGGTTGCTGGATGATTCTTTACTTCATTTGATTGCTGAACAGGAATATGGAGGAGCACGGAAAATGGTTATAGTTTCATCAAGATATATTGAATTATTAACATCGCTAACGAGGAAAGTTTCAGGACGGTTGAGTTCTTGACTGTCGACCTGAAATAATCTTAGTTTAATCTTCGATGAAAACCGATGAATATGTCCGGTCTTCGCTATATCACCCGTGGTGCCACCAGCTGTGGTGAAGATCAAAGAAGGGCACCATAAAAAGCTTCCTATTAGTGGTACCAAATTACATACACAGCCCAACAAAAAAAAATGTTTGCCAGTTGCCAAGAATGTTTGAATGAATCTATAGCAATTCATGGGTGCTGATCTCAAAACTGCCACTGCTTTTGCTGAATTGGCTCTAGTTTCTGAGATATTGGACACCCTTGAAAATATGATTGTACCCTTTGTGTAAAACAAATGCAATAAGTTTGGTGTCTGTTGTTTAATTTAACTATAACAAGTTATAACTTTGTTTAGTTTTTTCTCTTTTATAGCTGCTTTCTACAGACATCATGAGTTTATCACGAAGATGCTGCAAACATAATCCGAATGTATTCTGTTACATCTGTGGAGAATACATGATTGAAAAGCAAAGAAATATAATCGAATTTGTGCAGCAGGCATATTTGGCTTATTTCGGTGTGAAGCTGGGAGACCAAGACAAGTCTTGGGCTTCCCATAAAATCTGCAAAAACTGTGTGGAGAGCCTACGGCAGTGGACAAATGATGAGAAGAAAAGTCTAAGTTTCGGTGTACCAATGGTATGGCGAGAGCCGAAAGACCATTTCGGTGATTGCTATTTTTGTATTGTGAATGTTAAAGGCTTCAATCGCACAAGAAATTTAAGTGAGATTATCCTGATCTTGAATCTGCAAGGAGACCAATTCCACATAGCAATGAAGTTCCTATACCAGTGTTTAGTGGATTATTAGAGTTTTCACCATCAGACTCTGACGAGGGGCAAGATCTGGAGTTTTTGGCAGTTGAAAAAAGTGGAAGCGATTATGAAGGAAGTTCTTCAACACCTCAACCATTTAGTCAAGAAGAACTCAATGACCTGATACGATACCTAAATATGCCCAACCAAACATCTGAGCTTTTAGCATCCAGGCTCAATGAAAGAAATTTTCTCAAACAAGAATTTTAAAAATTTCTTATCGGAAAAGAGAAGAGTTTCTTCTTCCATATTTCAGCCAAAAGGAAGATCTTGTTTACTGTAATGACATCCTTGGATTTCTGCTCCGAATGGGACTACAAGACTACCATTCTAAAGACTGGCGTCTTTTTATAGACAGTTCCATCAGAAGCTTGAAATGTGTTCTGTTACACAATGGTAACCGTTACGCATCTCTTCTTATTGCTCATTCAACAACACCTAAAGAAGAGTATGAGAATATCAAAACAGCATTGCAGAAAGTCTGTTATTATGAGTATCAGTGGTCAAATTGTGTTAATCTAAAAATGGTAAACTTCTTGCTTGGGTAGCAGTCAGGATACACAAATACCCGTACTTCATGTGCCTTTGGGATAGCAGGGCAAGGCAAGATCATTGGACAAGAGTGACATGGCCTGCAAGGGAAACCATGACTGTAGGTAAAGAAAATATCATCAACAAGTCACTGGTTGACAAAATAAGATTATTCTCCCACCGCTTCATATCAAATTAGGTTTAATGAAACAATTTGTTAAGACTTTGGGATTTTTGACGGTCCTCAGATTCGAAAACTCATCAACGATCAAAGTTTTACAGATTTCACGGATCACCTTGAAGCTTCTTCATGGAACAGTTTTGTTTCAGTTGTCAGGTACTTCGTAGGTAATAACAAAGCAGAGAAATACAATACAAAAAACTGGTACAAGATATGCTCGCTAACTTCAGAAACATTGGAGCAAATATAAGCATCAAGGTACATTACCTACACAGTCATTTAGACAAATTTCCAGGTAACCTTGGGGACATCAGTGAGGAACAAGGCGAGAGGTTCCATCAGGATATGAGGGTGATGGAGGTGAGATATCAAGGAAAATGGGACATAATATGATGGCGGACTACTGTTGGAGCCTCCAGGTCAATTGCCCCAACGACACACACAAAAAGGAAGTCGAGCAAACAGCGATTTGCTAATGCATTACCATAGACAATTAACATATTAATTAATTAATTAGACATAATTAGTTTTTCAAATGAAAATGTTTTCTTCTATAGCACTATTACATATCTTTTTAAACAAAATTCTGCATGACTATTAACATTTTCACTAGTATTTGTTAGTATACTATTTTACTTCATGCAATTCTTGACAATTTACAATCAAGGTGCATACATTATTTAATAAATTTTAATTATCTCGTAAAATAGAGCCAATCTAGCAAAAGCACTTACATATTCTAAATCAGCATAGTTGACTTTGTAAAAAATGATTCAAATATCACTGGCAATGAAATCACTGTTTACCAGTGTTATAATTTATTTTTAAATGATTACAACTGTTTTTCAAAGTTTTAAAATATATTCCCTCTATCTCTTTGATAGCTATTAATTTATTCCATCAGTCATTCCTTCTGGTTATTTCCACTCGATCTAAAGTTCTTTTAGTTTTAAATTCATTCCAAAGCCATGTCATTGGTCAAGTTCATAATTTTCATCATAATTTAAAAAAAAAATTAATATCTTATCTGACAAAAATTCCATTTGTACCAAGATTTGAAGCTGTTTTTGAAACAGCTTACCTGGACTACTGATATCACCAAAATTTACCTAACGTTATCCATTATATTGCATATGTAAGTAATCAAAAGGGTTATAATGGTCATCGGCCTATATAATTCTTTGTTTTCACCTCATGAGAAGACCCTAATAATGATTAAAAGTCCCCGTGACATACTATTGTGTTTGGTCTGTAACGGCATTGATAGAGACTTTTTTTCAGCTGGAGGCATCTTATAAAAAAATCAATGTTCATGTCTCGGCCAATGTTCCCTTTAAGGTGTGGTATAAAGAGAGCAAGAAATTTTGTCTCTGAGTGACATTTTGTTTGAGGCCAAAATTTGTGAGCGATTTAAGCGAAGTCGTCCGTCGGAGTGAGTGATCGTACGTGTTGTATGAGCGACGCTCTGAATACGTGTGACTGTGAGCGATCGCTCACGCGCTCAGCTTAGAGGGAACATTGGTCTCGGCCTCTAAAATGTGTTTGGTGGGCCCTGATATTGTTTAGTGCTGCGTGTCTTTTATTGCAAGTTAATTTACCCACTTTTTTTCAGTTTCAAATTGATAAAATCATGCATTTTGTTTATACATAGAGCGTCCCTCAAATGTGTTTACGACCATTTTTATATAGCCCAAACGGTCAGGATTCCATTTCCACTTGTTGTTTTCTTTTAGTATGAATCAGGCCTTGCACATCAATAAAAAATATTAAACTATAGATATTCTTTTTGGAAAGCGAGTTAAGCATAATTATTGTATTAATAGTTTATATTTCAAGCATTGACTGAATTTACATTCAAAACGCCCAAAACGCCACAAACAGGAATATAATTCAATCGACTAGGCATATTTTATTAGATGGTAAAACAACAATTTTCGCTGGCGTTTCAGACGGTCTGGCAGGCAGGATAATGTTTGTGTAAGTTATCTATATAAATAATAGCGGTGTAGGTTATGCGTTAAATCGAAGGTAAAGAGTTAAAACAACAGTATTCCAGTTTAAAATCTTTAAACGTAAAGAATAGTAGGCCTAATAAAAATCATGAAAAAATCGAATCTGTTTGAAGTCAAAAATAACCTAGTCTACTAATCAAACCTATAGGAATATAGCTCTATGCAAAGGTTTGGCAGGGTACAGCTAGATATTTATATTTTAGATGTAGAAAAGAGACATGCTAATATTTTTAATTAATATTTAATTGTCTATCAGTGCATTTCAGTATTTTGCTAAAGTTGATTGAAATTGCAGCCAATTATTGTACCCGAAATGTTTAAAAAATTACAAACTCAGATAGTAAATAGTATGATTAAGGCTAATCATTAATAAGACACAATTGACTGTCTTGAATGAAAGTGTACAAATATTAAAAATGAGCGCATTACGCTCAAGGAACTTTATAAGTGTTTAAGATGGAATAAGAAAGATATAAGCAAATATAAAATGAGTAAAAAAGAAAACATTTCTGGCGGTTCTCTTGATCAAGTAAATTCTTTTTTGTACATATTCTGGAGAGTTTAATCTTTTCCTGGTTGAAAAGATACTTATTGCATTACATTGAATACAAATCCAAATTGCGATCTCCAAAAAAAGTCTATAAAAATCCATGCATAATAAATGTCAGCTTATTTCTACTACGTTTTATGATAATAGTGAGAATATTTGTTGTTTTTGTTTTGTTTTATTTATTAAAGATCACTTCGGTCATAAGTTTATAGTGGAAAGACAATTTTGGAAAAACTGAGGAAAAAAACTTTAAATCCCCGTAACTTTGCTAAAAAAAAATATTTTTTGCATAAAATCTCATTTTTTCTTCACTGAAAGGTACTTACTTAGGCATCGTATCTCTATCAGTTTTCAAGTATACAGCGTTCATTAATATTTTTAAGAAAAAGCACGTCAAGCCTAAAAATCTGAAAGGTGCAATTAGACTAATTTTACATTTTCCGCTTTTTATAAAGTTCATTCAAAATAAGATGAAGATTAAATTAGAGGACTTGTTTGAGAAAATAAGGCTACTTACAGTGTTATCATTAATCTAAAAACAAACGTTAAAATGTAATATTTTGTCCCTTACAGTAATGTAAAACAACATCACTTTTGTAATACATTTTGTTAACAGAAGAGGAAGATGTTGAACCTCCTACATCAGCTCACTGCAGCAACACTTCAAAAGTAAGGACAACACTTGTAAAGAAAACTAGAGTAAATTTATTTGATATAAAATATCAATGAGTCTTGATGTAGCTAAAATCAGTAACCGTGGAGCTGCAGTAGTTCTGACACCAATGTTACAGCGTCTAGGACATGACCCACACAACTATAATATCAGTTATTCTTCCATCCGCCGCCAACGAATGAAACACAAAGAGTCAACAGCTCTTTGCCTAAAAGGTGCATTCAAAACTAGTGTTTCCTAAACTATCCATAGGGATAGTAAACTATTAGAAGATATTGTAGGAGAACAATCTGTGGATAGACTTTATGTACTGGTGTCTCGGGAAGGAATTGGTCAGCTGCTTTCGGTTCTTATATTGCCAGCAGGAACAGGTGAAGCGGCTTCTGCAGTTTTTAAATGTGCTGTTTCATGGAGACTTTGTCAAAGTATCAAAGCAATGTCATTTGACACCACAGCAGTAAACACTGGATAATTCAATGAAGCATGTGTCCTACTGGAGCGAAAGATGCAGAAGAAAATGTTGTGGCTGGCCTGTCGTCATCATATGCTTGAAATTATGTTGGAAGCAGTTGTGAAGCATTCATTTGGTCCCTCTCAAGGTCAAGACATAGCAATCTTTAAGCGGCTGAAAGAACACTGGCAACTCATTGATAAATCTACATTTCAGACTGTTTTAACAGAGGAGTCTAGTACATCAGTCGTTGTTGACATTACTGAAAAAATTATCGAATTTGCACAAAAACAGCTCACAACTTTTCAACCTCGTGACGATTACCGAGAGCTACTTGACTTAGTCATTATTTATCTTAGAGGAATTCTAGCAAAATGTATCTCATTTAAACAACCAGCTGGACCTCATCGTGCTCGGTGGATGGCCAAAGCCATATATGCCACCAAAATATGGCTATTTTGGGCCCAATTTAGACTCACAGCAAAATAAGAACGGGGTCTCAGAAACGTATACATTTTTACCACAAGAGTTTACACAAGAGCTTGGTTTACAGCACCATCAGCGATTTCAACTCCTCGAAATGATATCTGGCTTACCAAAAGCCTACAAAGGTTAATGTTAGGGTTAACATTAGTTGGACTAATTAATTTAATGTGCCAAGTGAATAGTGAAATTTATTATTATAAAACCTATTGTATCTTTTATGTATTTGCTTGCTGCTATCTTTATTTATAGATATCAGCGGTGGCTTTGAAAAAAATTCTAAGACACCTCTGGTATTTATCGGAAGACCTTGTTGCATTGGCTTTTGTTGATGATGAAGTACCACTTGACATAAAAATGAAAATGGTAAGATGTTTGAAAGCAAATGGTTTACATGGCTCGTTGAAAGCAACAATTGATCAATCTCTGATATAATTCAAAGAACTTGATTTTGTTTCAAATAACAAATATCGTTTTTTTTTGCCATTTTCGGACTGTCATCTTAATTTTTGAGCAGTGATCCAGATAGTTGAGAGACCTTTGAAACCTTCAAAAATGCAAAAGCTGAACTATCCTCTTTCAGAGTTGTGAATGACATAGCAGAACGTGGAGTAGCTCTTATGGAAGAGTACAATAAACTTCACACAAATAATGAAGAACAGAAACAGTACCTTCTGATGGTTGTGAAACAATATAGACAGAACTGCCCAGACATGAACGAGTCAACATTGGCAGTTGAACCAAGATTTTAACTATTAATTTAATTGTTTGTATACTTTTTATTAAACAAGTAAAATAACTTTACATTTGTTTAACTGGTAATGAAAATGCTGATTTTTTTTTTATTTTATTATTTGTTAAAAATAAACATGGCGGTAGCACCCTCTTAATATTGTCCAAAAAATATAAAATTTGTACTGAATTTTTTTTTCATATATTGGAACATTTTTTTTTGGGGGGGGGGGGTGCCCAAAGTTAAATTCAAAATTTACTTTTTACCATATCGTTTTGCATCACCCTAATGCACAGTCTTTATGATATTCATATTCTCTGGCACAAACCTTGCTTTATAATAAATTGTCAGCAAAAAGATAATGTATTAGTGCTTAAAACTCGGATTTCATTGCAAATTATACACTTACTGTTTTTAATGTAGAAATTTCTGGAAACAAAATTTCATATTTTACAGTCCGTCTGACAGTATTATCAGCAGACATTGTGTCAACTTTGAAAGTATAAGTGTAACGACTTTTTCCATTTAATAAGTCTGATGATGATGGACACTCTGCAGCTGGTGTTATAGTGTAATTTAACATCTGTAATGTAGCAGCTCCAACACCTTTTACTAAAAAAAGAAATACATTAATTTTTACTAGATATATCAACAAATTTAAAGATATAATTATGATTGTCGGATATAAGTTGTATGTCAATGTACTAATTTTAATGAGAAATACACATTAAAATTACAAGATCTGACAAAGAGATAATAAATATATAGTTTTAAAAAAAAATATGTCACTTTGATTTTGTAACATGATACTATTTCACATTATAAATTCTGTTTCACACTGATCGTGAGTAGAAAAACCAGTAAAAAAATCAATGCCAAAAATTGTGATCATAGGCTAAGAAATCATCTAGATCATTATATTAACTTTTCATTTACTTATTTGTATATTATACTATAATTCAAAAGCTACGTATGCGGCATTTTGGTGGAGATCTATATTTGAGAACATAAACTATAACACTATTCTTTGAAAGTTAGTTTAAACAAGATACTAATGTACATAATATATTTTGTATCCAAGCCCACCCCTATATATATATATATATATATATATATATATATATATATATATATACATTGATGTCTGTCATACGCTCCACCATATGTGGTTGCAAATTTAGGGAAATTTAAGATTCGAAAAGTCTTTTAGTTGTACACCTCTTTTTTTAGACCTAGTTTTGTACATGACCTGAAAAGTCACATTTTAACATGTAAATGTACTGAAAATATTTAATTTACTGGTAAACTTTTACGGATTAAGGTCCCAGTCAAGTGTTAAGATTTTTTTGTATTATTTAGCAATAATTATTATGTTGTCCTCAAGGAGAGTAACTTGACTTTTGAACATCATAATTATTACATTGACAAATTTAATTTAATGACATTGACTTGAGAACAACTAACAGAACAGAACTATCTGAAACAAAATGCAGACAAGCAGAAAAGGATTTTTTATATTACAGATTTGTCTTACTTATTAGGAAACTTTCTCTAAATAAAATACAACTCTAAACAAGTGACATAGTATTTGCGGAGTTTCATGTATTTCAAATCTTTTAGTTGACATCAGCATTTAGAAAGAACAAGATTGTTTTAAAAAAATGTGAACAAGAATGTGTTAGCTTAAAACTGACAAAGTTGGATAGTTTTGTGCACAAATAATCATCTGCACGATATATCTTCAATAGTTCTTATATAAATGTTTACATAGAGCTTTAATACTTATAGTGGGACGGATGGGTGAGTGGTTTAGAAACTCGATTGTCAACCTGAGAGTCCCGTGTTCAATCCTCGTTGAGACACATGTGAATTGTCCACGGTGAAATTAGTTTACAAGTCGTTTTACAAGTCCACCAAGATTTAAATGGGTACCTGACTTAAGTTGGGGAAGTGAGGACGGCTGGGCGTTGTGCTAACCACATAATCCCTTCATATGCCGAGGTTATAGAAACAGATAAATTATGCGCTACATGTGCGCCGATTGTCATTTTGGGCTAAGGGAACCAGAGAAAAAGATTTGCACTACAAGAATATGCATTCATTAGCAGATCATGGAGGGTTTCTCAATGTTTTGCCATACATAGCAGAATAATTAATAACTTTTAGCAGAAATTATAATATTCTAAGTTTAAAATTTCATACCATTAAAGTACATTTTAGGAGAAAAAAAAGAACATATAGTAAGATACTCTAGAACATAAAAATTGTTACCTATTTTCTTAACTACTATAAAGTTATATCATATATATAGCATAAAAAATGGGGAGCATAAAAAGAAGTTAATACTAAAGCATATATTTTAGAATAATTTTATAATGTTTAAATTGTATATTTTCATAAATTTCTCAGAATATATCTCAATTTAATTCAATTTTTCTATTTTTAGTCCTTTTATTTCTTTTTCTTTTAACACTTATTTAGAGTCAATTTTAAAACTAAAGTTGTATCTCCCACAAATAAGTAAAATTTGTAAAGGCTTATATTTATATGATAATAAAAATCTAATTTTTAATTATTCAAAAACTTGACAAAAAATAATCATTAATACTTTAAATTGTGTGGTAAGGTGACTATTTTTAGCCCATTTTCGAGAAGTGGAATTCGATATTGTCCCCGTTTTGTCCGTCTGTCTGTCTGTCTGTCATCACCCTACATCTCAGCAACCATAAATCCTAGACCCATGATGTATATACTTTTTTGTAGGTCTTGGACCGCCATTCCTGCATCAGAGTCCATTTCGCGATCTGAACTCTGAGGGCTGGGCATCAGTGTTTTTACTGTTTTTACTATATAAGCTATAATAATAATTATGTCATTTTTACAGCCAAATTCTACACCTTATACGCTTTACTGGCGCACCAAATGAATGGTTTATTGAACGGAAGTGAAACAAGATTGGCCACAAAAATTTATCAATCAACAATTGACGGAGATTTCGGACGATTAAATGACTACAATTTAGAATGTTTCAATTATGAGTCCTATTTCAGTGACCACAAACCACTTGTAGTTAGATTTAAGAGAAAATACATTTTGTTCAAATATAAAAAAACGTCTTTTTAATTTTTTTTTTTAGATATATGCATTACACAATTGATTTTATAAACATTTCCAAAATTTACAAATATTTACTAAAAGCTAACGTACGTACTGATACATAACATGAAAATGCGCTTACACGTCCTGTGTCCAGAATAGAACAGGCTTTAGATGCTGGTTTTTATTTATACCGATTTAAGATATAAAAAATATGCTGTGCGGTGCAAAAATTATCAACCTAGTCAGAATATTTCCTTTTATTATTATTTTAAAAAAAACTTTTCTTGCTAGGCACTTATTGTTTTAACATTGTGGTCAGCACATTACTGTACTATCTCTCCGAAATGTCGTTTTGTGTACTTTTCTTTTGGTTTTAGCCTTGCTAGTTTACTATAGGTCGCATGGTGTATGAAAATAAAATAACTCAATAACACTTAATTGTTATTCACATGTATGTAGTTGTATTTATTGCACAGTTATTTAGTATGAGTCTAGGTGCCTTAAAATGTTTGCTTTAAAGATAATTTTGGAGATCCTTAAAAAAAATGATATATTCAGGATAGCTTAATCTTAAGTTATTTTTTTTTTATTTTTTATCTGCGTAGAGTTAAACCATTACTTTCAGTTCAACATATGTTCCTAATTCGTGCCACAGACAGAGTTAACAATGGGGTTATTTAAAAAAAAGCATTTTACCTATAATTAATGACAAAAAAAAGAACACTGAACATTTTATAATTGGCCATTCCCATCAATTTCATCACTACTGTATCACTGTTATCTGTAAATGAACATAAAATATTATTGATAAAAATAATTTGTATTTCAGAAATATTGATATAATAGAAAAAATGACATTGAAATAAAGTATCAGACGCATAATGGGACTCCAAAATTATCAATTACAATTTGGAATTCAATTTGAAATATCTTTTTTTAGAGGCAGAAACTATTTTGATAATATTATTGACTAGCTCAGCGATGCTATAATACAGGCCCGCGGACCAAATTTGGCCCTTTATGATATTTTTTTTGGCCCCCGCAAGTGTAAAAATATAACATTATATTTGACCGTTAAGATTTTAAAAAGTACACTCATTGAGCTATAAAGACACTGCACAGCTAGCTGTTTTTTGTAAGATATGTTATGAAGAGTTGCGAAATACATGAAGAATTGCTAAACATGATCCCTATGAAAGACACAACAACTGGTTGAGACATAAGTTCAGCTGTATGTGAATTGCTGGAAACATGAAGAATCGATACCAAGAAATTGTCTGGAAAAAATAAAGGGGATGTGTGTTGAGGACCCCTTTGAGGGTATCCTTGGCTTGTTGCTTATAGTATGAGGGCAGATTCAATGATGACTCGTATTTGTATTTGTGTTTCTACCACACACAGTCTCACCAACAATTAAACGTATAACAAGTGACGAATAATCAATTCCACAAGCGTGTGTACAGCGACACAATATATTTATTTACAGAGACACCAGTCCGTAACAGGGATCTGGTGACTTATCATAAGCAAAGATAATCCAAACTGCAGCAAATAATCCAATATAAAATGAATAGGGGAACAAGGACGTTATCACTAGTTAACTCTCTATCTCTCTATCGCTCACCCAGAGCCACACAAGTCGACTGCTATCACTCAGTCGGATTGCGACCGGTCACCCTCGGACCCCTCGGTCGAATGTCTATAAATCTACCTTACATTATTCAAACACTTTCTTCCACGTGACCCTTAGCCAATCAAATATAATATCGGTTTCTTTCAAACTTTCAAATTAGGGGGTGGAGCCTAGATGAGAAGGGGGGGGGGAGAAGTACGTCATACAGACAAAGACAGTAGTAACTGAACATCCATCCCTTTGTCGGCAATCGACCAGGGCCGAGTGACCAGGGAGAATTCCGCGAGGAATGTAACGTGTTTCTGTTAACCGCTACTTTGGTTCGTCGGCGGAGGTCCCGCCGGACACCTGGTCTATGACGCAATTACGGGGGTGGGGTAACAAAAGGTGGGGAACTTGAGAACGGGAACGTATATTATTATACATGGTATAATATATACCTTAACGCTAGTAATACTATTAAGTTAAGGGTTGGAGTAAGGGGATGGTTTCGACAGATTAATCACAACCCGTGACACTGTGACATTAATGAAGAATAAGCCTAATTGTCCATGTCTTCTATCCTATCATTGCATTTTGCATCAGGAAAATTTATGTACCAAAGAATTCAGTCAAAAAACATTATGACCACTGCAGTTGATGAAATAGTTTGTTTCATTAGGGCAAAAGCATTAAATCACAGACAATTTGAAAGTATGCTTTCTGAAATAAATAACGATCATGAAGGGCAAAATTTCTGTGATTTGATAGAAGAAATTAAAATGTTTTTGAATTACAAGGGAAAAGTCTATAAAGAATTAGAGAACCCAATATGGCTTTTGAATTAGGGGTTTTTAACTGACATTTCAAATCATCTTAACAGTTTGAATCTTCAGCTTCAGGGAGAAAATAAAACTTTGCCAGAGTTATACAGATTTATTACAAGTTTCAAACAAAAATTAAACCTATTCAGTGCACATTTAAAGTTAAATAAATTAACACATTCCCACCAACTAGAAAAAATATTTATAGAAACTGTCCATAATTCTTTCATTTATTAATGAACTCAAATTTTCAGAAAGGATTGATGTTTTGGCTGTTCAATTTGAAGACCGATTCAAGGAATTTGAAAACAAAAAATCACTGTTTCAGTTTGTGTTGGACCCATTTAATTTTAATTTTAATTCCTTAATAAGTATTACAACTCCAGAAAAGATAGTCATTACAGAACTGCAACTGCTGGAATTGAAAAATGACTTGAGTTTGAATTGTGAAACTTTGAAATCAATTATAATAAATATGTGGAAAGAAATTGCTGCTCAACACAATTATGAGCAGATTACTGATATTGCTTTGCCAGTTTTATCAATATTTGGCTCAATATACCGATGTGAGGCATTTTAACCAGCATTGAAAACGATAAAAAATAAAGTCAGAAACAGGCTATCTGATATAAATTTGATTCATTGCCTAAGAGAAGCTACAACAAAATATGTTCCACAATATGATCTTATGGTATCTGATATCCAAAGTCAAGGATCACATTGATTTTATTGTACATATGACAAATATATTATTTCATCACTTTTTTCATTTGTTGTGTTAAAAATTGAGAAGTAGATCATAGTGTTTACTTTATCATTGATCTAATAATTGTCTCATTATATACATACATATATACAAATTATATTTTTGGCCCTCCATATGTTTTTGGCAGACAATAATGGCCCACAGAAAAAAAGGTTTAGCATCACTGTACTAGCTGTACCCTGCAAAACCTTTGCATAAAGTTATATCCCCTTGGGTTTGATCAGTAGGCTACGTTATTTTTTTTTTTTATTTTGGCAGATATTTTCTTGATTGCATTTTAAACTGGAATACGTTTGTATTAATTCTTTCTTTCGATTTAACGCAGAACACAAATCGCTATTATATTATTATTATTACATACACAGTGATGTGATTACTACTTTTATCTAAACTTACAAATTATAAATACATGACTAACCATATACAATTGACATGTCGGTATATGTACTGGAATCAAATGTAAACCCATCCTATGGATATACTAATTTTTAAGACAATTTGAGTTGTGTAAAAATTCTGTGTCATTCATTATGATTTTAAAAAAAAAAAAACAGATTTTTTTGCTGCAATAGCATACTTGACTTTAATAATTGTACCGTTTTATCATTTAATATTCACATTAAAATTTTGAAAAAAAATATTTTGAGTTCTCTTAATAAAGATAAACAAAATTTATCTTATTTCTGGATATATATATATATATATATATATATATATATATATATATATATAAATATATATATATATATTCAAAGAAGTATTACAGATATAACATTGTTTATGTGTTATCATTCAATTGAAAAATAAAAGAATATAACTACAAAATTAAAAAAGAGCTCCGTACAACTGTTTTATTTATTTTATTTTTTCTTCAAGATCAGTTGACTTATTACATAGTTATCCCAAAACAATTAGCACACACACACACAAACACACACACACACGTATGCCGACAAAACCCTTCTTGTAATAAAACTGAAGATCTTATTTGTTATATAGCTACTCGACATGAAAACCTAGAAGGAAAACGCAAATGCAGGAACAATCATCGCACTCTGAGGATGATCAATTGATGCTTCTCTCCACCTCGACAGTTGTTGACAAATACAGACTGGAGAAACAAATGGATAATGGCTTGGATAAATTTAAGAGGTGGAATTTACATGATGACATATTTAGTATCTCCTGCCACAACTGTCCTTTTTGCACGTCTATTTTCTGAATAAACAAATCTGTTGTTGAATATTTTAAGATGCTAAGATAATGGTATAATGCGATGTTACAAATAGTATATAATGTATATGTTCGATTAAAAAAATTTGATAAAAATTTTAATTATGAGTTCATTTTTTGACATTTTTTGTCTAACAGTAGCTCTATTAAATATTAAAACAATACAAACTCCTCGATTGTGAAAACATACTATTTAAATATATAAAGGAAAATCACAGCAATACAGACGTAGGTTAAAAAATCAGAGCATTTAATATATTTACAATGAATGTTTACAATGACCACGATTCTACACTGCAGGCTTCATCATCACAAATCTCCTGCTCTTACGTCACACAGTCACTACTTTCAATAGTACATTTATTCGGAGTGCTGGTCTAAGGGAATCTCGCGCATTACAGAGAGCAGGGATAGAGTTATAACATTGCCCTCCTCTCAAATCTGTCGTTCTCACAACATTTTCATCATAAACGCAGGACTCGGTACAACTCGTTCTCTTCATCATTGTATCTTACGACATTGCCTGTCCAATATACTCTTACAAGTATTTTAGCCCGTCGAACGACGGATGGAATTTTATATTTTTCACAAATAATACTATTGGTGGAACAGAAACACACACTTGATATCACACGGCTACTATTGGTGGAACAGAAACACACACTTGATAACAGACGGCTACTATTGGTGGAACAGAAACACACACTTGTTAACAGACGGTTGTACCCTGCAAAGCTTTTGCATAAAGATAGAACAATAGCTAATTATTTAAATGCTAATCTGATATTTACTTTGTTTGTTTCTATAACATCGAATATAAAATGGAATTGAAAAAAAATATACCTTTTCTAGTTCAATCCCCTATATCGTGATTGAGTGGTACATGTAGCCTCTATGTGACACAAACTTAACAACACCAACTAATCAAAACACTACAATAGACAAAGAGTATTCTACGCCAAGCTTAAAAGTTGCTTGTAATGCGGAAGTTGAATATATTCATATGTGGGGAAAATCGTCGCTCGATTCTCCCGTCATAGTATTAATGCATGCTTATCACAAAACAAACAAAAAAAGAAAGAGATATGGTGTTGACAAACAAATTTACCTCGCTGACTTTAAAAAAATGAACTAAAATAATACAAACTAGGTTGTTTTTTTTCATAACTAGGTTTTAAAATATCATAGACTTTATACTAGTTTACTTTTTTTTTCAACTATAAAGAACGTTATTAACCCACTCCCTTGATAAGAACTAATCATTTTACTCGGTATTAATTTTAAAACAACCTGCTGATAATATTTGATGTGGTAAAATCATTTTCTTTTAAATTCAAATGTTAAAATCAGTGGTCTTAACAGGAAGAGGTGCTTCGTTAAGTAGCGGGACTTTTATTACCTTAGAATTGCCGGCACTAATGGATAGGAAGACTTCTGTAGTTTTGTATGCTATTGATTACAAAGTTTTATGATTCTTCACTTCAGTCCTAAAACTTGAGTCGATATGGGCCTATTTATTTGCTGACATTGGCTGATATTAATTTCAAGTTTAACATACAAATAGTTTGATAGAAAGATAAATACAGAGATAAAATCTAATATTATTTTATTTTGAATTTTTTAAATGATCTATGTTTTCATATAAACCACCAAACGAATTTTCAATTATATCTTCCTATAATTATTTAACGAAGAAATAATGACATTTCCCAATGAAACAAAAGTGAAATATTATCTTCAATAATGCATTTTCAAAATGTAAGAGACACGTCAAAATCACTATTTGTGTGTTTAACGATTGGTGTTTCTCTACATAATGATCTGGGTTTTATTTAAAGTTAAGAATGGCTAAAAATTAGTATTTTACACAAATAAAGAGCCATAATTATCAAATTAGTGTGCATCTTTATAAATTAAAGCCTAATAATGTTTACTATAGTAGGCCTATATAGTTAATTTACTATCAGCGATGCTTGGCTGTTTAACAACCCAAATTAATGAATTAGCCGGTTTGAACTCTAATAAAATTAAATAGAATGTTTGTGTGAGAAAAATGTCCGTGTAAATAGTAATAATATTGTTGTCTTTTGTTTTAATATTGCGATGTTGTGTTGAATATTTACCATTTGATTCAAGAGTAATTTTGCATCTGGCACCTTTTAAAGCCGTCGCCAAGACTATGGCCGTTGCTTCCAAATATATAATTTTAGCAAATTTTAGAGAAGGGTATAAAACACTATATATAAACTAAATCAACTAGACCTTGATGTTAGAATGAGGAAGAAATTCAATGAAAACATGAAACAAATCTTCCTAAATCTACTGCAACAGTGGCCAAATTTTCAGTTGCGATTTTTCCCATCAAGACTGAAAAATCAAAACAGATAATAAAAAAATGCTTTAATATTTTATTTAAATCAATATATATATTTCGTTCAAGATGTTTAAAATATAAAAAAATCACCAATAAAATCTATAATACAAATTTTACATCAAGTGTTCCGGTGTCTGTCATCGCGACTTCCGTCTGTCATCGCTACTCCCGTCTGTCTTCGCGACTTCCGTCTGTCATCCAAGATGGCGGCATAAACAATTCAAAGATGGCAGAAACATTTACTGTTTTTTTCTTAACATGCATAATCCTGCTACCAACTGGCCAGCCGAGTAAGAATAGTCTCCTACATGGCTGCCAGAATTCACATTGGACCAGCCATATGTTTAGTGCCGAGGTGACAAAACACCGTACACTAACATACGGCAGGTAAGATCGTGAATGCCAAATGGCAATCACAATGTAATTATGTTTTCGACCACCTCAATCATTACCGAAGGACAAGAAGCGATCTTAGGAGAAGTAACACATAATCATGCCAAAATATTCTGTGACACTCTCCGAAACTAATATTAACCGAAAGCGGTTCAAAAGGCCTATTTATATCTCACAGTAAAATAATAAATTTATGGTGTTCAATTTGTTATTAAATGAGAAGCAATCATAAAAGAAATATTTACAGAAATCGTTCAATTAATACTCTGTGTTATGTTCCACAATCTCAATTTTAAATCAAAATTATGGATACCTAAATATTATGTAACATTTATATTGTTTAAATTGTTATTATTTCTAAAATATGCCTATTTCTAATGTACAATTATTTATATATTACTAACCTAAAATACGTCACTTTTTTTTCATTTTTGACTATTACGTCACATGAATGAATTGAATAAGGGTTGAGTTTGAGTAGCGCCGTACACAACGTTTACAATGCAAACTAACCCATTTATGATGGGGGCTTTACACAGAGGGCGTATGGAGGGGGCCCAGTTTGAGGAGGACCCCCTAAATATTTTTTAAACTAAATATTAAGTACATTATCTCATGTCAAAATGTAGTGGCTCCCGAAGATGCCTAAAATCCCTTGGTTCGGCATTGGCTTCACAGAACTATAATGTTGAAAGCTTTGATATGTCTTTTTTTTTTAAGAGGACTAATGTTTTCTGCGTCTGCGGCCTCAACTGCATTGATGAAATAATATGTTTTTAATTGAAGGTCAGCTAAAAGCTACACAACGATTATTTCTTCTCGGGACCAAGCTTGAGAAGCGTCAAAAAATTATCTCATGTCAAAATGCAGGGGCAGCCCCCAAAGAGGCCAAGCCCACCGGCCCCCTAAATCCCTATGTTCTGCACTGCCTGGTCGGCAATTTTTCTAAGTTAATTGTACTATACTACAATGTGTATAACAGTAAATAAACCACCTGATAAACATGTAGCGTTTTGCTTAACACAAGCACTCACTCACGTCTCTCTTTTTTTTTTAATACGCCATGTTGAACATCATAAAACATTAAATGAATAACTGATTGGAAAGGAGTCCATTAAAATATTATGAATGAATATGATTTTAAGAGTTGTTGTTTATGTTTACCCATAGTGAGGATTATTTTCTTTGGGAGGAACTATTTAACATATGAAATTTATTTGATGTATTATTAGGTGTCCCTATTCTCAAATGCATTTTGGCTACAATAATTTGTTCATGTCCTTGGGGCCACTGCAAGTATATAGACTGATTGTTAACGAGCTAAAATATGTATCACCATTTTCAACTCCAACTGTATGCCTACTCGCCGGTCCGGGTACCGGGCCTTTGATAACTAGTCAATATTATAAAATTTATTTTCACTCTAGGCTCAGAAATCGTTGACAATATTTCCATTTATGCACAAGAATGTAGTAATGGTATGAGTTTAAGAAAAAAAAATATGATTCATTTGGTTAACAATTAAAACTTAAAGTTGTGTTAATATTTTTTTCTTACAGAAGTTTGTAACAAAAAGCCATATATATATATATATATATTCCTATTTCGAACTTTAGGGGACAGGCTCAGATTTGATACCATCGGGGGACATTTTAGAAAATGCTCTAAAATATTTATATCCTATCAATGATAAGTTTTGAAAGACTTTTCATAACGTATTTGATGTCTACTTTACGATAATAGTTTCACTTTTAAAAAATAGTTGATATTAAGAGATATACGTTTTTAGTGCCACTCGGGGGACACGCCTTCAAACGCACTTTGGAGCACACGCCAGATAATTGGTCTCTCGGGGGACTCGTTGTTCAACGTCGTTTAACTCGGCTATTTTGAAATATTTTTTTAACTTTTTTCCCTAGACGCACTCATTGACATTCAAGCAATTATTTAAATATTGTTTTTAATTAAAAACACTTAATTTAATATTAGTTTTAATCATTTTTGTTACTAATTGTACACTTTGTTTTAAGTATCGGCCTACTTTTATTCTATTATTGAATTTTTTTTTTACTTTCAAGGAACGTTAAATAAGAACATTATTTATATAACATAAAAAACCAAAAAAAATAAGTTTGAAACACTTTTTAATGACTTTTTGTTAATCTAATATATTAGCGACTTTGGGGGACACATATATGTCCCCTAACTGACGTCTCACGTCTTATCGTCCATTGGGCGACATATACGATTTGTGTAGTGCAAAATATCACTTATGTTCGTGACGTATGTTACGAGTGTGGAAAGATAACTTTATTAAAGACCATATTAAGTAATTTATATCCCTACATACATTACTCAACATCTATATCATATAATGTTTAGCTACATGAATTATTAAGACCTTACACTATAAGTTATAATGTAATTGCAGTGAAGATTGTTAGTAATAATTTCACGTCAGCACATTATACAGACTTCTATAGCTATACTATATGGTCCTATTCGTCAATATTGTACCAATAGAAACTTGCAGCCTTCAATGTATACACCCATTTGACCATCAGGGATTAGTTTACTTACGATTGACCTAAAATGACCTTTGAACTTTGGAATCCTTATTTAGCATTGGTTAATCATTCAATGAATTTATATAAGAAAGGCTCTATTGTTATGACATCTTATTTTAGTAAACTATCATAGAAAAAGTTGCAAGTTGAATTAATTGGGATGGAGCGAGAAACGCAGATAAGTTTGAATTACATTATTCCAGATGCCCCTCCCATGGCTCCTCCCCCAACTGTCGAGATAGTTTATCTCAAAATACTTGTAGTGGCTAGAGCCCAAGGCAAGTGTCCAGATTGTCCAATCAATTACTTGGTATCAAGTCTACACAATGTGTGGAGAGTTTACATGTCAACACATTGTATAACTTTTACGCTTAAAAATAAAAACTTTAAAAAAAAAAAAAATTATAAACAATCATAAAGGTGAGGGTTTGCAGCATACTCATTTATTTGCAAAATATATAATATGGAAATAAATTAATGTTTTTTAATAATAAAATGAGTCTAGCCTAAAAAGAAATTTATTTTATTATTGTTCTTCTTATTTTTTGGCGCTCGTTGAATACTTTTGATTTAATGGTTTGTATTTTTCTGCACTTCTGGTACCTCTGAAAGTATCTTATGTGTTCTTAAAAACTCCTGAATTTCCTTTTTCCTGAAAAATAAAACACATTTTTTAAGATACTGCAAACAATTATATTAAACCTTTTTCTTTGTGACAAAATTTAACAATTTAAATTATGTTAAAAGTTAGTGTTTACTAAAAAAAACTTAAGTGTGTTTTAGTATATTGAGTTCTTGTTAGATTGGGGGTTTGGGTGACTTAATAATGCATACCTATAAAAAGTCTAAAATATTTTAAGTTAAACAGATCTCCAATCCACGACATTCAGTCGAATAGTCAAGTGTGTACAGGCCCATAGAGTGCGGGGGGGGGGGGCTGGAAGCCGGCCCCTCCCTCTGCGTTTTAACTGGCCCCCTCTGCTTGTTTGCTCTACATAGTAACACTTATTTCCTGCCACACCTGCTATTGGCCTGACCCATGCTGTGGAATGCCTAGCCCCTGCTGTAGAATTTTCACGCTACCTTTTGCACCTGGTAGATTATTACAAATATAGCTTTCAAAATAGTTCATACTATTTGTGATTCTTCTTCTTTCCGGTTTACAGGAAATATGTAGAGCAGTTATAGATTTGAAGCTTTAAATGTGAATATACATTATCCCTATTGTGATTTAAAAAAATATTTTTATTACTCATAGTTCACTAATTTCAGCTACAACATGTATATAAAAACTGACCTTTTTTTTTTCTTTTCCATTCCTTTTTTCTTGTTGTAAACACTGCTGTACAGGGCTGCCAATGATTGCCTCAAATCTGTCTGTTAATATATTCATGAAAGAGATTATTAAGATGTTATGCAATTTGGAATAAATTCTAAAAGGTTTAAAATAATCAGTTAGAAACTATTTTAAACTCACTTGAATGAGATTTGTTTGTATCGACCATCCAATGGCAGTTTTCAAGCTCACTGTTTGTTATTTCAGTAGCCGCTAATGTATTTTTCGACAGTTCATTATTTGCTTATTCAGTAGTACTAGCTGTAGAGAGTAAGAAGTGGATTATTGAACACCTTTTGATAATATATAAAATAATTAATTTTCATTATAAAAGTAAAATGTCATTAGATGCAAAAACTATACACTAAAATGTATACATTAAAATGTCTAACTTACCTTAAGAAACCAGCTATTAGCCTGTATCTAACTTATGTAAGCATCCACCTTAGTGAATAATTTGCTGCGTGGCAAGTGGAGTCTGATAAACCTGTTTGTTGATGTCCTCACTGTGGCACATGTGTGAAAAAAATACTGCCCCTTTCCATTTGGACATCAATTTGAGCATATAGTGTCGATGTCATGTGTCTGAATTTATCTGCAATTAAAGGAGATGTGGTCATTTTAATTTGAAAAAAAAAATAGCTTGGGTGGAAAAAAAATATACAGTGTTTATGTTTAAACCTTTTCCTTACATTTTGATGTGTCTTCTTCTCTCTTCAGAATATTTTCCTCTGGCTGCGTTATAACGTCTTCTTCTGGCTGATTTATGTGTGTATCTGTCTTGGATTTATCTCCCAATAGAGTTACAGCTACTTGTTGCGTATTACACATATCAGATCTTTTGGTTTGCTGAACATAAATAATTAACGTTTCTTGCCTTTGTATAGATAAAAGGGTTGGCGAAAGCTTCTTTGATAAACTATTTTCACGGAAACCTGGAACATGCAAAATTATATTTTTGTCAGATATTTAGTGTATTTCAAAATTTAAAAGTAATAAAATTACACACAGGTTTAGGACATAATATAATTTTCCATAAATTAAAACAAACCTTTCAAGAGGTCTTTAAGTTCCACTGTTTGATTCATTAAAGCAGCCTCAACCATTTTTTTCTCATGACTGACAGGTAGACATTTTGTAGCACCTATTTTGATGTAAAGATATTTCAATATAACAAAAAGCTTAAATGGATTTCTAAAACATATGTTTAGCATGGCACAGTGGCGTCACTAGAGGCATTATGGGGGGGGGGAGGGTTGACACAAAATAAACAGTTCTAAACTTCATAGAAGAAAAAACTCGTCAAATTTATAACAGTGCAGAGCAGTATCACATGGTGCCACCATGCAGAGCAGTATCACATGGTGCCACCATGCAGAGCAGTAGCACATGGTGCCACCATGCAGAGCAGTAGCACAGGGTGCCACCATGCAGATTATAAAGAGCTTAGGTACATAAATACATCTGAAAGCTGCTTCGAATAATCCTGAGTATTTTGCGAACGTTCTAAAAAAGGACGCATGTAGTCACAAGGTTTCACAGTTTAATGAAAGTAATATTTTTTTTTCTAAAATACTGTCAATAATACTACCGTTTGTATCACTTTAGGTATTTTAAAATATATTATCTAAGGTCTAGTGCAGGAAAATTCGTTAGATATATGTACCATTGCTCATGGTGGAAGTCTTTGGGGGGGGGAGACAACCTGAATTTTTTGCACCGGTTGACACCAAACCATAGTGACGCCACTGGTACGGCACAGCATTTAATAAATACAAATCTAAAAATCCAAACAGTAGATATTATACAGAAACATAAGATACAATACAGCAATAGTTGGTACAAGATACAATACTGTACAGCAACAGTAGATAAAAATATAGCAACAGTAGATAAAATATGGCAACATAAGTTACTTTACAGGTTAAGTTGATACAATACTTCACCAATAGGTATACAAGACAATACAGAAACAGTAAATACTTTAGAGCAAATATACTATACAGCAACATAAGAAACAATACAGCAAAATAGATACAATACAGCAGCCGTAAAGACAATATAGCAAAAGTAGATACAAAACCGCAACATTAGATACATAACGGAAACCGAAGGTACAATATAACAGCAATACATACAATACAGCAACAGTATGTACAAGATACAATACAGAAACTGTAGATACAAAAATACAGCAACAATAGATATATTACAGAATTGTAGATACGATACAGCAACAGTTGATACCATACAGCACCATTAAATATTATAGACAAAATATAGAGACAATACAGCTACAATGGATATAATACGACTACAGTAGATACAATACATGAACAGTAGACACCATATTGCAACAGTAGATGAAAATACAGAAACAGTAGATACTATACAACATAATATACAACAAAGTAACAGTACAAACCAATACAACAACAGTAGATAATATACATCAGTAGTAGATATAACAGAGCAACAGTAATCAAATAATGTTATCTAGTAAGAAGATTAAGACATGTAATTAAAAGAAGTGGGTAAAGAAGAAATACTTTGGAGATTAATACATGGAAGTTAACAATTGTAGAAGGACGGGGGAGGGGGGTGAGAGAAAAAATGTCTATAGGAGATTAGACAAACAAAATAACATTAAAGAAACTTCTTTGAGGTAAAAAAGTAATGTCAAACATTCTAAGCTTTAATACGTTAAAAAAGTGCACAGGTATATGAATGCCTACTTACCTAAAGTGTAGATTTTCTTAACTGGAAACTTGAAACACTTATTTAATCGATAAAGGCGGAAAAGTGAATCGCTTAGTAAGGTAAGAAGTTTCCAAACATGTTCGCTTTAACGCACCTTTCATACTCAAGTTATAGCCAAATAAATTTCCTTCACCGACAAACTGGCAAACCGTTTTTTTATGGCCTAATAAGATCAAAAAGTACAACGCAAGAACGTTACTAAAAGCTTATTTTGACATTTTTACATATAAGTGAATATTGGTATATACAGTGATTACTTAATAATTTACATTTATGTTTGTTAATAGTGCATTAAAAAAAAGTTATATACATATTGTTACATTTAGTTATCTTTTTAGAGCATTGTCCCCGTTTTGTCTGTCTGTCATCACCCTAGATCTCAACAACCATAAGTCCTAGACCCATGATGTATATATCATTTTGTAGGTCTTGGCCTACCAAGAAATGACTTTTTTCCATTTCGCGATCTGACCTCTGAGGGCCGTAAAAGGGGCTTAGTACCGTTTTTTACTATATAAGCTATATTAATAAAGGAGCGCCCATTCTCAGCAACTATAAGTCCTAGACCCATGATGTATATATCATTTTGTAGGTCTTGGCCTGCCATGTGTACATCAATAGTTCATTTCGCGACAGGACCTCTGAGGGCCGGGCTTCAGGGCTCCTAAGGGGCTTATATATTATATATACACCTTGTACGTTCAATAACCCATTCATTTGGTGCGAAATACTGCAGCACGTAGTTTCACCAAGATTTATTAAGAAACTCATCAAATGAAATAGTAAGCTTGTGTTCTGAGTTTAATTGAAAGTATCAGAGCTATGCAACAATTGACGGAGTTTTCGGACGATTAAATGACTATAATTTAGAATGTTTTCAATTATGAGTCCTATTTCAGTAACCACAAACCACTTGTAGTTAGATTTAAGAGAAAATAATTTTGTTTTCAAATATAAGAAAACGTCTTTTTAATATCTTTTTTCAGATATATGCATTACACAATTGAATTTATAAACATTTACAAAATTTACAAATATTTACTGAAAGATAGCATACGTACTGATACATAATACGAAAATGCTCTAACACGTCCTGTGTCCAGAATGGAACAGGCTTAATTGCTTTTTTTGTTCTTGTTAAAGGAACACATTTATTCTCCCCTTGGGGGTATAATGGCTTTGGCCACTCCTGTTGTACGTTGCTTTGATTGACTTCCCTCCCCACAACTTCCTTCCCACCTTTCTCAATTTTTTCCACTTTACCAGTTGGTATGGTGGTTCTGGTAGAGAGAAAGGGGTATTGAATGTATATTGTGGGGGTTTATACGATATCACATGTTTTATTATTTCTCTTTTTCTATATATGTCTTAGAAAGACTACAGAGAATTTTTTTTAAAGGACTATTTTACATAGTTATTATTATTTTTTTTTACACAAAAACAAATGCTGCATATTTCTTAATTAGCATACATCTAAATAAAGTCCGGTTCTTTGACTAGGCTTTGCTTCTTGACGATATCTGGTGCGTTCTGTGTTGTTTTTTCCTGTAGAAAAAAGGCATGTTTATGGTCCCGTCGTCAGTAGGTCTTGTATTTTCAGTCTGTAAAGCCTGTCTAGCCCCTCCGGCGTCGTTGTCCGTCGTCCGTATTTACTGTCTAGTCTGAAGTTCCATATTGTCTGTCAGTATGTCGCCAGGATTAGTATGTTTGTGTCGTGTTGTTGTCTGCTTACATTGTTTGGTATTGTGTTGAGTGTGATTGCTCTATCTGTGTCTAGGTGTGTTTGTGTTGTGGACTGTCGTAGGTTATGTAGTGTGCTCTTTGTTTTGTGTATGGCGGGGCAGTGTAAGAAGGTGTGTTTTTCTGTGTCTTTTTTTATATCTTTTTTTGCAAAGGTAGCACGTATCTTGGATGGGTATAGGTGTCATGTTGTATATTAGTCTGTATGTGATTTCTTTCTGTCTATTGGTCATTTGTGAGATGTGTAGATTTTTGAATGTTTCTGTGAAGTCTGTAATCCCTGATTCTCTACCCCAGCGAATTCTTTGTTTTTGGTGTTTGTTTGTCTGTTGGATGAGTTGTGTGTATATGTCTTTTGTTGTCTTCATCTGTATTAGTGAAGTGTTGAATTTGTGCGTTTGGATAACCTGTTTGTAGAACGGGGGTAGTTGTGGTCCTGCGTAGTGTGGTGTGTTGTTGTTTGTCTTTAGGATTGGGTGCAGTCTCTGTCCGATATAATACTCTACAAAAGGGTACTGTCCTATGTTTTGTGTCGCCAGTCCGATGTATTTCTACCCTAAGTGCTTGTATTTTTGTTTGTAGGTGTTGTAGGTTGATTCCTCCGTGTAGTTTGTGTTGTGCTAGTAGTGTTGTGCTGAGGCTATGGTGTGTGTTTTTAAAGATGAAATTTCTAATTATTTTGTTTATTTGTGTGAGTATTTGCTGTGGTGGCTGTAATGTTGTTGCTTGGTAGAGTATTTTTGGGAGTATGAGAGTGTTTATGATGATTGCTCTGCCGAAAATTGTCTGTGTTCTGTATTGGTATAGTCTGAGTTTGTTTTCTAATTTCTTTATGCATTCTTTCCATTCTGTGAGGTTGTCTGAGGTGTGCTGTAGTATGTTATTCCTAGTATTTTCTGTTTGTTGGTGATTGGTATGTTGTGTATGTTGTTGGGTGGTGGTGTCTTTTTCCCTAAGTACATGATGCTAGATTTGTTGGTGTTGATGGAGGTTCCGCTGCCTTCGCGTATTCTTGTAATGTTTCAATTGTTTTGTTGATTGAGCGTTTGTCTTTGAGTAGGAATGATGTGTCGTCTGCGTATGCTATGAGTTTCTTTTCTATGTTGTTTGGTGACCTGATGCCTTTGATCTGTGGGTTTTGTCTGATGCTGTTGAGTACTGGTTCTAATGCTAATATAAATAACATGGGTGACAGTGGGCAACCTTGTCTAACTGATTTACCTAATGTGAATGTTTTTCTTAGTGTGTGGTTGAGTAATATTCGGCTGCGGGGTTTGTTGTTTATTGTGTGTATCCATTGACAGAAGTGTGTTCCTAGGTTTGTTTTTTGTAGTACTTTGTGTAAATATGTGTGTGATATTTTGTCGAAAGCTTTTTCTTGGTCTAGACTGAGTATGATGTTTGTTGTTTTCTGAATTGTTAGGTCTCTAATGTAGTGTATGTGATGTTTCTGCCTTTAATGCTGCATTGTTGGTCCATGTGTATGAGTTGTGGTAGTTGTGTTGATAGTTTGTTGGCTAATGCTTTGGTTAGTATTTTGTAGTCTGTGTTGAGGAGGGATATAGGTCTGTAATTGTTCACTGTTGGTGTGTTTCCTTTTGGTAGTAATGTGATGTATGCTTCTTTCATGGAGTCTGGCAGTTCTTGTTTGGTGTGTGCTTCGTGTAGTGTTGCTAGGAGTAGTGGGGATATGTCTGACATGAAGTGTTGGTAAAACTCGGCTGTAAGTCCGTCTGGTCCTGGTGTTTTGTTCTTATTTAGTTGTTTGATGGCAGTGTGGATGTCTGTAATTGATATTTCTGTATTAGTGTTGCGGTCGTTATCATCTGGTAGTGTTGTCGTGTATTGTGTGTATTTGTCTTGTATGGTCTCGTCTAGTGCGTCTTCTTTGTATAGCTCTTTGAAATGGTTGTAAAAAATGTTTACTATTTGTTCTGAGTCTGTAATTTCGTCTTGTCCTGTGATGATGTGTTCTATTTGTCTTGATCTTTGTATGTGGTCTTCTATCTGTAAAAATGCTTTGGTGGGTGATTCTGCTGTCTGTATCCTACTCCTAATTTTTGCTCCGTTTAGTTTGTGTGTGGCGAATGTTTGTAGTTTTTGCTCTATTTCTTCTATTTCGGGTGCTTGTGGGTTAATTTGCTTTAGGATGTTAAGCTTTTCTTTTAGTTTGTTTGTCTCTTGTCTTGTTTCCTGTTGTATGTGTTTGCTTATTTCCTGTGTGACATGTCTGATTGTTTTCTTAAAAGTGTCCCAGTGGTTTGCTAAGTTATGTTCGGGCATGATTTGTGTATACATTCCTATTGTGTGTTTGATTGTGTTGGTGTACTTTGGGTCTTGTAGGAGGCTGTTGTTGAATTTCCAGTGTGGTGAGTGTTTTGCTGTGTTTGTTGGGTTTATCTTTAAAAGCATTGCCTTGTGATCCGTGTAATTTAGGGTTTCTTGGAGATGTTGTATATTGTAACTGTGTGTTGTCTGGGATGAGAAATTTGTCCAGTCGTCAGGTGTGTGTGTGTGTGTCTTGTTTTGCACGTTGTATCAGTTTTTTTAGGGTATTTTTGTCGGTTAGGGTCCATGAGTTTGAAGGCTTTTACTATTTTGGTGTATTTTTTAATTGTCCTTGTGTTACTTTGTCCGCTTGTCAGTGTTGCCCTGTCTTGTTTGTCTATGGTGCAGTTAAAATCTCCACCAATGATTAGTTGGTTCTGTTGCGTGTTTTGGAGGTTGTCGTGTAATGTCCGGAAAAAGTCATATTTGTCTTCCACAGTCGGGGCGTGTATGTTGCAAAGTGTGTATTTGTGTGGTCGGTTGGGTTTCTCTATTTCTACAATTGTTTGCCTTCCACTATTGTTCGTGTGTATTTGTGAGATGTGCCAGGTGTCTGAGGTCTGGAGAATAGCGCATCCTATCATGTGTCTTGTTGTCTTACTGAATGCAGTGTTCGTGAGTCCTAATTGTGTTGTAATTTGTTTTGCTTCGAGTTCTGTGTTTATATTTGTTTCTTGTAAAAAAATAAAGCCTGGTTTGTGTTTATGAATGAGTTCTATAATGTAGTGTGTCTTACATCTAAGTCCTTTTATGTTTAGGGACAATAGTTTTAGTGTTGGTTCTGTCATTTCTGTCTCTGTTCAGTTGGGGTTTATTGGTGGGAGTTTTTAGCTGTTATGTTGTCTATTTAAACATTGTATGTCTGCGTGTTTCTGTTTGGGGTGATTCTGACAAAAGTCTTTTCCTTCTTGTCACTAGTTTACGTGGTTCTATATTTTTGAGAGGCGTTGTTGTTGGCGTTTCAGGTGTGCTGCTTGTATTTGGTGTTTCTTGTGATGTGTTGCTTGTATTAAACGTACTGCTGGTGCTTGAGGTTTCTGTAGTGCGGCTTGTGTTAAACATTGTTTGATTTGTATTATTAGTGTCTAGTTTTTCTGAGGTATATTTTGTGTTAGTGTTTTCTGTTGATTGAGATACATTGCTTGAGTCTAGTGTTTCTGAACCAAAGCTTATGTTTGGTGTTTGAGGTGTATTGCTTTTTTTTGGGTGTTTCTTTTTGTTTTTCCCCGATTTGTGGCGTGGGTGTTGGGTTCAGTGTGGTGGGTGTTCTGGGTGTGATACGTGTTGTAGGTGATGCCGGTGTACCAGACCGGGCAGGTGTTACAGCTGGGGCAGGTGATCTGAGTGAGGCTGTTGGAATCTCTGTGTGTGTAATTTTGGTATGTTGTGGTTGATTGGTGTGCTTGTGTTTGCAGGGCTGTCTTGTAATTTATATGTTAATTGGCGTCTAACTGACTTTGTAAGATCTCTGTTGTGTGTTCGTTTGGTGATGTGTGCAACTTGGGGGTATTGGATGTAGGTAGAAGCGTTTTCCGTTTTCTTTGGTATTGGGTTGTGAGGGCCTGTTTTGTCTGTATATTGTTTTTTATGACGTCCGCATATGTTCTGTTTGTTTGTTGTTTGCTTATTGTGAGCACATTTTGTCTTGTGTTGTTGCTTATTTTTTGTGGGCATTTGTTTGTGAAGTGTTCAGTTGATGTGCATTGGAAGCATTGTTGCTTCCGCCCTGGCACTTGTACTAGTATTTTGTGTTGTTTTTTGTCATTCAGTGATATGGTCATGTAATGTGGTATTACTGTGTGTTCGTCTCCGTCAAAGAAAACTGTCCATATGTCTGCCCTGTCGGGGTGTCTTGATAGGATTGTGTTGTTTTCGTTTTTTGTGAATGTTTTTGTTAGTGTTTTTATCTGTTGTGTGCTGAGCGTTTCTGGCACCCAGTGTAGTATGGCCTTGTGTGTTTTCCTGCTCATTGTTCTGAATGTGAAAGTGGTGTTGTTGATGGTGACGGTGCTGTTGTAGCTGCTCTATATTTATGTAATACTACAAGTGTCCGAGTTGTGAGGAGAAATTGGGCTCTATTTCTTTTTGAGATCCATATGGAATTCGTCCAGGTCAAGATGAAAGCTATTTAATGCCAGTAAAGTCCGCCAAGTAGCGTGAAATTGTTATATACCCTACTTATTAAGTCTACTCGTGTAAATATAGGCTACCAAAGATATATATAAATAATCAAACATACTTATTTGACAACAACTGATTAAATAAAACGAACTTGGCACAGAGACCTTAATAGACAGGCGTTGTACACTATAACCATCAGTGACCATAGGTGATAATATATCAGAATGCCTTCGGGCTAGGTACCTTTGAAGGGGGAAGGCCAGTAAGATGTATTTTTGAGGTTCTGGGCTAAACAAAATGTTTGTGTCCCGTATTACATGTCCTAAATTTACATAATTTTATTTTTTGTTACTTGTCAGAAGATGCAAAAAATGAAAGGACTACCGTATCTAACGATACATAAAAAGTGACTATAAAAAAAAATCTGTTTCATGAAATGAAATTATTAATTTTTAAGATAATTTACACCATTTACATATTATAAAGAACAAGTAAATACGTTAAAACTTTCTAGCATCATTGCCAGCAATTGAGAACTGTTTAAATAATGATATGCTATCTGTATAATATATAATATGTGGTCATGATTAAAATATTTCTACTTAAACAAACCTGATTTTGTTCTATTAATAGTAGTCTTCAGAGAAAGTTTGATTTTACTAAATTGTAGTTAATTCTTCAAATGAAATATTGTAAAGTTTTTGAGACAATTAAGAAAGTCTGAATTATCGGAATCACTAAGTCCTCGCTAAGAGTCTCATTATAAGTTTTAAGAGACATACAAATGTGTACATGATTTAAAAAAAATAAATTATAACGTAGAAACTCAAATTTTGGCGTCAATGAGACGTAAAAGCACATACAATGAAACCGATAATCTTTATTTGTAACTGTTTACATTAAAAAACGTGTGTTCGCTTACATAATGAATTCGAAATTGTTAAAGAAAGAATAATGACCTTACGTTTCCTTTTTAGCCATCTGTATTATGTTTTGATAAAAAGCCTGACAGTCAATTGACCCAATTGACCCAACTCCTACGTTAGCCATCCCATCGGTGCAGATAATACTTTTTGAACTTCTTTGAATTACTTGCCATCTCCAAGAGCTACTAAAATAGCTGGGCCTAATGCAGTTCCTCCGTCAGGTGTTGCGCTGTTATAATTATTAAAATACTTATTGTAAAGAGTGTCTCTCTATATATATATATATACAATTGTCATAATAGCTTCTAAAACAGATTAAAAATAAAGTAATAAGGACGCCGGTGGAATTTTGTTATATCTTTTTTCGTTTTTTTTTCTTTATTTTGTATTTTTAAGGGATGTGTGTGTGGGGGGGTGGCGAGTGCAAGAAAAATGTACTTACAATTAACAAGCTGGGGTAATCTTCTAAAAAGTTCTAAAATTTATTTACGTAATTCATAGAAGAGGCCATGCATAAAAAACAAACCTTTAATTAAATATGTTTCGTACATAACACAATCCAATCGGATGGCCAAGTGGTGTATATACTAGATTATCAACCAGATAGTCCTGGGTTCAATCTTCGGTTAGACCCATGAAATTGGTGCAAAATCGTCCCACAAAGTCTACCCAGCTTTAAATAGAACCTGACTTAAGTTGGCGAAGTATTGGCGGCTGGGCGTTGTGCCAATGTTATAGAAACAGATGAATTCTACTTCATCTGCCGCGATGGCCAAGTAGAGCTAAATTATATATATATATATATATATATATATATATATATATATATATATATATATATATATATATATATATTAGGGTGATTAGAAACGAACTTTAAAAAATCTCTGCTCTCACCCCTATTTTTGTTCGTTTATGTATAGAAACTCTTTAAAAAAAAATCTTACGGTTTTCAGTTCATGTTTACTGGTAGCTCAATGGCGTCAAAGTTTAGGAGTATTGGACCGTGATGAAAGTACATAGTGTACTGCATTGTTGTTGTGTGTATAACACTGTATAATATTAATTCAAGTTATGTGGATTGTCCTACACTGCTGTACTAAACATATAAAACATGTAAATAGGCCTGAAAGTGGTAATTTAATACACAGTGGAGGCCTTAGCAGGGCCTAGTCCGCATGTGGCTCCTTGACACTTTAAGTGCGGCTCTGGCATTTAGTTTTATTTAGTATACAACTTATTTAGTGTACTACTTATTTAGTGTAATAAAAGATATTTGGCTCCCAATTTTGTAATTATGTAATAGTTCATATTTGGCTCTTTGGCTGATAAGTTTGCAGACCACTGGCCTAGACAAAGAAACTATTAGCAACACAGTATAGGCCTACCTACACCACCTAGAAACTATTGGCAACTGTGCCAAGCTTTATTTATCCTATGGTTGTGCATTGGGATGGAAAGTTGATTCCGGATCTCACAAATAAAGAATGCATCGACAGACTTCCTGTAATTGTTTCTGGGAAAGGAGCATCACAGTTGTTAACTGTTGCGAAACTGCCTTCCGGAACTGGTGCTGCACAGGCCGGAGCTGTTCTTTCAAGCTCTGCAAGACTGGGGTGTTAGTGACAAGATCAGAGGCATGTGCTTTGATACTACTAGTTCCAACACTGGTCGGATTAGTGGTACCTTCCGCATCCTGCTGGAGCAAAAACTTCAGCGAGGTCTTCTATCACTTGCTTGCAGACATCACATTATGGAACTGATTCTGGGCGCAGTCTTCCAAGTCTGTCTAGGTGCCACTTCATCTCCTGAGGTTCTGCTATTCAAACGCTTCAAGGATCATTGGCAGTTCATAGACAGAGCAAACTATGAAACATCACTGACAAATTCAGACGTGTCTACTTCACTTCGGAAGATGTGCACAACTCTCTTTGATTGGATTTGCTCTCAGAAGCATATTCAAGAGTAGCAGCCAACAGATGATTATCGAGAGTTCCTGGAACTTGCTCTGCTATTTCTTGGAGTCGTGCCTGAAAGAGGAGTGCACTTCATTGCTCTTGTTGCAATGCACCATGCTCGATGGATGTCGAAGGTTCTGTACAGCCTGAAGATATGGATGTTCAAATGGCAATTCAGACTGACAACCAAGGAAGAGAGAGGTCTTCAAGAGCTGTGCAACTTTATTGTACTGTCTACATGAGAGCCTGGTTCACGGCTAATCTGGCAGCCGCTGCTCCATACAATGATATGCACTTGCTCCAATCAATTCTCAGCTACTCCGGAATCAACAGAGCTGTTTCCAATGCTGCATCCAACAAGTTTTCAATGCACCTCTGGTACCTGTCCCCTGGATTGGTTGGGTTGGCATTCTTCGATGATCGGATATCGGCGGAAACAGAAAGATGCATGGTAAATTCCATGAATGAAAGCGTTAATGAGGAGCCAGAGGACATCGAGCTAATCTCTGTTGATTTGGAATCCTTCAACAACAGGGAGGCTCGAGGACTTCGTGTCGCCAAAGTCTTTGACATGATGGAGCATCAGACTGGATTCCTGGATGCTGACCCAGATGAGTGGACCAACCATAAAGATTATCGACGATCTTTGGAGACCGTTCGGCTGATTCAGGTTGTCAACGACCATGCAGAGAGGGGTGTAGCATTGATTCAAGAGTACAGTGGAATCCTCACCATAGATGAGGAGCAACTTCAGTTCCATGCTGCAGACTGTTCAACAGCATCGACAATCCTATCCAGACACTAAGAAACAGAGACATTGTCAAAATGACTTCTTATCGGACTGATAACATTGAACTATAATTACCCGAGAATATTGTAGATGCAGGATTGTTTGTGCTTGTTTAATAATTCATTTTACTGTTTAATGTTGTGTTTGAGAAACTATCTTTGATTAAAAAAGCCGAAAATTCCAAAAGCGTGATCTGTTTACTTGTTGAACGTGGCCTACCTAAACTTTGGCTTCATTGAGCTACCTCTAAATATTAAGATATCAGCACCAAATTTTTTTCTAGATGTTTCTACATCCAAAGGAACAATTTAAAGGGGTGAGACCTAAAGAAATCAAGGTTTTAATTTTTAGTGGTTCCTAAGAACCACCCTAATATATATATATATATATATATATATATATATATATCATGTTTGACTAAAAATTATATTTTCCTTTTTAATATGAAAAAAAAAAAAGATTATTGACATTTAGGCTGAAATAAATTCATTATTTATCTTGAACTATATAAATGGGAAAGGTTTGTGTGAAATATTACGAAATTTATTATAAATCGAGAGACTTTTAAATATTGTAAGTATATTTTGTAAATTACAGTGTAAAAATAATTGAATATATACTTTGAACAATTTTAAGCCTGAAGACAATGCATGGTTAGATTTACTAAAAAAAAGCCATTGAGTAAAAGTTTTAAAAAATACAACTAAAAAGAAAATAGCACAGAATACCAAACTCAGTATAGGGGAAGAAATGAAATAATTATTCTTTTAGTTTAAATCAGATTTGCAACAATAAAAAAAACAACAAAGCAGCACTTACTTGATCATAACTGATATAATATTTTGGCCCATTGTTTCAAGTGGTTTTATGTTTGAATATAATGCCCCTTCGCCATACAGAAAGTCAAAGTCTTCCAATCCACTGGTTATGTTACGTAATGATCGATCCATACCATAAAGTGTAACCTACGATGAGATATTGAATATACCATTTCTGCTGGAAAACACTGATATCGTTGAACATGCTGCATTTTCTTCTCTTGCGCGTTTCTGACGTTCCAATGTTGCGACATCTCGTGAATGGCGCTCGAGCGACTTTTTTTGCAAGTGTTTTGTCAAATGATCCAAAGCTGGAAGACCTGTCTCCTTTCATAGACCTCAAGAATGCTAGATCTTCTGCATTCTTGATAATAGTCTAGACATTTGGTGGCCACAGTTGAAAAGTTGTTGCCAACATAGATTTCATTTGTTCCAGTTTACGTTTGGTGGCTGGTGTGTTTCGGCGACTTTTATCCATTGAACGAAGTTTATTGTATTCATCAAGAAGCTGAGCAATCTTCTCACAAGCTCTCCTCTCTGTCACCATTGGAATGTTTGCTTTTTCGTAGAAAGCAGTAACTTTGATTCAGCACATTTTTGGCAGTTGTAAATCGAGAAGGTGCACCAAGAGAAATCTGGACGCTCACTGTGTGCTGCTACATTGCAGTGATACATCATGCACCCCAAAACTTGTAAACAAGTTGGCAGTCGAAGAATTCCAGTAATTATAGCATCATCAACACAGATTGCAGGGCCAATGCCAAAACAATTCAATTTTCAGAAGAGTTTGTGTTTTCTTTTTCCTGCGAGGCAGGAGACGCAGTAATAACTGGATATGCAACTGTTGAAGTGATGCCAGGGACAGCCAGCATTTCCTTAGAAGGTGTAAACATTTTATTATTGTTTTTCATATCATTTCCATGTTCTGATTTTATAGGTCGTGTGTATCAGAAATTAAAATAATATAAATAAAGAAATTAAAATGTTTGCCTTGGTCATCAATATGCGGTAAGGAAAAGTGTTGTTTTTGTTAATAAAATCTGAATTTTAAATTTTATTTCTAGTACAACTGCTTATCAAAATCAATCATAGCTACCAAACATTATAAAACCAAAGACTATAAAACAATTTATATAGCGCTTCACTTTTTTGTATGTAAGTCTGTAAGACTTTTACAATAAGGATGGTTTTATCTAGTTTTCGCTTAATTATGCAAACTTTGTTGAAGTCACGGGGGACCTCTAAATATTGTCAAATATTTTTTACACAATCCTTTTTTTTTGATCAATGGAACAAATTTAAATAGCAGACAGATCAATTATTAAAAATCTTTTTTGGTGATGTACACCCTAATATATATATATATATATATATATATATAAAAAGTTGAATTTTATCATGGCATTTTAGTTTTCTGGTTCACTGTGACTTAAAATATGTATATATTAAATTTTACACCATTTGGGCTTCATTAATACTGCTTCAGTGTACTTGTTATCTCATGTTTTATGGTATTCGGCAGCTGCATAAAATGATAATTTTGCAAGGTTTAAAATACTGTTTTTTTAGATACAAAGAACAATTATATTACACAGTAGGAATTAAACAGTAAAAAAAATACTAGTTACATGACACATTAACCTGACTGTATTGCAGAGTAGTTCTAAGTACTCCATTCAAAAATACACTTTAAAAGTTTTTTAGTCTGTGCTTTCTGAGTCCTGAAGGTCTTTAAGCTGCGATCTCTTTTAGCACAGTTGATTTTTTGCATCTGGAAACTCTTTTTCGATGCTGATCAACAATTTGAACCATGTACTGCTTTTCATCCTCTGATTTGGTGAGGGATTAGTTGAATGATGACGCCAGTGCAATTTTCCGCTCGGCACCGTCAATGACAATCTTTCAAGGAAGAGACCACTGGTGTTGCCTTCTTAAAGGATCTAGGTTGTTTTCAGGTGGAAGCATCAGTCAGTGAGAAAATTTGTGGGGGAAGCAGAAGAACATTAAAGAAAAGCAGCGATGACGAAGTCACAAAATTATAAAATGCTGCATTTTGAAGTGCTGAAGGATCATTTGTGCGGCGGATGCACCTTTCTTCTTTCTGATCATCAGAAGATTTCTCCATGAATTGCCTCAAGCAAGCAGCAAGGCTGTTTTTCTCATCCACTGAGACACGTTGGAGAAAAAGATAACCAGAGGAATGAGTTCTGCACTAAGATACCAAAGATGTCGGTCAATCGTTTTCAATGCAGTCTGAGAAATGAAGGGAGCAGCATTCTTATATTCAATAAGAAACTTGATGAAATCCAGATCATTCAGAGGTGCGTCTGGGTTAGAATGGGACACTGAATTTAAGCTTTAATGAAAACCAATGATGCAAAGATACCAAAATGATGCAGTTGATTCTGTCTTCATGCTTAGGCAGCTTGAAATTGATGACGGAAGAGATAAATCTTCATGATGTAGATTATTTTACCTTGCCTGGTGATTAGCTCCTGAAACACAAAAACGCACCCCAAAATGGAAAGGGATTCCTCCCAGGAAGATAAGATTCAGAGTCAGAAAATCTTTGTAATCTTCACGTTGCAAATATTTTGAATTGTCTTTTATTTGGAGGATATTTGAACAAAATGTGATTAATTCTTCTTTTAATGGCTTGTGATTTAATTAGCGAGTGGGACAATGAAACAAATATATTTTAAGGTGCATCACCACAATAGAAGAAAAAATTGATTGTTTGTTTTTGAGCTGTCTATGTTTCTAATTTGTTCTAATATCATTAATAATAACTTGTGTAAAATATTTTTCAAACCAGAGTTGATTTAGAGGTCCCCCCCCCGCCCAAGAAATCACAAAACATGTAAAGAAAAAAAAATATTCTAGCCTATATAAAAATTACATTAAAGTATTAAATTATTTATTACTGTTGCATTTAATTCAGTTTCACTTTGTTGCACGTTTGTAAAGTTTACGCACATTTGAGATGTTTTTGCGGTCCATTTCTACCACTTGAAGAATGTTTTGAAAATTTCATCCGTTCGCGCTGCTTCAACAAAGTCAGATGACAGTTTCACTCCTCTCTCGGCACAATCGTTAACAACGTTAATAGCAGCAACATTTTCTGCACTGGCAATGTAAGAAACTGTTTCGTACCAATCATCAACATGCAGTTGAAGAAATCTTGTGTCCAGTTGAAGTCTGTATATAGTAAACCACGAGTCAACTCCAGCCAGATCACACAACCGAGTTTTAGAATCAATTGATTGGAATCGTGGTTTTCCCCAATTATTTCCAAATCGATTCTGTGGAGTTTGGAAAGCAACCATTGGTCGAAACCTTAGCAGAGCATCTGCTAGAGCTCGCTTTTCCAACACAGGTAATTCATTGCTGAACAGAGCAAGTGGGATCATTTCAGCAGTGAGGTACCACAGATGCCTATTCAGGGAACGGATTGCTGTCTTGGATATGTCTCTGTTGACATCGTTGTAATCCAAAAGTCGCTTGTAGAGCTGTAGATCATTCCATGGTGCATACACACTCTTTTTGCAAGTGAGCCACCACACGATATAAACATGTGTTACAAATGTTTGTTTACTAGAGTTGGCATGTGCAATTACCGCATCTCTCAATATCGTCAGTCGCTCTTGAGCCTTCAGATCATGATCAGCTAACGTAAACGAACTACAAACGTGAGACCAATCATGTGCCACCAATTCCCAATTACTTGATGAACAAAGTTAAATCCGGGGATTTGAAAATTTCTATTTTCATGTCTGCAAACACATGCGAGAGGATAACTTTACCAATGTGATGGCGACAACCTGACCACAGAAGAGCACGTTGCAGCATATTTTGTATGGTAATGCAGGCAGCAGTCTGATGACCAGTGTTTGATCTTGTTGTGTCGAATGTCATATTAACGATACAATCATTACAATGCCACTCTGTCATTAGCTTCATGGTTAATTCTGGAATTATTTCACCAACGGGTTTCTTTGTTGCCTTGGCAAAATTTGGCATTCCTAGAAGTTTCAAAAGCTTTGCATCACCGACAACAACTGTTATGCGTTCTTCAGTGACACGATGATTTTTTAGAGAAGGTGCCAGTTTGCCATCCCAATGGAGACTGCAGAGTTTGGGTGATTCCCAGGAGTCGTGGATCTTTGTAGATATCTCACTTACAATTTTGCGACGTGAACGATCTGCAGTGGCATAGGAAGAAGCCACCATTGATACATCACCCCCAGACTCGGTAATAAGGCCCTGTGTGAAAGTTGCCTTCTGTGTTGGTATAATCTTTAATCTTGTCGCTAGTGACACAAGATTTGGTCGGCTTAAAACATCTGGAGGTACAAATACCAAAGCTACTGTTGGCTTTCTTTGCTCCATATTATCTTCAGATTTAGAAGTAGAATCATCGGGTTCGTCACTGCTACCCTCGCTGGAAGGCACTGATATCGTTGAACATGCTGCATTTTCTTATCTTGCGCGTTTCTGACGTTCCAATGCTGCGACATCCCGTGAATGGCGTCGAGCGACTTTTTTGCAAGTGTTTTGTCAAATGATCCAAAGCTGGAAGACCTGTCTCCTTTCATAGACCTCAAGAATGCTAGATCTTCTGCATTCTTGATAATAGTCTTGACATTTGGTGGCCACAGTTGAAAAGTTGTTGCCAACATAGAGTTCATTTGTTCCAGTTTACGTTTGTGTGTTTTGGCGACTTTTATTAATTGAACGAAGTTTATTGTATTCATCAAGAAGCTGAACAATCTTCTCACAAGCTCTCCTCTATGTCACCATTGAAATGTTTGCTTTTTCGTAGAAAGCAGTAACTTGATTCAGGACAACTTTGGCAGTTGTAAATCGAGAAGGTGCACCAAGAGAACCTGGACGCTCACTGTGTGCTGCTACATTGCAGTGATACATCATGCACCTCATAACGTGCTTGTAAACAAGTTGGTAGTTGAAGAATTCCAGTAATTATAGCATCATCAACACAGATTGCAGGGCCAATGCCAAACAATTCAGTTTTCAGAAGAGTTGGTGGTTTCTTTGTTCGCGAGGCAGGAGACGCAGTAAAAACTGGATATGCAACTGTTGAAGTGATGCCAGGGACAGCCAGCATTTCCTTAGAAGGTGTAAACATTTTATTATTGTTTTTCATATCATTTCCATGTTCTGATTTTATAGGTCGTGTGTATCAGAAATTAAAATAATATATATAAAGCAATTAAAATGCTTGCCTTGGTCACCAATATGCGGTAAGGAAAAGTGTTGTTTTTGCTAATAAAATGTGAATTTTAAATTTTATTTCTAGCACAACTGCTTATCAAAATCAATCATAGCTACCAAACATTATAAAACCAAAGACTATAAAACAATTTATATAGCGCTTCACTTTTTGTATGTAAGTCTGTAATACTTTACAAGAAGGATGGTTTTATCTAGTTTTCGCTTAATTATGCAAACTTTGATGAAGTCCAGAGGACCTCTAAATATTGTCAAGTATTTTTTATATTTTTTTACACAATGCTTTTTTTGATCAATGGAACAAATTTAAATAGCAGACAGATCAATTATTAATTTTTTCTGGTGATGTACCCTAATATATATATGTATATATATATATATATATATATATATATATATATGTAATAATCAGATTAGGCTAGAGAATTTACAGTTGGCTCAGAGATGGTTTTAATTATCTGGCGACTTAGAAGTGGAAGTGAAAATGTTAGTTTAGAGCAGACGATAGATTTTGGTAGAGACAAGCAGACGGACTTGATTCTTCATCTCACATCATTTTTTGTACCATGTATGTATTCCATAAATAAGAATAAATAAATAAACATATATATATATATATATATATATATATATATATTTATACAACCGAGTCTACTCTGTGATTTGTACATGTGCTTCGCCTCATACATGTGGACACTTAATAATATAATTTTATACACGCACTAGTCAAGCAGTCAACAAGAATAACTTCGAAGAGACATAATTAATATAATATACCAGTAATATAATATACAAGCTACCAAGAAACAGAAGTGCCACGGAAATAATATATATAATCTACTAATCCCTACAATCATGTTAACCCATGATAATATATATATAATATTTACCGAAGAAAAAGTATGTATACCAATCCTACTATCGAGAATGCATAGGCAATGTATACAATGCCTAAATTTTTAAGGCAAAGTATGAAATACATTGCTATTTCATACATTGCCTAGGCATTTTATAGAATGCCGAGTTCCCGTTCGGCAAAATATGTAACTATTGGCTGGTGAAACACTATGATGTCATGTTGGTGGAAAATATTAGTTCTATAAATTCTGACGTAATATTGATGAATAATTTATATCAATAATAAGATAAAAGAAGACAAAGGAATGAGTACTCATGTGACCTATTAACAAAGGATCCAAAGATAAAATATTAATAAATTGTCATAATTTTTTATGAAAGCAAATTTTTCTTATAATTTTTTTTTTCATAATATGCATTTAAATTACATGAAATCTGAACAAACAGTGATATAAAATGAAGTAGTTAAGAAACCATTGAAACAAAAAATGTTGACGCTTTTTGCATTACATTCATGATGCTTTAGCAAGCAAATATTACACAAAAATAACATTAAAAAGTATTCACTCAGAAATATATCAGAATACATTTGTCAAGTAAAAAAATGAAATTCACAATAAGAAAACCCAGCCCATCAAAGATGTCAGTTTAAACATTGAAAATTACTATGGTCCACGATAGTGTAGAAATCATGAAATTACATGCACATTTTTCACCAAGAAGGCGTCAAGACACCAACGTGAAATTTTCACCATAGCTAGTACTTGGCAAGGTTAACAAGTGTGCAAAATATGAAAAGTGTGAATTTTTGTCCACATGGTCATCTGGGGTCGCAATGCATGCAAAAATTCAGGAAGATCTGAGAGTGTCGAGTGAACACCACTGCTTGAGTTGACATGGAATGACCCAGCTGTCAAGAAAAAGATTTTAAAAGAAATTATTGGTTTAGAGCAGAGTTTCTCAACAGGAGGTACGCGTACTCTTAGACAAGTTTATTATGAAGGAGTAAGCAGAGAGATGTACTTTTCGTCTAAAAACAACTATGAGTTTGAAGAAGGTCGCCTGTTTTTTGGCACCTTGACGCATCACCAAACCACGTTTTTAAGTATTAGAAAGTTAAGCACATTATATTATAAATTGAATTACGCTTATTTGCAAACTTATGAGTAAGAGGTATCCGCGGACATATTTTCGCAAGCCTTTCGGGTACAGCCGCGATAAAGGTTGAGGACAACTGGTTTAGAGTGAACACACGACCAAGACTGATCAGTTGTGTAAGACTAAATTCTAATGTAGTTAATCATTTTTTATAATATATTTTATTTTAGAAATTTATATTGATAAATGTTAGGACCATTTTTTTCTTATGTTATTCTTGGACAATATTATAGTAAATAAACTTAATGATTAGCTGTGTACAGACTTTGAGATTAAAAAAAAACATAATCACCAGTAAAATAATTGTATCCAAATAGTTACAGCTAGTAATATTTGAATGTTTATAAAATGTTGTGTTTTTATTATTTAAAAAAAAAAAAAAACAACGTTTACCGATAACCATATCGATTTAGAAATCTGCTTCATTATTTTTTTTTCTATATAGCCAAACCCCAGAATGTGAGCTGTGTTTTTTTACTTCTGACATATTACAACAGAAATGTATCTTTAGAATGTTCAACAAAAAAAGTTTTCCCACAAGCTAATTGTTGGTTTAGTCCTACAGATGGGGTGAGTCTTTTACATTTTTGATATAGCTTTTTTCAGCAGAATGGTAGGGGGGCTAAAATCGATAAAAATAATATTTGTCTCAATTTTTCCGGCTGTCAGTGTTAGATAGAAAGAAATTATAAAAATCAAGTCTCAAGTTTTTTCCGGTCTAAATAATTAATTATTGCTTCTTGCTCGTGTCTAAATTAAATATCTGTTATAAAAAAAATCAACAATTTCTGTAATTTTAATTGTAATACTAAAATAATATAAAAAGTAATAAAAACGTATTAATATTCAAATAACTGTTGTTGCTTTTTTTTACAAAAAATAGCAAATTGTAACTATAGTATACATAAGAATGATTAAATTTCATGCATCTATATTTATAAAAAAAATACTTTAGTGTTATTTTTGTTATTCCTCTAAAACAAATAATATTATCTAATTATACAACCATTGGCCTTTTTAAAACTTTTAACAGCAGTCACTGTATAATAAAAGTTGTACTAAAGATTTTATATACTTTATTGGGATTCGATGAAGTGATTAATTTTTTTTTTCTTATTAACAGGCAGTTTACATTATACAGTAAGACAATTGTCAAAAATGTCCCCCTTCTACCCGCACATAACATTATTTAACTAATTTCCAAACACATTCATTTGTCTTTATTATATAGCTTCATTTCTATTGATTGATATGGTGTTTGGGAAGTCTCATTATTTTGAATGATTACGTTTGTAATATTAAAATATGTTAGGCTGACTATATTATTGCCTTACAAATATAATGTTAGTACCATACGTTTTGGTATATTAGTGAAATGGTTTTCATAACAAAAAAAAATAGTTTGAAAGATAGTTATTTTTGTTGACTCTATGTTAGAAAAATGCTTATCTACACTAAATAGGTACATGTGAGCTAATTTATCAATTGTTATCCCCGCGGGGATGGAACTAGCATTCTCGGGGATTTGGAGGGTCGGTCAAAAAATTGTGGGAATCCCGCGGAGACGAAAACACAAATCATAAATCCTTTTTCACAGCTGATATTCAAGAAGATAAGATAAGTGACCATTAGCACCAGAGGTAAAATAAGTGACCATTATCTCCAGACACAACACTTTTTTTTAAGGCAACCTGTAATCCTAGGTGTTTATTAAGAATAATATTGGTTGTTAAGAATTGCAGCCTGGTCATCTAGTACTATTCAACCGAAAATAAATCTATTACACTTAAGTCTTAAGACATCTACTTTAAACTTCAGATTTGAGTATTGGAGTACTGCATATTTTTCTATTGTTTGTGAATGAACAACTTATCATACATAGGATGACGTTAAATATTGAATGTGTTAATCATTCTGTGGAATCCTTAATTTATAAGTGTTGTGTAAAATATACAGTGTTATCTACCAAATATCAGAGAGATCACAATGGGATTAAAGCTTATTATTTTGTTTGTTGCCAGAGCAGTATAATTTGATGAACGTGTTTACATATATTTTGTATATGTTTAATATTTTTTTAAAATTAAAAATTGATTCGTCATTTGTTTTAATATTAAATTTGCTGATTCAATTGCTCTGAAATAAATTTTCTTGTTCATTGGTCTGAAAAAAAAGTCGAAGAATTATTTATTTTTATTTATAGCTAGTGTTTGTAACTAGTTTAAACAAGTTGCCATCAGTAATGCGGTTGTTTCGTTAAGCTGGTACGGCTGAGTATGGGGATTTGTGGGCTAGAGATTAACGTCTCGAAGACCGTCTACACGCTGTTTACCATTGGCACGAGTATCCTTAAGATGCCATTTAGACTGGAGGTAGAGGGTACGGTTCTTGATCTGGAACCGAAACATAAGTACCTGGGTGTCACACTTGACAGGAAGTTAACTATCTGCACACATCTTTCGGAGGTGGCCCGCTGCGCCTCCGATAGACTACACATTGTCAAAAAATTGGCGAGCACGTCCTGGGGGCTCGAGATGATATCCTGAGGACACTGTAATGGGTGCAGTAATGTCTCAGATAGATTATAGCCAGTTAGTGCAGGTCTATGGGTCTCGATCGTCACTAGAGGCCCATTGACGTTGTACAAAACCAGGCTCTCCGACTGATCACAGGCACTTTTCGAACGGCACCAACAGCAGCGGTGGAAATCATGGCAAATTTGCCGCCTCTGAGCATACGTAGGGTCTGTCCTAAGGGAGATGGTCGATGGCTGGGTGGAAAGGAAGCGGCTCTCGATGAATTCTTTCATGCATTACGCAAAGAGACTGTCCACGGAGATCGACGTGCCTACCGACCGCCTAATGCTAGTGACTGTTTTTATAGCTCCTCCTGGCGAAGCTTTCTATATGCCGGAGGTCCGCACGACCCTGGTTGAAACCAATGCTGAGAAAGCAAAGGATCGCTGAACAATGCATGATACGGTTATGGAGACGATTGGATCCTATCCGGGGGACGCTATACTGGCCTATTCAGTATATGCTTTTGTAACCAGTATTGATGGTCGGATAAGCTCCTCGTTTGGGTTCCGAATCTGTTTCCCACAAACCCTATTTGTGAAAGGCCATGCTGGGCCATGTGGGTCGCTCTTTGCTTACGAAGCAGAGATGACAGACATTACCGAGGAAGTGGACCATATTGGGGGGCTTATTCAGGAAGGTACTTTGCCTGCTACGAGCATTGTTATCCTGACCGTTGCGCTCTCTGTTCTGCAAGCCGTAAAAGGGGCGGGAGAATGGCCGCTGCTTCTGGAAGCCATGCTGATGGCAATAAAGGGTTTTGCGTCGCAACATCATGTAAATGTCACCCTTCAGTGGGTACTCGGGCATGTGGACGTGCCTGGAAATGAAAGGGCAGACTGCATTGCCAAGGCAATTCGACAGTCGACAGATTCCCAAGCGCTGCCCATGGGTGCAAGAAAGAGCTAATTTGAGACAGCGCGTTCCAAGATCTGTCTCTTTAGACAATCAAAGTGGTTTTCGAGCTGGGGCAATGGGGTGAACGGAAGGAATGTCCGAAAGTTTCTAGAGCGGCCGTCCAAAGCCGACCCGTGGTGGCAGCTTTGGAGAGTCGATCTGGCGCTAATTGCCCAGTTCCGTACTGGGCACTGTCCAATTGGCGTGTACTCTGAGAGGTTGAGGCCCAATGTCTACATCCTTTGCAGGCACTACAGGGAGGTGGACGAAACCGTGGATCATGTGCTGTTCGAGTGTCCCGGACTGGCGGACCACAGGATAGACCAGTCCGGAAGCTTGCTTACCATTGGGCCTTATGGCAGTCTCCAGATGCTGAGAGACACAGCGAGTCTAATCTCAAGGGCTCTAAGAGACTAAGTCACAGCCCGCAGTTTTACTGAGAGAGTTCAGAGAGAGAGAGAGAGAGAGAGAGAGAGAGAGAGAGAGAGAGAGAGAGAGAGAGAGTATGGGCTATAACGGGTGGAGATAAACCAGACATTGGCGGGATCGGGTAAGGAGGTTCAAACCATGGTGCGGTTGGATGAAAATTACAGCTCTCTTATGTGCACATGCTTTCCAAATATACTTCAGTAAAACGCAAAAAGCATAACAATATATATATATATAGGTGTCCCAAAAAAATGAAGTTTTGAAAAGATGATGTCTCAACCCTCAGAATATGTCTGTATGGTAACAGTAGTTAACCTGCAAAATTTCAGCTCATTTGGACAATGTTTAGAGGTCCCCCAAGAGGTTTAAAGTTCCAGATTTTGGTTAAAATCATTCGCGGTCAAATCTAATACAGTGTTAATGTTGCATTATATGCGAAACTGATATATTAAGTAACAAATTGATGCTTAGTATTGTTTATAATATTAAATGAAACAAAATATATAAATCTTGAATGATTTATATTTTAAAATTTGAAATTTAAGTAACAAATTATGAAAAACAAAGTTTTATTCATTTTGTCAAGTTAATTCTTGAATAAATGTCAATCTGCTTGAAAAATAATAATAATAAGCAATGCAAATAAGCATTCCTGCTATTTATTTTGTACTTTGTACTGTAGGGTAGACAAATATTAAAAAAGTTCTTCAAACTTAAATTTTAGCCAGCTGTTCACGATTACACTCTGCAAAATTTTTCCGATGTTTTTCAACCACTTGGAGCTAAAATTGTCTTTGTTCTTCATTCTTGGTGAAACTGTCATTGAAATTTTGTATCAATGCTACACTTCGCTCTGCAGAGTCATTGATACAAGCCAGATTCTTTACAAAATCTGCTGCAACTTTAAAAGATGGTGTATCTGACCATGCTTCAACAGGAACATCTAGAAAACTGGCATCAATGTTGGATGTTTCAAAAAATGTGGTAAAAGCACGCAAATCAACAACACTTTTTGATAGTGTTTTTATGAGACGCGGTCCACGTTCTGATTGCATTGTCCGAACAAGGCCAGTTTTTTCTTTGTCCGACAAAAGAGTTTAAAATAACGCAAGCGTCGACAGTTCCGGACTCAAGTACCACGAGTGACGCACCATCATTTTCAATCCAGTCGATCGAAGAACAGCATCAAATTTGTATTAACGCTTTATCAACAATATATCATACACAGGTGCATCTGCGCTGAGTCTGCATGAAAACCATGATTGAAGATAAACACATATGGTAAACCGATTAAAGCGCTGATTACCTTGTAATTCTCGACCTGTTAACTGAAAGATGGTTTCATTGCCTGCAAACAATAGATCGATTTTCATGCATAGGCTGCTTTCGCCATCCACCTTGCCCTATATAGGGCACCAGGTCTTCGAATGCTGACATCAACCTCCAACCCAACCATTTGTGCAGCAAGCAGAAGAAATTCCAAATAATCATCACATAAATGACTGACCTCAAGTTGACATTTAATAAATTCTTTAATCGAATCAGACACGATTATCAAAGGTGGCGGATCTGGCTTTGGGTGTGTGGATTAATTCTGGCCATTTTTCTCAAAACCTTTTAAAAGACAAAATCTCTGGTCCAGTGGATGGTCCAAGACAAACATTGAATGCATCGGAAAGGAGTACTTCTAACATGTGATGACGGCATGCCTCTATAATAGATTACGTCCCAGGGCTACTTCTAACAGAGTTGAAGCTCCATTGAGTCTTCCAGTATTGTTAGCCGAAGTGTCGAAGCACATGCCGATGACCATAGATTCGCATTTTCATGATTTGATATGTTCATATACTGCATCAGCAGCTACCCATCCTGACGCGGATGCTAACTTGGGAACACCAAGAAGCTTTGTAGTGCCATCGACAAGTGACGAGAGCAGGACAGGTAATCGATCGCCGTTGTTGGTAATAAGTCCGGTAACATCGGGCAATAGCTTACCATCCCAATGTACAATTGATTTTGAGGGAATATAGTCTTCTTTTATACATGCTGCAGCTTGTTGACGACAAAGCTTGCGATGACGATGCATTGTGCTCTTGGAAAATACTGTGTCAGATGTCGGAACACCAGCTTCGTTGAATGCGGATGCAAGTATCATTGTTGATTTTTTAATGCTGGTGTTCGTTCTGTCCAGCACTGCAGCAACTTTTGGTGATATGATGTCTGACAATTTAGCATGCTTAGTTTAAAAAAATTATATCTTCAAAAAATATGCACATTGCTTAAATTTTACACATTAGGTATTTTATATGTTTTCTAGCATTTATTACATTTTCTAATTAAGAATCACACAATTTCAACTCAAGTTTATGGTAGCAATGAGATAAATATAAGTATATTTAAACTTCATTTTATTCAACTATGGCATGCAAACACTGCAAATTATTTGAGCCATGATTCGTCTGGATTTTTATGTTGGCCTAATACTGGAATTTTAAAGGCTCTTGGGGGACCTCTAAATGTTGTTCAAATGAGCTAAAACTATTTACTCATTGTACCCAAGAGACACATTTCAGGGGGTGAGACACCAAAGATTAAAAAAAAATAATTTTTCGAGCATTTTTGGGACACCCTAATATATATATATATATATCAGAGTTTGTATGCCATATAAGGATGATATGAAATATCTTAGATCATGTAAACTACTAATATCTCTGTTTTTATGGTGTCCTTCTTTCATCCCTACCACAGCCGATAGTGCAATGGCCATGAGGGCTCCACTGGCGATATAGCGGGAACTAAGATATCTATTGGTTTTCACCAGAGATCGAACCTGAGAGCTTCAGGCTGACAGTCAAGCATTTCACCTCACGACTATATTATCTACCTGCAAAATTCTGTATCAAATTTTATTTAACAATTTTCCACAAATCAACTTATTAAAAATAAGCATCATTTTTTAAGGCATATAAAATTCATGTAAACAAAAATTATTAATTAAACTAAATAGAAAAAAAATTAAATTGTGCATCTATTTAGCAATAATAGATGATCTTTCAGAAAATCATACACATCCGATATAATGCGTTAGTACAACAAAATTCTAAATTATATTTCATTTAATAACATTGTTTTACAAAATAAATAATAATAAAAATAGGCAACATTATATTAAAACGCAATGATGTAGCCCGAAATCATCTAAATGAAACTAGCCAGGGTAATATAAATATTGTCCACAAACATATACAAATATGTCGACGTGAATGTCACGGTGTATTGAGTCAAACATCTGTATAAACATTAATGTAAATGAAAGCATTCATTTATTGTTTGCAATAGTTTAAATAATGTATATGCATAAGTGAAATTTGAAAATGTTTACGTCATTATGAAAAGTCATATAGAAATAAGCTCAGCTAATTAGCTTAAATTATCAACAGTTTAACATATTTTTTAACCATATATTGTATTAAAATTTTCCAGTTATTGTCAAAATTATTTAAATTTATAAAGATAATTTATCTTAACGACACATTTTATGTAAGAAACACTAATAGACATAGTGGCATATGCAATGATAACTTATATCCCTGTTTATATTTATCATCCTAGATCTTTATCACTGTCATTTTTTTTTACTTTTTTATATTGTTAAATCCTGCCAATAGATGTTTTAAGTATTAGAATAGTATAAGTCAATTTGGGATTCGTCAGCGCATACTTTATTTTTAGAAGCAATATCTAAAATGATTTCATGTATAATCATTTACAAAGAATATAGACAGTTCAAAATAAATATATCATGATGAGAAAAGAATTATGCTTCACTCAGAAAAAAAATAATTAAAGAATCTTTGTAGAAAATAATATATAACTAATTAAAATGGATATTCTGTGATTTCTAAAGCACTTTAAAAATGTTGAATTTTCTTTTTTTCCATCTGGAAACTAGATTTCTGGAGTTATAACTGAAAGTCACATTGAATACGTTGATGTTGCCCCATATTATGAATCACATTTCACATGGACATCAATGCTAATTGACTTAGTTGCTGGAAACTACAGTTTTGATGTTTCTTTTTATCCAAATATAACACATGACACAAAATATGCGGTAGATTTAACGCCATCACCATTTTTAAAGTTATGTAAGTATTAATATATTTAGAAAGAAAGAAAAAAAAAGTAAAATAGTATTTTTAAATACATATATCGTGTTAATATCAAAATTCTTTCATCCATAGCTCTTCCAAATTTAGCTTTCTCACGTGAATGTTTCAATGGCCCAAACATCGTTGAAGGTTATATAAGGCCTGGTGCTATTGTCTCATGTATATGTTTTATAGAGAACACTGGCTACCCACCGTGTGCCTTACAATGGTCCAATATCACAAATCAAGATATTGGAAAACATTTGAATGATACGGCCACAGAGATACGTATTTGTAAGTTACCTGGTTAGTAGTAATGTAGAAATGGATTAAGGTTTTTTATATAGTGTATTAAAGTACCATAGTCCATAGTTCTCTAAAATGTTACTTATAACATTTTGTGTACACACACTTCATACTTCTTATAAAAAGGCTTATGCACCATCCCTTGATTAGCCTAGTTTTGAATAACGCCGTTTTGATTGTGAGAACATCCAATGATTTGCGCTGTGCCGGTTTTGCATATATTGCCTTTTTGTCTGTCTCTCAGTCACACGGCAACAATCATTGAAGCAAGACGTCTGCCTTACTTATTGTTTGCGCGACCCATTTCAATTTGATTACTAATTTTTAGATAAGTTTCTTAATTATGGACAAAAAGTAACTCTTAAACGTAAACACATCACTTTAGAGACTAAACTATAGTTAATCAAATATTTGGGATTTCTGCTTTTTTTAGAGGCTAATTATTATGACAATAAATTATATTAATCGTTTCGAGTCTATGAATTTACACTTTCTAGATTAGGAAGATGATAAATTGTATAATAAGGAAGAGTTTGCTTTGAAATTATAGAGTAGCCAAAATTATTTGGTATTGTGCAACAACAGTAGGCTTAAATCTTTCAGAACTAAAAAAAAATACAAATATTTTAATAATTTATCATTACTAAATAATTCAATCTATATAAAAAATAAAAAATAAAATGTTCCAGTAAAAACGTAATTAGCTTTTAAAAAAAAAATCTCAAAATCTCTAGAAATGTATCTAGTTACTGACTTTGAACTATTTCTGATGAGAAGTTACAGAAGAAAATTGATCTAATAAATAAATGTCAAATTTACCCAGATTGATACATTTTAGATAAGAGATGAACATAATAATCTCTGGTGTCATACGTCTGTTATATTCTTGGTAGCACTGTAACGACCAAATGAATGTATAATAAAACGGAAGTTAAGAAATAAAGAGGGAGAAGACATAGACGGTTATTTTGTTGTCATTAGTTCGTCTTCCAAAGAGATACGACATAGCGTATTATTTATTTAGTGGCAGCGATAAAGAAAGACAATAGCTACTAGGTTAAAGTATTATTAACTTGGTGGTAATGGAAAACAGCGTGAACGTTGCAGTGCTGTTATTATTGTGATGTCAACCTACCTAAATACCAGTTAAGTTTATCTATTCAAGTAATGTATTGTGGCCAAGAGCTTTAATGCACTAATAAGCCCACTGATTCAGGCATCGCTTTTGTAGCCTAATTATTAATCAAATAATTTACTGTGGCCAAGAGCTGTGAAGCACTGGTAAGCCCACATATCTAGCATATTATTTATTTGGTAGCTATATTACAACCATAACTAATATTAAAGAGTGGCCATGAGTTGTGAAACACACGTAAGCCCACACATATACCTATGAAGAGTCATTGAACTACCAAGATACAAGTCCTCTCTGTGTGTTAACTGGTCTGATGGCAGCTGTGTACTACCAAGATACAAGTCCTCTCTGTGTGTTAACTGGTCTGATGGCAGCTGTGTACTACCAAGATACAAGTCCTCTCTGTGTGTTAACTGGTCTGATGGCAGCTGTGTACTACCAAGATACAAGTCCTCTCTGTGTGTTAACTGGTCTGATGGCAGCTGTGTACTAACAAGATACAAGTCCTCTCTGTGTGTTAACTGGTCTGATGGCAGCTGTGTACTACCAAGATACAAGTCCTCTCTGTGTGTTAATTGGTCTGATGGCAGCTGTGTACTAACAAGATACAAGTCCTCTCTGTGTGTTAACTGGTCTGATGGCAGCTGTATACTAACAAGATACAAGTCCTCTCTGTGTGTTAACTGGTCTGATGGCAGCTGTGTACTAACAAGCCTAGTCATCGTTACGATTTACACTCACGTTCTTAAATGTGTTTATGCCGCATTCTTGCGCATACAAAGAGTCGTTACTGCAGGATTATGTTACATCGGTGATTGATTTCTGGCAAAAGCTTAGACATTTATCATTTTCTACCTTACATTGAAACGTTGTGGTCAGGTGTTATGTGCAACAGAGTTGTTCTTAAGAGTCAATGGGGCCCCCAGGCAAACAATTTTAGAGATATATGAGGACTTTGTAGGCAGAATTACCCATCAGATTTTGATGGCGATAAGAACTGGAAGAGATACCCTTGAATTGAGGAGCGGGGGAGGGGGGCTTACGCCACCACTTTGCGCTATTGACCAGGATCAGAATGCATTGGTCTCGCATTAAACTCTTATTGATGTTTTTGGGACAAGATTTCATTATACTTTGGTATACAGTTGAGAAAAAAGGTTGAGTACCACAACGGTAGGGGCTTCAAATGGCTCCAGACAAAAAGAAGTCTGGAACCAATGAAAGATTTTTATTACATTACTATTTTTTAATGATGTCTGCTGAATGTCTGAAATGCATTGTAAAAGACATCATTTGGTATATCAGTAATGTATAAAATTAACAATCATAAAAACCATTTAAATTAACTGTGCACTATGTATGTCATAATGTTTTGTAAGTATAGTAAAAAAAATGAGCTGTCTGTTAAAATGTTCACTTATGCACAAGTGTTTGATACTAAGTACAATTTTGTTTTTAGCTTAATATGTTTTCTAATAAAAGGTCGAGCCAACATTTCTGGTAATTATAAAGCAATTGCTTATATAGTAGATTCAATTAAATATAACTACATTTAAACTCCACAACAGCCACCTATAAAACTGGAAAATTTTATTTTAGAATATATAAAATAAGAAATATTGCATATTCATAACGTGAATTTCCAATCTCTCACACATATTTTTAACTTTAGGTAACTACTTTAACATAAAACAACTCAATCATATACAAAATTCATTAATTTATTTCTAACATTTTATGGCATAATAAAATACATTTACATGGTTTTAAGTGGACCATAAAGTCTTTTGTTAAAAAAAAAATAACAAAGAATCAAAACCAATCCAGGATGGTATTGTCAAGTATCACAACATTTGTATGTGTGAACTATTTAACACCATCCCGACCAAGAATAAATTTGACAAACTGAATGATACAACTTTATATGTGAACAGAAAAGAAAAATATTCAAAAGTGGATACAACAACACTTATAAAACTAATTACTTGCAATTAATTTAAATACAGAAGGAATGCATTGAGAAAGAAAATACATTAACTCCGGTCTAAGTCTTGCGGTCAAAAACTGTTACCTCACACAGGCCACCAAATCTAAAACATACACCCTCGTGTTTGATGCAAGCTCCTGAATACGACCCAAGTATAGAACATGAGAATAAGTAAACGCTGATCAAGAAAATTATTCAGTGAATAGAAGAGATGTGACCATCTGATAAAAGCTGCCCATTAAGTCTTCTGGGTACCAATCTTTGATTTCATTATCAATGCTCACTCATACAAACTATCAATGCTGCTTCAAAATTGTATTGAAAATATATATATATATAAAAAGAAGTCCACCCTTAAGAGCATGAACATGCTTAGACTCAATTTAGTATTTACCACAATTTTCCCTTTTTCACAAAGTACGAAAACGAAGAGAAAATTTCAAAGTTCAAATAAATTTACAACATTTTCAAATAAGGAAACACTATTTTTAACTATAATATTTCCAAATTAAAAAAAGAACCATTAAAACAAAACCCAGAAAGCAAAACAAATTACAGCTAGACTTAAAAAAGTGTATGTGCTTTTATTATCTTCATACAAAATATATCCTGAATTGGACTTTGAATTGCTGCTAGGATTAAACTAAAAAATAAAACATTGGAATTAAAATAATGATAACCTGTTTGTGGGGTTGAAATAGAAAAAAACTAAAAAAAAATCCTTAAACTTTGTCAAGTTGCTTTCATTACACCTAACTTATTGCAAAATAGAAAAAAAAAACAAGGAATGAAAATAATCACTGAAGTGAATTTTTAAATATCAATATTACAATCTGTGTTATAAAATAAGGAAAAAATATAATGCAAATAATAAAACAACAACAAAAACCAATCTTTTCTAAAACTATGAATGAAAAAAATAATGGATTTTTATCAATAGGATTGTATTTCTTTAGTGCACAAGCTAAATCATAATTTACAGATACAACATACATACTTTTAGTCATATCTGTCCCATTCCAAAGAATTATATAGGACTGTCCATCACAATGAAAACATTTGCTTCAATAACTGTCCAATTATATTGTGGGTAATGTTGAGCAGTGCTGGATACATTGAGAAAATACACAAATCTACATGGACGGCTTAAATGTTCATTTCTATTCCTTGCGGGTACTAGATTTTCTGTTTTTTCTGGATTCCGGTTCAGGAAGTGCTGCATGTCGTGAGCGATGGGATGAATCTCCAACAGGGGCGTATCTAGATCTCTCCACTCTGCGCCTCTGGTCAATCCCCTATTGTATTATGCTGCGCCATTTCTCTTGATATTCCTGATCAAATGGCTGAGCTTCTTCTGTAAAATGAAATGGTAAAATTAAAAGCATGAAAGCAAATGTGAATGCTTTTTCAGCTCAAAGATTTGCACTTGAGCGTAAAGCAGAAAGGATTTACAAAATAGTTATCTTAAAGGTCAGCATGTACAGCTTGCATAAGATATTTAGAATAGGAAGAATATAAATGTGTATAATTCGGATCATTTATATTTCCAGTTAGGTTTTTCAAGTTAATTAACTATGTTGCCTTCAAAATAGAATAGCATTAGAAAAAAATTGGTTAAGCTATTTTGATGTTTTATCAAGAAGTTAAATACACAACATAAACATCTATCACCCTCAAACATCCATCAACTGCCAGAAATAAATGTCTACCAGTATATTATATCGAAGGGAGATTTAGCCCTTTCATTATGGATGTGGATTTTTTTTACATCAATCATGACATGGCCCAAACTACAGATGCGGATTTTTGACATTTCACTTCAGCGATAGATTTCTATACCTTATTCTTAATGTATCATGTTGTAACCTATATATTCTTGTAGAGAAATCATTTCTACACAAATTCATGAATGGCTTTTCATCATTTTATAGACAGTTCTTTTTTTATTATGTATTTAGTGGGAAGGGGGTAAAAATGACATGTTTTCTCCTATCGAAAAGTCTGCCAAAATGGCCACTTTTGATTACGGTTTAAGCCACCATTCTAGCATGTAAAGGTCAGCCTTTCGTCTACTCGAATATCCAGGTCATTTGCGTAATTTTTCCATAATGTAATAACAGGGAGACAGAAACCAGACCCCCCTATGTGAGGAATTTCTTTGACCATCCCTTGACAGTTGTAAAAATTGCATATCAGGTTCACCACGCATGGGCAGTACCATCGTTAGCCTTAGACACAGACCACAGCGTGTTACTTCAAAACCAAACACATTTTACAAATTATTTAACATTTACGTTTAAAAATGATATTTTTACAATAAACAATATAAAAATGATAATTATTTGTTGTAGATTTACGGCGATGTAGTTAGTTATTTTCGATAAGCATCAGAAGATTTATGACATCACTAAAATTCCCCCCTCCCTCTGAGATGAGGCCATAGGCTTGTTTTACATCATCTAATTAGTATCACAATTTCTTTCTATTAACTTGTTGTAGACTTAAAATACATTAAAGAGAAGATACGAAATCTAAAATCCTCACTTCCAAATGCAATTTGTTTTTGTTTTGTGAATGTGATATATTTGTGATATTAATGGATGCATGCTTTGTGAGACTTAATATTTCAATATGGATTGCATTAATTATGATGACGTTATAAGATCATATGAGTAGCTACATTTTCTATTTTAAAACATTGTGTCCCTTTAATGTTTTACTTTTAGCACTATAACTTAAATCACTTATTTTTTCTATCTCACTATGATTTTATTGAGATTTATAATTTGGGTCCCGATTGTTTTATGGTCCAATATGGTGACCGATTAAAAAAAGGTCATTTTTACATTAATTTTGGGGAAATAATGAAGATAGAATAGCCAAAATGAAGAAAAATGAACATTTATTATTATAATGCTTAAATTCGCACACGTTATAATTATTTTGTTTTTTTTGTTTGTAATGTGTAAGGTTTAAGAGTTGTACAACCAATTGGAAGGTATAAATTATATTGATTTTATATACTTTATCATCTTTGCTATAAAGTCAGCATACATCAAATATCATAAGATCATTTAATTTCCTACATGTTGATATAAAGATCATACTATTTAAGTTTGTGGTTGATAAATAATTGCACAATAAATAAAGGCTATATAAACAGCACACATTCAGGTCCTCCATTAAAAATTGTGATTATATTCAACTTAAAAAAAACCATATACAAGACAATGATCTGACCAGCAGTAACACATGGTAGCAAAACATCGACCATCAGCAAACAAGCAGAAAATAGGCTAAACACTTGGGAAAGGAAAATATATGGGCCAGTAAAGTACAATAATGAGTGGAGAAGTAGAAGCAATTCAGAACTGTACGTACTATACGAAGAACCAAATATAACAGCTGAAATCAAAATGAATAGATTGAGGTGGGTATGGCACATAGAAAGAATGGAAAACAACAGAGGTCCAAGAACAATATATAAGGCAACACCCTATGAGAAAAGGCCCAACGGCATACCAAGAAGCAGATGATTAGAGGAAGCGGAGATAGACCTATATGGGTTGTAGAGCCAAAGGAAGAATATTCAATTCATACCAACTTTATCAAATCTTGATCAATTTTAGTAATTCTTACACTGTTGGAAAGGAAATTGTATGGTGTTTATTTTATCTCCTATATCTATAGGCTATTTTTATATCCTCCGGATAAAATTTTCAGTTGAAAATAGGGTTTAAAATATCAAAATTGAAAAAAAAATCTTTATACTTTTCTGACTAATAACTTTTTATTTATCAATTGTATAACTTTTAATTCTGTCACAGATTCAAAGATAATTAATTTCTTTGTAATAAAATGTATACTTTTAAGGAACTATCTCTATTACTTTAAAAATTATGGGCATTTTTGTGCACCCACCAGTTTTTTCTCCAAAATTTTTGCTCAAGCCAAAAAACCGTCAGTAATTGCAGGATATTCCCATGTAACCAATGGATTCAATGTTAACCTGAATACTATATCGCCAGATATTTAATGTCTACATGCATATTAAATTGAATGAGATCTTAAAAATTAATTGAAAAAATTTAAAAACAAGAGTTATTTACCATCATCAAGATTAATAAGCTCTTGATTTTCATTTTCTTCTCCTGTTTTACTATTTCTGCTCCTCTCAATAATGTGGGCTCTGTCTTTGATATGGTGTCCAACAGCACACTTCTCTAGACCAGTCTCTGAGTCCCGTACAGCTTTTCTAGTTTCTTTGATCTAAAATGCAAAATATTAAGTCCTATCAAATATTCCTAAACAACTACATTTTCTTAAAACCTTCCTAATCTGTTTCATTATAATAGAAATTTTAATGTTTACTTGAAATTTCAACAAGAGACAAACATCTTGAACAATTTTATTTTGACTAAATAAGGAATATAGAATCTAGAAAGTTAAAAGCCTCAAAATACAAATTATAGTAAAAATGAAGCTCACCCCTCCAGGCCCTTGAATTGTGGACGTGGAAGCCTGGTAAACCTTAGGTGCACCCCTCCCAGTGTTGGAGAAAGTCATTACAGATGAATGCTGATAGACTTGTGCATTGGGATCATTTGCTGTCTGTTCCTGAAAATTAAAATTAACTATAGATATAATGTAGGCATTTCGATTAACAAAAATATGTCGAGGCTGAGAAAGAATGAAATACCAAAGACATGGTCCACCACATTAAAAAAAAACCTGGCCAATTAAATATAATAATAAATGTCCTTACATCCATGTAAAAGATAAAAATGAACAAGGACAATAGAACTTACGAAGGCTCTGTGCATGTCACTCATCATTGATCTCATATTTGAAAACATTGATCCAAAATGTGCAAATGGATCCATAATAAGACCACGATTAGCTAGCTGCATATTCTGGGCCTGCTGCTGCTGACGCCTGCTATTTAACCTAGAGCCATCATCAATGGATAACATTCCTCCACCAAATCCAGCAAAAGGATCCCTGAATAATTGATCCATCTGTCTTATATGTTCATGGTGGGCACTGGAAAAGAAAATATGCTTAATATAGTTTAAAAAAAACAATGGAAAATAAATGCAGATAATTTATGGTCTAGGGAAACACATTTCAGGAATCATTTCAGTATTTTTACATTTTCTACGTTAATTTTAGAATACTGGACCTAAATCACTTTTGTATGACAATCAACATCCTGCTTTTCACAAAGACACTTAAAATAGACTAGAAATTCTAAGCTTTTGTTAGCCTTCTAAGTATTACAGGTTTTAATGGGATATTTGAGGGGTGCATTAAAACATTTCATGCATTAGGCAAGTGTTCATTCTGCAAAATGTTCAAGTTTCACGGATTTAAAATAAAGTCAAATATATATAAACATATTAAACCATAAGAACTGAAAATAAAATGTTTTATGGACCATAAAAAAATACTTAAAATAGACACCATGGTAATAATGCAGTCTACAAAGTCAAATCTCAGTTTACAAGCAATATTCATTCTCATAGAGTGCTAATAATCCAAATTATCATATATCAAGGCAGATTTTCCAACAAGGAAAAATAGTAACTCTGATCATTGGTTCCACAAAAATAAATGCCTAATGAAAATGATTATCTAAGGGTGCTTTTTAAAAATATCCATATTTCTTTAATCAGTGTGTAAGACACCTCTCACTGTTACTGATGGAATCTATTTGCTCACCGTGATTTTTCTTTATGTATGATGTTAACATAGAAGCTACCCAGTGACTTTTTTTTTGCCTTTTTTGTAACATTTCACAGAAAGGCTAGAAGGCTTTGATACTTAACTATTTCATCATTGCACTGCTACAGTTTTAATCATACTTTCCGCAATTTATTCACTGAAATGAGAAAATGCTGAGCTTTCTTTACTGGGGTTAGGGAAGTTTGTGAATTCTAGTACAGTAGGCTAAGATTGAGCATGGGAGATATAAAACATCTGCTCATCAGTTAAGCCTAGCAGAAATAGCAGCAAAATGTACTACTTATGCTGCAAGGCCTCGCTAGGTTTTCTAATCAGAATTTTTTACTGTAAATTTTTTGGCATCTTGCAAGACATAACTTTTTCAAGACACATTTCACATAACAAAGAATGATCTTTTGCAGAGAACTTGTAAATCAAGCTACTCATTATTTAATTAGCCTCTTAAATTTATTCCTACAATATAAGTTATTACAAAAGTTTATTTTTAAGGTTTGAAGCACAAGTACAAAATATATAAAGACATTAAAGCAGGCCTGTGTAAGAGTGGTTAAGTAAAATAAAAAGATACAAATTAGCTTGGCTACAATATAGAACTTTCAGTGTGGCCCTCAGGGTTGACAAGGTTGTGTACCCCTGCTTTAAGGTAAAGATACCATTCAACAGTAATGGTTGCAGTGTCTTATTGGATAAAATGTAATCAAATTTTAAAAAATTTATACACATATCATGTAATACTTTTTTTGGGAAAAAAATGTTTCACATAAATTGTTCATTTTCTTCAAGGATGGATGATTTTTTCTACACCATGATAATTGATTTTCTGACCTAACCTTTAGACTATTTTCAAAAAAGACTGAAATGAGTGACGACGAAATGGTAGCATTAGGTACTTTGTTAAACCCACTTCTGATAGATTTTTTGGATGAAAAAATATTATACAACATTTTAAAAGATAACCGTAAACGGCGAAAAATGGCATAATGTTCATAAATGGCCAGCAAGTGATGCATTGCTAATTAGCTAATTTTAGTCATAAATGTGTGATTATATGTGAATAATTTTCAAAAGTAGAATTTGAACATGACTGAGGTTTGATGATTTTTTGGAGACTAGAGGTAAGTTTAATAATTTAAAACTCAGCTTAAATTAAGGGGGAGAAATAAACGGGCTATATTTTTGAATTCTTTATTTTTTAAAACTATAAAACTGCTAGCTCTTTTATAGAGCTCTCTAGATATGAAACAAAATAAAAAGCTCAAAAACAAAACTTTTAAAGACAACAATTAATTGTAAATTTTAATAATTTCCAGATATTGACAACAAATCATGGTCATGTGCGTCAATCATGGCCTCATCAATGATTGGAGGCATTGTAATGACTTACTGAGATCATGGATGCCCAATCTCATAAATGTGATGCATTGTAGTATAACAAACACAAAGCAGAAAATGGAAATATAGTTTCAACTAAACAATCCTTACAACAAATCCTTACAAGCTAGTGTTATTTTGACCAGAAAAATGTCAACTCGTCATGGGCAATTAACATTTTTTTAATAACTAAAGAATTATTATATTATACAGCATACAGGACTTTAATAACAAGATAACCATACTGTACAATAATTTACTCTGAAAAGTACGCAATTTGTAAGATTTGCAGATAGAATAAAATATCAGGAGTGAATTGTAGCTTGTCGCTTTGGTTGTAGATAATCACAAATGTATGTATTATAATAAAAATTAAATATAACAAAATCAACAACTTGCTATTAAGTACAAATTATTTATTTTAAATCTGAGGCAGAAAAAAAAAATGAAAAAGCTTTATTCAATTAAGTCTGAAAGTTTTCACCATAATTTAGGCCACATCTGTTTTTATTTTTAACGCAGTGGCTAGAGTTCCGTCCAGACAGAATCTGTATTATTTTTTTCGGGGTCCGTCTATAGATGTGCGCCACTGTATTTTTTAAAATTATCATTTCCCCTTAGGGAATTAGGTCTTAAATTACTTAAGAATAAAAATGACCCCCTTATAATACAACTCAACATAAAATAATAAATGAAGTTTTATCTTTCTATATGTTTCAACATATATATTTTGATTTTTTTTATTGAAGTACCTACTGGCATAATGATAAACATAAGGAACCTTGATTTTAGCAAGATAAGATTTACAAAATTGCTCTTGACGCAGAAATTAACAGTTTATTTAATTAAAAAATACAATTATTTTGTGTATAATCTTTTTATGTTTATTTCTGAAACTGGAACTTGAAGCAGAACCCGTAATTATAAATGCTTACAATTACATCATTAAAACATTAACCACTCCTAAATTTCATTGTTATAAAAAGTCTTTTTTTATGTACACTATAAAATATTACTGGGTAGTGTGTGTAGTTATAGCCAGATTTCACGATTGTGTCGACAGCTTAGTAAAATAAAAGTGGAAGCTTCACAAAAAACTATCACTTTACCAATAGCCTTCAATAGACACCAAGGGGAAAAAATGCGTCCTTTTTTTGTGGCTTACTGCCAAGTTAATCTGAAAGTAAAGTGAAATAGAGCCTACCCTGCCCTATTCGATAACTGTCCACACTCGTGATACTGGCTAAATTTACTAACGATGTTTTTGACACAGAATACTTACGTAAAGAAAGGATCATTGAACATAGATGAGCCAAGCATTTTTAATCGAACGAATGGCTTGATAAAAAGCTTTGAAGAAAACACTCGATAGACGTTGTCAATTAATAAAATAAATGTAATGTCTGAGTATTGAACTTACTTCTGGTTACGTTGATCGACAGAATATTCTGTGCACTACGTCATTAGCCTTAACCAATGAAAATCAGCTTTACATCTAATACAACTTAATGTATACTATCGTTATATTGGCCAGTTTCAGTTCTATTTATAGTCAAGAGCTGAATTGACGTTTCGGGAACTTTCACAATGTTTCTTATCAAAGTAAACATTTTTAAAAGATTCTTTTTTTTTTTGCGAAAAATGCTATTTGTTTTAGTTGGAAAATAGGACTTTTTTGTTAAAAAAAGTTTTAGTATGAAAAGCGCAATAATTATCTGTCGCATTGTTACCGTAAATTGACAGTGTCAGTAGGTACTTTGATAAAAAATTCAAAATGTATATAACATGTCAAATCATACATAGATCAATAGAGCTCTAAAAATGCTTTAAAATGATACCTTGTTTAAGTATGTATGTCTTTTGGTTATTGAGATATTCAATTTCTTGTGCCGAAAAACAGGCCTTTTTTTACTATAGAAAAAGTCAAGAAAATTGTGGCCCGAATTTTGAGATTGGGCTACTAAAACTGACATAACTTTTGAACCATTTAAGCTAGCAGGCTCAAATTTTCACCACTGATAAATGATCCTATTTACTTATAAAATAAGGTCAATTAAACATATTTAAGTGATATTAGTCTATGCACTTAAAGAAAAACAAATACAAGTGCTATACAATTTTAGAAATGAAAAATACTGGAAAGCAGCAAAAACTAAATAAAAATGGTACAAGCCTACAATTTTCACCAAACATAAGTGGCTGCATGCATTTCATTTTGCAATGAAAAACAACTAAAATCATATTGGTTTAAAAATGACTAGCAAAAAAAATCATTATTATAAGGCAATATGATGAATAACTCAAAAAAAATTGCGGCCTGGGTTTTGAGATTGGGCTACTAAAACTGCGGTTGCCGTTATCGATAATAGGTAACTTTTATCGGCAAATAAGCGACTCGTCAAGAACACGGTTTTTTAATTTTTTGAGCAGTCAATCAACATAAAAATGATTAAATAAGATATTTAGAATATATTAACAGTTGATCGATCAATAAAAACATTGGGTCGCGACCTAATTAAAAAATAAAAGCAAAATTTATCTTACCTTATTTTGAAATGTTGATTCCTCAAAACGAAGATGGCGTAGTTAACAAAAAAATTCACACAGATTAACTTAAGGATAAGTTCTTTTAAAATTATGGCAAAGTAAAAATAAAATAATGAGTAAATTAAAGCGTTTCAGAAAATCACAGTACCACTGGTTCTAACTGTTGCCAAACATGGCTTATGTAGCATACGGAGATTTTCAAGGCTATTTCCGGGTCGTTTGGGCACGGATATCATAGTACCTAGTGTCAGTGGGGTCTGTGCCGAACTGGCGAACTAGTAATTATTTTTTTTTTAATAGATACAATGCCTACATTAGGGTTATGACTTTTTTGTAACCTCATATTTACATGTCAAGAAAAGGTGAATTTTTATGAGTGTATTATGACACAAATAACCTTTTCTGAAAATATTTGAAAAACCTTCCCCACCAAACCATAAAACTTAAAACTAATATTATATATTAATATATGTAACAACACTGTAATGGAAAGTTACATAAGAACTAGTGCAATGCATGTAAGCATGAGTATAGAGATGTCCAAAATTGAAATGATAATAAAGGACAGCATAGGAAACATAAAAAAAGTTTTATGCTTCATCATTAGTGAGAATAAAACAATTATTAAGTGTCTTTGAAGTCTCGCAACGTGGAACAATGTCTTGCATTATTTATATAGCTCTTTCTGCATAGCAGTTACTTCGTTCTATACTTCTTCACAGACCCAGTGCCTCAAGAAGCATCTTTCTGCTTCAGTGTATCTATGCAAAGCAGGTGCTAAAATCTCTTTTCCTATTTTCCAGACCCTTTGATCTGAAAACCATACTTCAGACCATGTTCTCGCTATGAAAGCACACAAAAGTTCAAATTTCTAGTTTCTATTTTCCGAAATAGAATGAATGCTAGAAGTGCTAGTATTGCACTTGAATTCCAACGAACATTACTTAAAGCCGTCAGTCTCTGGAAGTGAATTACTGGAAAGGTTTTATTTAATTCGTAATAGTGAATAACTTGCGTCAAATGATGTAAAAACTTCATGTCATCTCTCCATCCTTTGTTTTCTCACATGATTTCTGGACTACTATCTTGAGAACCAGATTTCTCTTTAAGTGACTCGTAATTTGCGCTAATTTCAGCAACAAATGGATAAGAAATGTTTGGACTAGACGTTTCCCTGCTTAAAACAGAACTCATAGCATGCTTGAGTACTAGGCCTAAAACATGAAGCTGGCAGCCTATGTACTTAGTGATTTGTCCACTGTTCTGTTGACAGTAATTTCGCAGCTTGCATACCACACCATTTTTGCTGCCAGAATTTGTATTCGTTGTATCGCAAATAATTACTCGAATACATAAATAGAGTTCGCATTCAGCTAGAAAATATTGTCTCTGCTTTTCCATTTGTCAGAGACAATATGGCTAATCGAATTTCTTTTTCAACGTTTTTCAGTAAAACAACTTGTTTTTCTCCTTCTATTCTTTTTCTGTCAAAATGTATGCACTATTCAAAATTTTGTAAGCTGTTTTTTTTAAACTGCAACTTCAACAAATCTGCTTCTTTATAGGTTGCCTTATACACCCCTGACTGTGAAGGAGCTTCAATATTGGGAGAGTGTTCGCTTATTATTTTTAAAACTTTACAAGCTTTATTTGTTGACAAATTTGCTTTCCTACAAAATTAATTACAAACAGACGATTACAGTTGAATGAAATTGAAATAAAAGAATACAATATTCTCAAATCAACCAAGCAGACTTTCCAAATTCCAAGCAGACCACTCGTGACAATTACCAAACAAAGGTATCATAAGATTTGATTATTTTTGGTTCAGTTGCAGTAGACGCATAATACATTCAAACAGTGCACTTAAAATTTAAAATAAACTTTTTTGATTTATTTTGTTTCAGACATGGAGGTAAAAAATACCCTATAAAGTTCATGGATATAATTAATGTAATCAAATATTTGTTAATGCGCAATCCATAAAGAAGTAATTTTATTGAAAAACGCTTCTTATTTGTAAACACAAGATGGCGTTGGCGGGGAAGGTTTTTTTTGAGTGAAAAATAAATTAATATTATTTTCATATTTTGTTCACAATTGTTCATTAAAAAATGCCATGTAAAATAAGATTCTGAAAAAAAAATGTAAAAGTACTAACCCTACTGTATACATGTAATGTAACATAATATATATCATTTTGGGAATTTGGCATTCCATATGACATTTGAAGCATTTCTAGAACTAAAATGGGTAAAAAAAACAAATTCAAGCACGCACGCTCACTCACACATCCACGAACACACACCCGCACACATACACACACACACACCACACAAACACCAAACTTCACCACACACACAATCATCGTATTCATTCTGCCCAGATGCATACTAAGGTCGATAGGGGAACTGATAGTGTGTTATGCTTAAAATAAACGCAGGGCTACGGTTCCAAGGAACAGGACTCCGTATCTTTTCCGGAGTCCAACTATAGTGGCGCATGCGCTCTAGCGCCCTAGACGGACTTTATTTGTTTACGGCTGTAGATGTGCGCATGCGCGATAGCCGGACTCGAATTTTTTCGGGGTCCGCCTATAGATATTGCTCCTCAACCCTAACCCTAACCCTATCCCTAACCCTAATCCTAACCCTATTCCTAACCCTATCCCTAACCCTAACCCTTGAGCTTGAAAACAAAAAAAAATTGCAATAATAAGCAGTCCGTCTGCCGCGCATGCGCATCTATAGCTGGACCCTGAAAAAAAAATAATATGGAGTCCATTCTTTGGAACCGTAGCCACTTCCAAATAAAAAACGTGTACCTAGTTAGGACTGTTCACACATACGATATTACGCATTAGGGGTAGAAGGAGTGGTCTGATTTTTGTTATAATTATGTCTGTTAAGACCAACGCTTTTAACCATTGGGCTTTTTAATTTTTAAAAACTACTTCAAATTTCTACCCAACTGTCAAACATATATGTTAAAATTATGGCCAGGAAGCCCAGAAAATCACTCAGGCTGTACCTTCTCATGGGATTGATGGTTGAGTGGAGTTGCGTTCGACCGTCGACCTGAAGGAACATGGTTCGATCTCCGGTAAGGACCAATGGAAATTTCGGGACAGGTGATTTATGTCTTCCGTGTAGTGCCTCCATGGTCAAGAATATGCACTATCGGCTATGGTGGGGATGAAAGAAGGCACCATACAAACCGTCCAATTTATAGGATCTAAGAAATTTCATCCCATCCTTACAGGAAATTCACACACACACCTACCATGTGGATGGCAAACAAAAGTCCCGAACCTTTCCCCATAACAAAAGGAGGGACTCTAGGCAGCCCCCAGTTCACTATAACCTTAACTATATTCTTACTTATAAGCATCACGACTGTCTTCTTCATCGGAATCAGAGACATCAACTTGGCTTTTTTCCGTCCTTTCCTACTTCTTATCCTATCATAACTGGGTTAAGACCTGCACAAACATTTAATTAGATTTGTTGTAAGCTTGGGTATATTCATCATCTTTTATTCTTTTTATAAATAGCTATGATGACATGTAGGGCAGATCTGACAACTTTGATTTAAAAACTTTTTCATTATTGAAAATGGTCTTAGAACAAAAAAATATTTCGATAATTTAATGTCTTACCAAACCTGCGGTAATTGGTGGGCAGGGTAGGCCCGCCCCGCTAAATCCGCCCCTGACGACATGTAGGCCCACATATGAGGGATTGGTGGCCTAGGACAGGGTGTGGGAAAACGTTTCTAGTCGCGGGCATTGGCTCAGAAATTTGACCGGTCGGCAAACAAGAGCAGAGGATTCTGATGCACATAAACCGATATAAATTAATGCAAAACGTTTTGGGTTTGAAAAAAAAATTAATTAATAAATGAAGTTTGAAAAAAGAAGATAAAGTTAAGTATTTAAAAAGAAGTTGTAAAATGAAATAACTTTATACAATTTAAATATACATTATATTAAATACAATCAAGTTAATCACGTTTAATAAATTGTGTACGTTAAAAAGCAATGCTTCTGTTTTGGCCAGTAGTTACCGCCTTGCCTTTCTCATCACTGTTCGTCTTGAGCGTTTATGAGCCTGCACCTCACTGGCAATCAAAACATTAAGGTAAAAACTATTCCAGCAATGGCAATAAATAATGACATGACATGACTTGACCAAGAGATTAACTCCTATGGGAAACATGTATGGTGAGTAGATTAACTCCTTAGGGAAGAAACATGCATGGTATAGTAGATTAACTCCTTAGGGATAAACATGCATGGCAAGTAGATTAACTCCTTAGGGATAAACATGCATGGTAAAGAAACATCAAAAAGATATCTGAAGAAAAGGCATGTTCAACACTTCAAATATAGATTACTACTTATGGGTATTCGGGGGGGGGGTCAAAAAATTCATACTTAAAACTGTATCGATGACGCCTTTGTGTAAACGGAAATGGGAGGTGAGTCTACTGAGCACGGATAAGACAGGACAGCCTTAACGCGGGCACGTGCACAGGGGGTCGTCTCACATTTAATGTGGGTCAATTTCATTTGTTGTCGTACGGACCGCGACACACTGGTTTGCCCATGGGAGAAAGGGGCTATGGTGCTGTTCACGGGGCTCTCAGTGTGGTGGCCCTGCCTACTAAAGTTGCAGAAAACAATATTTGGTTGACAACATGCAATGAAGTGATTCACCATGGACACTTTTGCTACTACATGCAGTGCCGTTTTAAGGTCATCGTAGGCCCTAGGCACTTTCAACGTCGTAGGCCCTCCCCGATCTCATTCTTTTAATATTTTCAAGAATGCACTTGTTTTCACTTTATGTTCTGGCTTTCGTAGGCCCTTGAAAACTCCGTATGCCCTAGGCACAGTGCCTACTGTGCCTATAGAATAAAGCGGCCCTGACGTCATGTACTAAAATGTGTATTCTTCATAATTCTAGAACCCTTCACTTTCGAAAAATTCGATAAATATAATATCGGGGTACATTTGTGTACACACCAGTGGCACCGAGAGCCGACGCGGGCCCCAGGGCAGGACATCATTGCGGGCCCCTTAATAAACAATGAGTCGTGAAAAAATTGACATGGTCGGGGCTGCCGGGCCCCCTTTATGCCCCCTTACAGATGCGGGCCCCTGGCAATGACCCCTGCCCACCTCTCGGCGGCCCTGCACACCAGTGGTTCTCAAAGTGTGGGATGAATTTCATTTGGGTCGCGACTTAAATTTTTTTTATTATTAATGGATCGAGAATGTATCAATGGATAATTATAACTCTATTTTTCTACATGCTAGAAAACTCAAAGTTTGTAAATATGCAAATTAAAAGGGAAATCTATGATGACGCTTTTACTCTCTTTCTTTTACTGTAACTTTCGAACTTTTTCATTGCAGGTGGGTCGCGAAAATAGAACTTTTCTCTTTAAGTGGTTAGTGAAGCTAAATGATTGAGAAATACTAGTGTGCACTATATAATAAAAACAAGGAAGAAATGAGCCAACACTTATTGAGAAAAAGACCAAATGCTGGCAAAGGGCCAGTCAAGAAGATGATGAATGGATGTGGTCGAGAAAGTCCATTCAATAGCTGGGAGACAAGAGTGTGTAGGAAGAAATCCATTAATGTTGAGAGAAGATATCAGAAGAAGTACTGCATTAGGCCAAATCCCTAAATGGGCAAAATAGTTTAAGGTAAAAGAAGAAACAAAAAAAAAAAAAGTAAACATTGCAGAACAAAACACAATAATCTAGCTAAATTCTATGACGATTTAAAAAAAAGTCTGTTGAATTTAAGAAAAAAAAGATATAGCAACATGTAAGTGTGTAAATAGAATAAATCATGAAAATCTCTTCATACAAGCCCCAAAACAGAATTGTTACTGACTTTCAGACTGTCCGCTACCAAAGAAAACAATGGTGATTCAATGATGTCTCCAGAGAAATTGTAGGTTTCATTTGAAATTCAGGAAAGGTTAACGATGGTGCCAAACTTTTGGCTTTTTAAATCACACATAAAGTATGAATGATAAAGAAAACTTATTTATATATACAATTGAATAGCTTTTTGTTTTTTCTTAGGAATATGTTCTTTTTGTAAATTTAGACTCCTTTAAGACGGTTCAATAATATAACAAATAAAAGTAACTTTGTACCCAAAGACCACTAAAAACACAAGTAATTGTAACTTTGTACCCTGATACCACTAAAAACACAAATAAAAGTAACTTTGTACCCAGATACCACTAAAACAAATAAGAGTAACTTTGTACCCAGAGACCACTAAAAGCACAAATAAAAGTAACTTTATACCCAGAGACCACTAAAAGTACCGAAAACTCGGTCATGCTGTGAGTTTCATGTAATTATCCGAAGGCTATAAGTTTACGTATGTAGGGCAACTAAGTTAAAAATATGTGCGCACATGCGCACAGCTTACAGGGAACACTGCACCAAAGTTAAGATTACCAGGGTGCCAGCAATATTGAGGACCAGTGCTGTTCCTAGAGTTTGGGGTCTTAGGCAAAAGTACCTACAGTCCCGTAGCGTGAAAATTTACAGCAGGGGCCAGGCATTCTACAGCAGGGGCCAGGCATTCTACAGCAGGGGCCAGGCCAATAGAAGGGGGCAGGAAATAAAAATTACTAAGTAGAGTAAAGAAGCAGGGAGGGTAAGACAAAACTCTGGGGGCTACCCTCTGCCCCTCTGCCCCCACACGTTACGGGTCTAGCCCCTGGTATATTTATACATATACAGCTCGTTCACACTATCACACTGTGAATATTTCAATTTCTGGTTTCTACATCTTAATTAAAAAGTTCTTCAAGTAATTTCCTTTTTGCAAAGTCTCTGATTATATCTGTGTATCCGAGGGTCGAGTACATTGTGATCTATTCAAATTATTAAAATTGTGATCTATTTAATCTATTACATTGTGCTCTATTCAAACTATTACATTGTGATCTATTCAAAGGATTACATTGTGATCCATTCAAGCTATCTTGCTTTATTGTTGAATCTTTATGCAGCTTTAAAGAAAACGGCATGTATATGATTTCAATAGACAAGTCAGATTCAGGTTCACAGTCTCACCATAATTTTAATTACCTGAGAAAAAAAAACAACAACAGAAAATGGCGCTGATCTAAAGCCTTCTCATTTGTAGATATTACTATTGCATGGTTCTATCAAAACAAAGATAATTCGTTTGGAGTGTTGGGTTGATGAAGGCCTAAATCTTTGTAGTTAAATGAAACACTTGGCTCGAACAAGTGCAAGCTTTTTTGTTCGTCATGTTCAATTCAAAGTTTCTCAGACTTTTGTGGTAACGAAAGTCAGGTAACTCCACCTTCTGCACCATCACATCACACATTCAATGATCGTAACGTTTATTTTCCAATTAAAATAATTCTGTCATTAAAATTATCAACTTGGGATAATATATTTGCAAGTGTAGCAACGGTGGTGTTAGGTTGTTTTGAGGTAAAAATAGTACTTCCTAAAATGTGTCCTTTCATAATAACAATTTTCAGTAATAGTCGCAGATTAAAAAAAAATCTCCGGCAGCCCTTATCTCGCCCCCTCATTCCCCCCAGAACTAGGGGCTCTATGCAGCCACCCAGGGTTGCATATCCATGATAATGCCCCTATACTCTTTTTTCTGCCTTTTATCTTATACAGGACACTTTGCAGTATCCAAGTTTGAACAAAAAGGGGACAGTGGGGAAGTGAAACAAGCAATTTAAGTCTTTTCCGTTTCGCACAAAGGACATTTTAGAGCATTTTCGTGTACGCAGTCAGAGGCGTATTTACCAAAACTGTGGCCCTAGGCGCATGACCAATTTGGGGCCCCTCGCCTATAAGGCATTTAAAAATGATCAGAATACAACAATAGTCAGAACACTCATGTATTATTTAACATGCATACTACATAGTTATGCATACTAGCTAGAACTTACAATTGTCAGTTTATTACAGTTATATAACTTTTTCCTGCTCTTCAATTTCGCGAACGTGTAAAAATGTGCCATTGAAACCGTATTCTAATGTCTCCTTTGATTCAATGCATAAAATAGACAAATCTCCCAGCCTACATTGGCTGATCGAATTCCGCAAGTAATTCTTGATCCCTTTCAACACAGAAAATGACAGTTCTCCAGTTGCGTTTGATATAGGAATGGTGAGAAAGATTCTTAGAAGGGTTTCCACATTGGGAAATGTACATTGTAGTCCACCCACTGCTATAAGCTGGTACATCTCTACCGCAGATTTAGCGCCTTCTTCTTTAGCGAAATTTCATCGGCAGTGGTATCAGAATTAACATCGTCTTTGTATTCTTCGATCAAGGCCGAGATCTTTGTGTTCAAGTCATCTACCTTGTCCTTGAAAAATAGACTGAACAAATCATGTCTACCTTTGTATGCTTCTATTCTGTGATCAAGTTCCGTGATCAATTTATCACAAATGGCGTTTACTGTGTTAACAATAAAATTATCACGACCAGTTAAGATAACTTCCGGTTCATTGCTTTCATCAGAAAACGGTTTTCGCTTTTTCTTGCGGCTCACTTCATCTTGATATTTACAGTCTTTGAGATCCTCGTTCATAAGCAATGCTGCTCGCCCTTCAATACGAGTGAAATCGTTTAGGACTTCGTTATTAATAAATAGCTTCAGTGATTCTAGAAGATTTACACCAGCATCAAGATATAAATTTGAATTTTGCAGGGATTTGCTGGTTGCATTCATCCGCTGTAAAATTGTATCCCAAAGAACAGTCATCAATGCAGTTTCAAAAAAATCCATTTTATTAGCAAGAGCGTTAGCCTCATTTCTTACAGCTGCCTTCTGATCACGATCTTTGGCTGCTTGAAGAAGAGCTTCCTGAATACCAATGTAGTTCTGATGCAATGCAAACACTGCATCCGCTCTAGCTGACCATCTTGTGTCCGAAACTTTCTTTATGGTGCATCCGTTTTTGACTAGATGACTTTTAAGGATGTGTGTGGATGCTGAGAACCAAACATAAACATGTTGAATAAAGTCAAAGTATGATACTGCTGAAAGCGACGATCCTGCAGCCGCATTGCCAACTAGATTCAAGCTATGGCTGGAGCAGGGAATGTAAACTGCATTGGGACTGTGTCCTTGATTCAAGCCTGCAAGCCCGAGTATCTGCCAGACATGTTAGAAGCATTGACGTAGCTCTGTACCCCTGCATTTTGTGATATATAATCCCCAGTTCTTCAAAACGTCTAGTATCACTTGCTCCAGATTTTGAGCGTTATGAGCTTAGATGTCAGCAAAAGTTAAAACTCGTTCTTTAATTTCACCTTCAATGAGAACATATCTGAGTATCACAGTTCGCTGGTCCACGCAATGGCTAAATATCAGGTGTTGAATCAACAATCAAAGAGAAATATATCGATTTCTTTACTTCTGATATAAACTGATCTCTGACATCATTGCCCATTATTTTAATAAATTCGTCACAAGTAGCATGTGACAAATAACTGACAGAACCACTTCCCTTGTTACCGGACCGTGCAATATGATTTTCTAAGAAAGGGTCAAATTTTGACAAGTAATTCAAACAACTGGCAAAATTACCGTCATTGTTGGCATGACCACGAAAGGCCAAGCCTTCAGAGGAAAGAAACTGCACAGTTGCTACAATCCTTCGTAGAACTTCTCTCCAGTATTGCCTTTCATCATCTAACTGTTTGGCCATCTGTTCGTCAACACGCCCTTTTGCGTTCAAGCGTTTAGAGAAAGTGCACATTGCTTGAACGTGGCAATACGAATTCTCATGTTCAAGAAATTTTGGCGGCAATATTTTTCCAATCAGAACACCCGTTTGTTGAAAATCGACTAGCTTTATTTGGAAACAGTTTGCATACATTACAATACACGCTTCCACTAGTTTCACTGAACACTAACCATTCACCACTTCTTTCTTTTTGGCCATTCGCCTTGGTTAAGTAAAAAGTTATGTTCAGACAAATGACGAAAATATTTTCTGCCACGATCTGTCATCAACATGCCAGCGCGTGAAAGGTCGCCAACATTTTTTGGTTTGAAATCCAAAACATAATTACGCATGGTTTCTGTCAAATTCTCTGGCCACATAGCAATATCTGTCAACATTTCACCACAGTTGTTATCATCAACAGTTTCACTACTCACGACCTCCGGTATAGGACCTTCAGCCGGCTGTTCAGGTTCTGGCAAGTCTGTTGGCTCGGGCTCAGAATCCATACTGGCTGTTGCCGAGACGACTGGACTTGGACATTAGCTTTATTTCTGTTTGAGTAGTTTCTGATGGTGGGATTGCCGGTCGTTTCTGCTAAAAATGTCAACAAGGCGCCTTCGTTTTTCGCATCTTCTGCTTTTCTTTTTTCTTTGGATATCACGCTTTTTTGCACCTGAGGGATATTGTCTCATAGACATAGTTTTAATGAAACGATTGTGTCGCAATCAGCTACAACAGTAAAGGAAAAATTATCAATGATCATTCATTCACACAAAGCGTAGTGGGTAACAAGAACAAAATTATCAAAATAGTGTTATAAACTGGAAATTAACAATTAGTTATTGCAATTTGCAAAAAAAAATAAAATTTGAATTAGAATTATTAATTAAAATCTGTGACGTAAGGTGCGCCAACAATTAGTACGTACCGTTAGGGTTCGAAAATTACGCGTAAGATTGGCGCGCGTAAGTTACGCCTAAATTACGCGTACCATTAATTCCCAATTACTTGAAAATTTATATTCCTTTTGTTGCTCACGCTCACTGATTGCTAGTAGGTGTATTTTAATAATGTTTTCAAAGGTTTTAACTTGTAATTAACCGGTCGTACTAATTTTCCCGTCGTCAGCATCGGCCACGTATTTCGTCTTGTACTGACTGCATCAGCGGCGGCCATCTTTGGCTGAGTAATACCGTCTAATACGGTCGACGCGGGACGGGTGCAATGCGGCGCGAAATACGGCCGCCGCGGTTGCCGAACTCAGCAAAAGACGGCACACGCGATCGACGCTAGTGCAATCCGCAGCGAAATACAGACGACGTGGGTGCAATACGCAGCGTAGTAAATGGGCCGACAGTAAAATGTTTTCTATACGTTTCATGACATTTGGAAACATACATTATTATAGATAATGTTTAAAAAATAATGGGTTTTTCCAGATTACAATAAAAAAAAATTCATGTCAGGGAAAAATGTTTTCTATACATTTCATGACATTTGGAACATATATAGATAATGTTTAAAAATTATTATTATTATTTTTTTTTTTTATTTTTGGGTTTTATAACCACCCCGTTTGGCTTGCGGCCGCTTGCCATACAGCTCATGGCGGCATTGTGTAGAAAATTTTTGATTTTTTTTTTTTTTAACCAGACTTTGGCTTCCTTATTGAAAATATTTATTTTATTATGTTTACTAAAACGATTAAAACAAACAATATACTGTGCGGTTTACGCTGTTTTACCAAACGAATACTTCCGGTTTAGGCTTTGGCCGGATGTAGATGGTAATTCTAATCACTGAAATTAATTAATCCCGCTGTTAACACAACAAATAGCAACAGAAACAATTAAAAATGGCCGTCAAATATGCATTTTTTTAAATTACCGTAATTTACGCGTAATTTTCCAAAATTACGTTACCGTAAATTACGTGTAATTTACGGTAACTTACGCGTAACGTTACGCGACTTCGAACCCTACGTACCGTACGTTACTTGTCACTTCGAACACTAGCGCCAACTTTATTAATACGTCACAGCAAGCAAGACACAGTCCAACCACGTTCGACAACATGCATTGTTTACCAGTCTGAAAGACTATTTATAGATATTTGGAATTCTAAAAAACCCTCACAGCAAGCAGGTTTTTTTTATTTCTTTAATAAAACCAGGTTTTGGGGCCCCTAAATTATCTGGGGCCCTAGGTGCCTAGTGCGCCTAGGCCTAAATTCGCCACTGTACGCAGTGGCTACGGTTACGCCGGACGAAACTTGCATTTTTTTTTTTTCAGGTTACAGCCATAAATTTTGCTCCACGCGTATGGGTTTTGATAAATAGAGAGGGAAATAATCATGTTGAATAACTGTACAAAAATAAATAATGATTATGCCCGTTTGATTAGGGCTTTATTATTTATATTTAAAATATAAGCAAAAAAACGGTACCTAAAAAACTCTTATATTCGGCCCTAAGAGGTCAGATCGCGAAAAGGACTTTTGATGTACACTTGGCAGGCCAAGACCTACAAAATGATATATACATCATGGGTCTAGGATTTATGGTTGTTGAGATCTAGGTGATGACGGACAGACAGACAGACAGATAAAACGGGGATAATAGAGCATTTATTTTCGAAAATGCTCTAAAAATGTTAAATAGGTTAACACTGTTTATAACCGGTACGTAGGTTCAAGTCTATAGTATTTGTTTGTTTTTTTGAGATCAGATGAACAGCGCCAGCTCGACTTCAGTTCATTTCAAGTCTTGCGATAAAGGGTTACTAGTTTATAATGAAGAGTCTAATATGCTTTTAAATTCTACATTCTCTTACAAGAAGAAGATCACTTTGACAATTAGCCATCAACACTTGTTAATGAAGATTTAATGTTTTCATAACACATCTTACGAAAAAATGTATTCGTCAAGCATCACTCAATCGTTTCTGTTTGTTTTTAATACATCTGGTGATTGTTGCTTGAAACACACGCTTCAGAATCCAGAGGAAGAAAAAAGTCAACATTCAGAAAAACAAGTAAAACGGATGTGAAAAACTTTATAGAGCTATCTATTTCCATCAAATTATTTGAATCACCCAGTGATATGTTCCTGGTTAAATTTGTCTATACCATGAATCTCATTTGAATGTATGGCCACATTCTGAGCCTGACAGACAAACTGAACTGTCAACAATACACTGTAAGTTTACATTTGATTTTTTTTTTGATTAAATGAAATGCAATTATTTATTAATGGACTTCTGGATCACTGCTTTATTACGTTTTAAGAGTCGACTGGTATATTTATCTGTCAATCTGTTAATCATGTAATCTATCCATTCAAAAGTAATGCCAATTTAATAGAGAAGTGATTTTCGATTTACATCAGTGACAACCTAGTTACTCTGTTCTGCTCTTGGGTATTTATTCCAATAAAAAAATTGATTATTAAAAAGGCTTTCTTTGTCAGATATATTTGATAAGTCCCAATCGCAAAATCTAAAACATCAACAATCTAGCACCCCAAAGACCCTAAAAAAAAAAGAACAGGGGCCTCTCATATGTGTTAGAGATGCATCTCCCACCATTGAGGCGTCATCGATGTACCTTATAAGCAGTGGCGTCACTAGGGGTGCGAGGTTGCGGGTCGCACCAGGTGACACCAACATAGGGGTGACTCCAAAATGAACAATTCTAAATTTCTATAACAGAAAGAACTCGGTCTAGTTGGATTTATAACCGGTCAAAAATATGAGCAGTAGCACAGGGTCTCAACATGCAGAGGGTCTGGAGCTTATCTAAACGAATACAGTTTAAAGCTGCTCAAATCAATCTGGAGTTATTTGCAAACGCGTTAAAATAAAGGACGCATGTAGTCACGTGGTTTTATGAAATTGGAGACGTAGTTGCACAAACTCAGTTTAATGAAAGTATTATATAGCTTTCTAAAATACAGTCAGTAATACTATTGTTTTTATCTCTAAAGTATTTTAAAATAAATTATCTAAGGTCTAGTGCAGGAAAAATTCGAAATATTTTACCATGTCACCCTTCTTTATGAGAATATATATTTTTTTATTAATTAAGTCCATATACCAACGAAGGTAGAATTTGGCGGTTGAATATAAAACACTTTTTATGAAGAAAATCTGGGAAGGGTTGCATAGTTGATACCTCCCCCAACCCAACCCAACCGCTTATATTTTTATTAACTATAACTGATATAAATATTCGTATGATATGATGAATTGGTTTTTTACTTTTTCAGGGCATTTTTAAAAATAAAAAAGCTTATGTTTTTAAGTTTTATTTTATTTTTGTTATTTGAGCACACTAATGCTAGTAGTTAGGTTTTGTATACTGAGTTCAGAGTATTATCAGAAGTTGGACCATCTTGACGGAAGCTAATAAACTCTCTTTTTCTAAGCGGGTTTTTCGTTTTTTCGTACGGTTAGACCTAGGTTTTCGATTATATTGTACTTCAATTTTTGCTGAATTAAGGTTTTTTTTTTCATCGTTTATTTCGGTTTTCGCTTTGGTTGATTGTCTTGTGTTGGTCGATTGATCTTGTTTCGGTCGATTAACTTGTTTTTCGCTGATTACCCAAGTGAACTTCTGCTAATAAATTCTGATAAACCTACCTTAGATCCATATGGATGGCTATTCTTCTTGCAGTTGCAAACCTTCGGCACTTTCGCCCCCACCTCCCCACCCTCCCCACCCGGCGTCGTCGTAGGCCCGAGTCTTGAAAATTGTACTCAGATGAAGTATGTCAGAATATGCGAATATATTACCACATTGAGCAGATAAATGAGAGTTTTTTATGGTAAAACATGTTAAATCGTAAATAAAAAAATAATAAAACAAAAAATAAAACAAATTCTGACATAGGCCTACGTTAATCACGTATGATGAATCACTGCAACCCCCCCCACAACCCCACCCTCTATTCACCCTACCAATGTCCAAGTCTTGCACCAGGGCTTCTAACTATTTACTTGAAGAATTATCCAGAAAATATATGAAAAGTATCTAAATTACACTAGATGTATAGCAAATAGTCCACACTTTTTGATCTAATTGACATATTAAAATTATTATACAGATGTATCGTTTGATAGCATTTTATTAAATCTAGATTTCTTCAGAAATATCCAGATTTGGATAAAATAAAAAATATCTATACAGGCAACCATGTCTCGCGCACCGGTGATAACGAAAACTGGACAATGATAAATTATACTGGTCAAAGCAATTTGACGACACCGCCAACGTATACTATAAGGAGGCAATCTGACACCTGAATAATAAGTGTTTTATGCGATAAGGTCATGTGACACGAGCAGGGGGTTCTTTCTCCCCTCATTCCCCCAAGGAGACAAAAAAAAAAGATTTCTTCATTAGCGCTCTCCATTGCACGACCACACGTTCTCCTTGACACGTAATGTGGATGTTCAGAATATTCTAATTTAACCGTACGCAAGACAATTTGTGATTTTAAAGAAATTTGAGATTTTAAAAAAACCAAACAAGCGTGCTTATTAGAATTATATTTTTTAAAAAAGGAGGCACGTGCAATGTATGAATGTTTTTAACCTTCGACAGGTGAGATTATTATCATTTCTATATGCTATATTATATATATATATATATATATATATATATATATATATATATATATATATATATATATATATATATCGTCTAACCCCTGTGTCTCCCTCGGGTAGTTTTCATATATCGTGCGGTGTATGCGCTGTAACACTGTGTCTCCATCGCAGGTAGTTTTCATATCGTGCGGTGTGTATGCGTTGTTACACTGTGTCTCCCTCGCAGGTAGTTTTCATATCGCGGTAGTGTTGTAAATCATACATTTCTTTTTTTTATTATTATTATTTTCTACCTATTGTGAAAGGCTACAATGTACGGTGGCTTTCAAACCGCTTCATGGTATAATCAAACCTCTTGTAATCAACTGTTTAATAATAATAATAATAATAATTCCAAAGACAAATCGCGTATACATATAAGTGATTCCAAATCTGTGTTCCATTAATACAACAGACACATCGCGTCAACATTAATTGTTTGACGACTTAAAAAAAAAAAAAAGAAATGTGAGGCCCACTGCAGAACCAGGCCACCACTGACGACATCATCAGCGTCACGGTTGTTCAATTACATTCATTAATGGCGGGAAGGGGGGAAAACAACAGACGGCTTGAGTTTCGCAGCTTTGTACTTTTACACCGCTGTAAAATTACAAGATTATCAGTATTATTTTAATAATTTTTATATATTTATGTATTTTCCCCCCATCGCAGTATAATTTTTTTTATTTAATAAAAAAATTTAAAAAAAAAATTTTAATTTAAAAAAAAAATTGTATTTTTTTTTACTTTTTTTTTTGTTTTTTTTTTACAGTCTGAAATTTCCGAGCCAGTGGTTCTAAAATTATCAAATTTCTTTTTCTTCATATTTCTGTTGTTGTTTTTTTAAATGGTGAAATTTGAAACTTTAAACCTCGAGCCAGTGATATATAAGTGAGAGAAAGCAACCTGACAACGTGTGTTGTTATTATTGTAAAGATATCAAACACAGAAACGTGGGGAAAAGATTGGCAAGGAAAAAAAAGCAACACTTGTAATTATTTTTTATAAAAAGGGTGTGTTTTGTTGTTCCGATTGTGGACAAATTTGTGTTTTTTTTTAAAAACCAGATAAGTGATACCATAAACACGGGATACGATAACGTGCAATTATCATAAAACACACACAAAGATCTCCGATGACCGGTGTAAATATGACAAGGAGTTCTCCGACATCGTAAACCTGATCGTATGACCACCACCACCATCATCAGAGCGTCATCACTGGGTCATAAATCTGGACTTGTTGTTTAAAAAACAAAGAGGCCCCGCAATGATGAGTTTGGGGGGGGGGGGGGAAGTTTAGGATGCGACGCCGATCTCTAAGATATCGTATGGTACTGTAAGGTAAAGATGCGGAACCGTCATCTGAGGGGGGTTCTTTACGATAAGGCACCGCCCATTATGACGTCCACGCCGTGCAATTAGCTCCTTGATTCACTTACCCCCCCCCCCACAACCCCCCCCCCCCAGTTAAACAACAACAAATTACCCGGTGTTGAATTCACCCACACCCGGTATTAATCAACATAAAAATTAAACCGGTATTGTATCGGCCGCATCAGTCAGGCAAACATAAATTAACTAACCGGTAGCCGGTCCGCCCAGCCAACGTAAATCAGCGAGGTCGTAAAATTTAATGACATCCGGGAAACACGGGATCGAAGGATATTTATTTACAGTGGCTTTTGTTTTATTGAAATGTGTACACTTTTTATATGTGTGTGTATATACAGAGAGAGAGAGAGAGAGAGAGAGAGAGAGAGAGAGACAGACAGACAGAGAGACAGAGAGAGAGAGAGAGGAAAGAGAGACAGAGAGAGAGAGAGAGAGAGAGATTGACACAGATAGATTAATTGACAGGCAGACAAACAGGCTGAAATATAGATAGATGATAAATAAACCGACAGACAGACAGGCAGGTAGGCAGACAGACAGACAGACAGACAGACAGACAGACAGACAGACAGACAGACAGACAGACAGACAGACAGACAGACAGACAGACAGACAGACAGACAGACAGACAGACAGACAGACAGACAGACAGATAGATAGATAGATAGATAGATAGATAGATAGATAGATAGATAGATAGATAGATAGATAGATAGATAGATAGATAGATAGATAGATAGATAGATAGATAGATAGATAGATAGATAGATAGATAGATAGATAGATAGATAGATAGATAGATAGATAGATAGATAGATAGATAGATAGATAGATAGATAGATAGATAGATAGATAGACGTGTTATGCTATTTCCTTATCACGTTTACGAAATCAATAAAGACGATTACAAAGGTGAGTAATAAAACCCTGTCATTAAAGTGCCTCAATTCATTTGTGTGGTCTCGCGTCCAGGGACAAGAGTCCAGCGTGAACTGCACACAGTCTCAATAATGTCTGACCAGACCAGCACACATCCAGAAACCTATTTATTTATTTATTAAAGCCGCATACAAGAGATATAGTTCGCTGTGCACCATGTCCCAGAAAGACAGAGCGACTGATAGTAACCGAGAGATAGAGATAGAGAGAGAAAACGTAAGGGGAGACATGTGATGACACACACTGACCAACTCCCACAAAGACACTCACTGTGTGATATTTTATTTTTACATGAGTAGAAACCACATGTTCTCACACACGCACACATTCAGACATAACGAGTCGTCGTTGTTGGTTTTATTGTGGCTTTGTGAGTTGTTGAAGTTTTTTGTTTGTGTGTTTTCTCAACTGAAGAGCGAGGCGTCTATCAACTTTATTAGCAAAAAGATGAAGATGTAATTTGTGAAAGGGGGAAGGACAACCCCTGCGGCCATACATTTATTATTTAGTTATATATTTCTCGGCCTACCGAGAAATAACGAGAGGATAGAGAGAGGAGGGAGAGAGAGAGAGAGAGAGAGAGAGAGAGAGAGAGAGAGAGAGTTCAGTTACAAATTGAAATTACCCCGGCGAGTCTAGTCGAGTATCACAAATAAGTGATGAGTTAGATTGGGGCCTGGGGGTGGGGGGGGAGGGGCATCTCAGATTGTTACCGTGATACCTTTGCCCCCTTCCCCACCATCACCACCACCACACCCCCACCCAGGCGTTGTTGTATTGTGTATCACAATAATGTAACACATAAAACTTCCGCTCTTGACCATTCAGTGCTGCCGGCTTGGTGGGATTCCAGCCATTTTTGGTGCTTTTTTTAGGCTGAGTTTTACCTCACTGGCGGATGCGGGGGGGGGGGGGCGTCTGTCTTCTAAGTTTTATATTACGCAAAAACAGGAAAAAAAACCGCATATAATGTATAATTAACCCCTAACCCCCCCCACACACACACAGACAGACAGTTCAACATTAATGTTTACTTTGACTAATCTGGCGGTTTGTGTGTTATTTTGTTAATTTTTTTTTTTTTTGAGTATCGGCGGTTTTCATTCAAAGCATGTGACATCACTTCTCACTACAGACACATCAAGTATAACTGTTTGGGTTATGGGTAGAGAGGGGAGGGGGGGCGGCAGGGCAGAATCTAAAAGAGATTATCTCAATTCCTGCTTTATATCTCCCGTGGTGCCTCCTCAACCATTGCACATTCGGAATATGTTAAGGACGAAATAAGGGCACGGCTGATACCATCCGATTTTATATGTAAGTCGAAGGTTGACCCATCACTCAAAAAAGGGCTTCAACTCTGAATCGAGTGGCGGGCGGGCCGCATTAAAACGGTCGTTCGGAGCCGGACTCGGCCTGCGGGCCGTGGTTTTGCCAACGGCTGCTCTGGTGTAGCTAGCCACACCTGAAACCATATAATACACAGGCATCAATCTCTCTAACACTCACACACACACGCACACAGGAGCACATTGACAAGAGATATGTTTACTGCAGTGTGTCACAGCTACACCATCACTGCAGGCGCCTGTATCCGCAAGAGTGCACGTATGTATGAGTGTGCCGCGCGCCTGCGTGCTTGTAATGAGTTATGAATGATGCACACAAAGCCCTGTGAAATACGGTGATAGAAAAGTATACGACAGCTCCCGTGAACGTGGTAAGGGGGATTACTGCGTAATTCACGCGTCATAGCACGGTGGTTTTAAAATTGTCCGCGTCGAGCTACTTTGGAAGGGGGGGGGGGGGTCGCCCAAACATTTTTATAACTGCTGAAATCCATCAGAAAATGGCGAATAATTTTAGGTTTTCGTTCTTTAATCCTTCACTTTTCGTTTTCGATTTTTTTTCCGTTCTTTAATGGTGGGTCGCGGAATCCGTACAGGTTTCTTGGCAAAGGGCAAACGTTTGAGAACCAATGATGTATGATAAATATGTGTGTGTGTTATTATTCCCCCCAGAACATTAAGAAATCCTATCACGTTTATGTCCTATTTATGCCACAAGAAATACAGACAACAACATTGACGCTGTCGATTAACTTTAAAAAGAAAAATGGATCATTTCTACCAGACTATCGAAGAGGTTTGAAATTGAAACAAATAATTATAAAGAAACTATCATCTTCCTTGGTAGAAGAAAATGATATAATAATAATTTATATTTGGTTTTTTTTTAAATAACAATGTTCACTGTATCGCCCCCCCCCCGGCCAATCAGAGGCAACGTATCGCCCCCCGGCCAATCAGAGGTAAAGACGTATTAGCTCGTGGCTGTGAAGGTTACCATCCACAACCGTAATTTGAACACACAAGGGGTTATTTTACTCCTACATCCACCCCCACCCCACCTTATACATAATAAATACATGTATTGATAGAGCACAAAATGCAGTCACGCTGTACTCCAGTTGTATTACCAGCGTGTCAAAATTTTGAACAAAACTAAAATAAACCGAGTAAACATCTTACTGTAGAGACGGTACTGGGAAACAGACAGAGCCTTTCTTACGCTTTCCCGGGAGGGGGCAGGGGTAGGGGCTAGCCAACGGTACATTTAGGGACGTTTAGGTGAAAGGGGGCGGGCGCTGTTAAGGGCGCTACTTACAAATATTGTGGATCCCTCTAACTCATCGAAAACGCGAGGCCCCACATGGCAAACCAATAACTGTTAATTCATTTTTAACCCGCGTCCCTTCCTCCCCTTCCCCTCCCCCCCCCCCCCGCTCAGTGTACTTTATTTAAAAGGTTGGGGAAATAGGCGGGACTTATATGTTAAAATGAATTAACAGTTAGAAAAGAAGATAACCTTACAATGTCAAAATAAACATCTGAAATCTAAAAGCCGAATGTTTAATAATACTAAAAAATAGAACGCGTGGGGAAAAAATGATTCGCGTATTAAGCCTAATGAATTATTTATTTTTTTCTTTTATTCGACGAGTTTCTCACACACAAATCAATGTTTCGTTTTTGTTTTTTCATATGTCTTAAAAATTTAACGATGTTTTGAGGTTAATGCTCTAAAATGGCTGCCCCGGGGTGAGGGGGGAGTATTGCGTCATCATTTATTGCGCAGAAACCGTATGGTGAGGTTACTACAAATTGCATGTCGACAGGATCATAACTGTAAATGTAGAAGAAGCGATTAGGGGGGAAAAAGTCAAAAATTTAATGACCAAGTGATGGAAGTCGCTGATGTCAACGGGGGTTAACGGAAACCATGTGCGAGGTTTAATTTCAAGTCAACAAGAACATAATTCAAAGGCAGAAGCCATTAGGGGGAAAAGATTGTCACAAATGTATACACCGATAATGGTTTTCGTTCCACAAGAGCGACTGTTCATGAGCCTAGTGCAGGGATCGGCAACCTAAGGCTCGCGAGCCGCATGCGGCTCTTTCGATATCAAGTTGGGGCTCTTTCGATGTCAAAATGCGGCCTTCCAGCTTCATGTGGAAATAATAATAATGATATTATTTTATATACCTAGTCCTGATCAAATACTACGATAGTGAAACAACAATTTTAGTGGCTCTTTAAAAACTGAGAAAAATGTAAATTATAACTTTTGGCTCTTCCGTCTCAAAAGGTTGCCGACCCCCAGGCCTAGTGCAATGATTGGCTAGTTCGAGACTGGAGTGGCTCTGGCTAGTTTAAGGTGGGGCGGCTCTGGCTAGTTTGGGGGTGGGGCGGCGGAAGTTAGCTGGATGTGGGGCGGCGCAACAAGACAGTTCGAGACTAGGGCGGCTCTGGCTAGTTTGTGGCGGGCGGGCCTTGGCTAGTTCGAGACTGGGGCAAAAAAAAAAAACCACTGGCTCACTGGGAGCTGGACAAAAAAAATCAACGTGAGAGGCGCACGTGTGTCTCTAAGAGCCTCACCACTGATAAACCTATCAGGGGCGGATACACACGAGGGCGATTAGAGCCGCATCACTTGTTTGTTGTAGTTGTTGTTTTTGTTGTTGTTGTTTATAGTAAAACAAAATGCACCACAGTCAATTTATCGGGGGAATCTAGTGAACAAACCGAGTCGGAATAATAGAAAAACTTATGGGGAGGGAGGGGGGCGCATAAACCTCATCAACACGCCGCCTTCGAGCACCCCCGATATATATATAATATATGAGTTGTAACACCGTTTACAGATGGCCAGGGGGACCTGACCACAGGCAGTTGCCATGGCAACGTTCCCAAAGAAGCGACGAATCGCGACATTCAATCATATAGCCCGACTGATGGGGGCTAACGGCAGAAGCCGGTGCTATTTTAAGTAACACAACCTGAACCCCCACATCCGGGGGGGGGGAGGGGATGGAGAGAGAGAGAGAGAGAGAGAGAGAGATCTAAATAAAAAAGAGAAACCAAAACAACAAATGATGGCAGGTATCAAAGGACGTGACAGCTGAATGAATCAATAAAACATCGAGAAGAGAGAGAGACAGACAATACGACACGATGGCAATAAGACACAATAACAACCACCGCCTATCAGCGGATGGGTGACTGCTCGCTTGAGACCTAGTGTAATCAGACAGATGCCCCCCCCCCCTGCCTCTGAGTGAGCAGCCAACTATAAGATGGAGATAGAACTTTTTTTTTCTTCTTCTTCTTTTATTTTGAATTCGTCAAACGGATATTGAAAGGCTGACATCAAAACAAAATATGACGGACGTGCTCTTGACAGCTTTCTAGGACACAGAACTCTGGAACTGTGTGTGTATGTGTGAGTGTGAGTGCGCCTACTGTAAACACACACTAGTCAGTTGATGAACTATTATCTAACGGTCCTTTTTTTGTGGGGAGGGAGGGGGAGGTGGACAGAGGCGCACCTAGGGTGGGGTGAGGGGGGGTCCGAATTTGAAAGTCTTCCCCCCCCCCAATTATTTTTACATTAAATATTAAGTACATTATCTCATGTCATGCTGTCGAATGTCAAAATGCAGCAGGGGCCCCCCAAAGAGGCCAAGCCCCCCAAAGGCCCCCTAATCCCTAGGTGGGGGTGGCGACAACACGCAGCTCACAAAGACCGTCAGATTAGGATTGAACGCAGCGGCGGAGCACGGGGTGTTGGCTAGACCAACGTCGTTCCGTTGTTGTTGTTATTGTTGTTGTTGTTGTTATAGTTGTTGTTGTTGTTATTGTTGTTGTTATTGTTGTTGTTGTTGTTGTTATTGTTGTTGTTGTTATTGTTGTTGTTATTGTTGTTGTTGTTATTGTTGTTGTTATTGTTGTTTATAGTGAAACTTCTTTGAAATCCCACCGCACCACAGTCAACCGATCAACATACAGTGAACAGAAGTAATGGGATATCGATGGGGGGGGGGGGGGGAGATTGGCTGAAAACTCGGACACCACTCCCAAAAGCATTAACTGATATAATTTCAGGGTATTCTGATACATAACGTTAAGTCTCTACCCACGGCCCTATCTTATCTACCCTGGGCCCCCCAAAAATGTTTCAAAGTCGCTACCTATGACTCCCCTCCCCCCCCCCACAAAGCGTTTACCTACAGCCCCCCATACATATGTTGAAGCCTCTACCTACAGCCCCCCATACATATGTTGAAGCCTCTACCTACAGCCCCCCATACATATGTTGAAGCCTCTACCTACAGCCCCCCATACATATGTTGAAGCCTCTACCTACAGCCCCCATACATATGTTGAAGCCTCTACCTACAGCCCCCCATACATATGTTGAAGCCTCTACCTACAGCCCCCCATACATATGTTGAAGCCTCTACCTACAGCCCCCCACATACATATGTTCTGAAGCCTCTACCTCACAGCCCCCCATACATATGTTGAAGCCTCTACCTACAGCCCCCCATACATATGTTGAAGCCTCTACCTACAGCCCCCCATACATATGTTGAAGCCTCTACCTACAGCCCCCCATACATATGTTGAAGCCTCTACCTAGGGCCCCCCATACATATGTTGAAGCCTCTACCTAGGGCCCCCCTATAATATGTTGAAACCTCTACTTAGGGCCCCCATACAATGTTGAAGCCTCTACCTAGGGCCCCCATATAATATGTTGAAACCTCTACCTAGGGCCCCCATACATATGTTGAAGCCTTTACCTAGCGCCCCCATACATATGTTGAAGCCTCTACCTAGCGCCCCCATACATATGTTGAAGCCTCTACCTAGTGCCCCCATAGATATGTTGAAGCATCTACCTAGCGCCCACCCATACATATGTTGAAGCCTCTACATAGCGCTCACCCATACATATGTTGAAGCCTCTACATAGCGCCCCCATACATATGTTGAAGCCTCTACATAGCGCCCCCCCCCAAACATACCAGTCCCAAAACGGCTCTGTTGAAGGTTCTCAATCCACAAGGATGTCTAGTGGAGTCCCCCCCGGGTTACGGCCACGCCTCTGGGACAGCCCAATCAATGAATGAAATGTTTACAGTCGATTACATCTTATATGTATTTAAGTATTAAGAAGAGTCGGGGTTGGGGTGGGGGTAGGATACATGTAACTTGTTTTAGTATGTATGGCTCTTGCCGTAAAGTGTGTCACATCTTCAAAATAAAAGGGGAAGGCGAATCCCCGATTTTTTTTTTCCTTACAATCTGTATCGAACCGACTATTTATGATGTTAAGTCCTGAGATTGGAGTCTTAATTATCTGACCGTTTTTTTTTTAAACTGATGGCTTGTCAGGCGCTGTGACGTCGAATCAGATCACAGCACACGCCAGACGGGAGCGTTTTGTCGACACGTACAACGGCGGTGCACGCTTGCGCCAAGTCCAGCGCGCGCGCGCGAGCGCGCATTAAAAACAGAGCGGGCGAATGCTTTCTTTTAGTAGGCCCTTATATACCGCTCTATGCAGCGCACAAATGATTATTTTTTTTTATTTTTAGAAATGCCCCTTTCCCAAAGTTGCCCACGGCCATGTCAGGGGGGAGCCGCGAAACCATATCGGTAAATTAAGCCAGGACATTGAGCCGAGGCCTTTGATGGTGCAAAGCTGCCGCCAGCTATATCTTGGGGGCCAGCTTACGTGAACCGAAAATCGGGGCCCCCCTGATGGATTGCACACAAGTCCGATTTCTCGCCAGCCAATCCATGGGGGGGTCCCTTCCATCAGCCAACAACTGGAGGCCCTTTGATCCCGCACACAATTTTCCAAGTCATTTTTCTAGCAAATTAATGTGTCCGCAGGGGCCCTTTACGCGCGTTCAGACTGCAACCCTCCCCCCTCCCCACAAACATACATCCTTGCATGCACACACACGCAACGCAAAAACACAAATCATCTAAATTTCTCTAAATAAAAACAATACAGAGTTGTTGTTGTTTTTTTTAAACCATTTTCACATACAAAAGATTTTCATCGCCCGTTTCGATAACCCGATTACATTTCTGGAATCGATACCGTGTGGCGACAGCGTTCAACAAAGAAAGATGACATAAACCACTCTTTCAAAAACAAAAACAAAACCAAAAAAATGAAATGATAATAACAGTAAACGATGAGAAATACCGAAAAAAAAAATACAGGAAATCTAAAAATCAATGAAACAATTAAATATATTTTGAAAAGAAAGAAAGAATGTGCTATCGATCTGAAACAACTGTTGCTACACAGCTGAACACAAAAATCGATGATGTCATCACAGATACCCCAGCGGTTCTAAATATAAATGTACACAAACATTCCACACACAAAAAAAAAAAACAACGGTATGATAGAAAGCCAAAGGTAGATAGCTGTCCGATTGCTTATGTATAACACAACCACAGACGCACTTTTCTAACACACAGATATATACACACTTCTTTAACACACAGAGAGAGATATACACACTTCTTTGACACACACAGAGATAAACACAGCTACATGCACACTTCTTTAACACACAGAGATACATAAACACACATTTCTTTAATACAGAGATAAACACAAACACACACTCACACACTTCTTTAATACACAGAGATACACACACACACTTCTTTAACACGCAGAAATACACACATACACACACTTCTTTAATGCACAGAGATACACACACACTTCTTTAACACACAGAAATACACACATACACACACTTCTTTAATACACAGAGATACACACAAACACACACACACTTTAACACACAGAGAGATACACAAACACACAGTTCTTAAATACAGAGAGATACACAAACACACAGTTCTTTAACACAGAGAGATACACACAAACACACAGTTCTTTAACACTGAGAGATACACACAAACACACACTTCTTTAATACAGAGAGATACACAAACAGACACTTCTCTAATATGTTCTTTAATCAGTACACGAAGAAGAGATGGCTGTTATTTGTGTTTGTTTGTTTTTGAACACTATAAACTTGCACTGAAAGCAACTGTATCGCCACCAGCTGTGTCATCATTAATGCATGACATGTGCGGGTGAGATGATAAAGAGCGACCTTTGCACACCTCGGGTAGCCAGATCAATGGTTTGCTCACTTTTTGGGGCCCGCGAACCACTTTTTTGAAACGTGTTCGGTTCACGCATCACAAATTTAATTTTTATATGCATGTTGTCGGCTGAGGGATTATTGACAAAATTATGCCGACACCCCGTTCCGAGTAGCTCGCAGTCAACGAATTGACCAAAAAAATATAACGAGAAATAAACAGGTAGAGAGAGACAGGCAGATAGACAGAGAAATAAACCGACAGACAGGCAGGCAGACAGACAGACCGACAAACAGACAGAGCGACAAACAGAGAAATGGATGGATAGCTAAAATTAAAACAGATAGATAGGTAGAAATAGATAATAATTAGATAGAATAGATTAAAATAGATAGATAGGTAGAAATAGATAATAAATAGATAGATTATATTAAAATAGATAGATATGTAGACATAGATAATAGATAGATTAGAAGATAGATTTGTTTTTTTTAAACAAAATTATTTCCCCTAACGTCCACACAGTTCATGTAACATCGAGTGGCCGGTTGTCTATTAACGGGGGGGGGGGGGGGGGGGGGGTTTGGAAACCATGGTGTGTACAAATATAGACAAAAACCATTTTCCAGAGGTGACGTCATTTGGAAAACGAAAAAAAAAATTGAGAACCTACGCAGCGGTTGGATCAAAACTAACCAGGAAACTACACGAGTGTGTGTGTGTGTGAGAGAGAGAGAGAGAGAGAGTGTATGTGTGTGCTGGGCGGCGGTGGGAGAGTCTGGCTCTCTCCCCGTGCAGACTCAGTACAGAAAAGTCGCAACCCAGAAAAAAAAAACAGCCGGCGGGCGATCACGTAATAGACCGGCTCGACCCCACCCCCCACCCCGCTCTTTATTCCCCCCCTCCCCTTCTCTTTCTCTCGTTTGTTGGGGGGTGTTGTTGTCTTTTCTTTTGTTTACAGTTCTCTTTCAACACTGCCATCTACACACACACGCGGATAGACACACAAGCACACACACATACGAGCAGATATGTATTCTGAAGAAACTACCCAAGCCGGGAAGGCTTTGACTGGTTTCAGCAGTTGGCTGGGTTTGTGTTAAGTTTTTCTAAGAGTAAAAAAAAATTTGTTTCAGGAAAATGTAAATTACGGGGGTGGGGGGGTCGATAAAAAAGGGGGAACAATTTCAAACAAAAAACCAAAACGTTATTTATTTATCACAGTTGATGCTAGCCTCGTCAATAAGATGGAAGACACGCAAGTGTACCGAGAGTAATTCAAAGACACAGATAAAATGAGTTACCACGATATGACATGAGCTGCCTTGATATAACATGAGCTGCCTTGATATAACATGAGCTGCCTTGATATAACATGAGCTACATTCATATAACATGAGCTGCCTTGATATAACATGAGCTGCCTTGATATAACATGAGCTGCCTTGATATAACATGAGCTGCCTTGATATAACATGAGCTACATTGATATAACATGAGCTTCCTTGATAGAACATGAGCTGCCTTGATATAACACGAGCTGCCTTGATAGAACATGAGCTACCTTGATATAACACGAGCTGCCTTGATATAACGCGAGCAATCTTGATATAACACGAGCTAGCTACCTTGATATAACATGAGGTACCTTGATATAACAAGAGCTACCCTGATAATCATATACCGGGAGACCATTCTGAAGGATAGGCAAACTATGCAACTGCCTGTCTCCCCACTGATAAAAGGGAGTGTAGGACAAAACCCCCAGCGGACAAAACCCCCACGGACAAAACCCCCAGCGGACAAAACCCCCACGGACAAAACCCACAGCGGACAAAACCCCCACAATATTGTTTTAAGCCATTTATTGCAGCTACAATTTTTTTTATTATTATTAGCTTTTAATTAGTTTAACTTTCTGTGACCTGCTTAGCAGGTGGTTTGTAAATCACATAAATCATGTAAATGAATTTGAATTTAAAACCTGTTTTTGTTGATCATAAATGCTCAATATGAAACATAGCCATAGTTATTATTTTATTTAGCACCTTTTTAAATTATTATTATGTCTTAATTAATTAATTTAGAAAAATTCACAAAAAAAGCTCGAGTTATAATTTTATGTTTCTTGGGCGCCCCAGAACCATACGACTATATCAAACGGCTAATAATGTATAACAAGAATGTGATGTAAAATTTGTAAGACTTGTTTCAAATTGTGTCTAAAAGCTAAATTTACGAGGAAAAAAGAACCCTTAATGAGATATGGAAATTAAACACTTCAAATCGAGTACGCTCAACAATTCCTCCCGAACTAAACTTACATTCTCTTATATAGGCTAGCTGGACAAAATATCCTATCATTCTCAAGTCTCCTGTTTGTTGGTTCCACCCCATTTCAATACATAATTAAGAGTTTGGTGAACATAGCAGAATAAAGGTGACATTGCACTTCTCCTGTTACTTGAATTCCTCCAAACCGACACTATGTTTCTAAACTTTATTCAGTTGTAGTACACCCCTAACCCTGAACTCATGAACTACCCACGTCTACGCATCTTCCGGAATTCTACTGTGACACTATTCTTTATTGTCTAAAATTCCCCTACCTGTTAAAGTTAATGGGTTTTGTCTCCCTCTCTGTCCACCCGTCTCATATCGAATTACGTTTAACTGTCCCAACTGCCCTGACCTACTTTCACTTTCTACATTTTATAATAAAGATTGGGGGGGGGGGATATTACATTCAATAATAAAAGTAATGATTAATTAATAAATAATATTTTTTTAAGTGGGTGTTTTGTCCGCTGGGTGTTTTGTCCGCTGGGGGTTTTGTCCGTGGGGGTTTTGTCCGTGGGTGTTTTGTCCGCTGGGGGTTTTGTCCGGATACCGATAAAAGGGCCCACCCAGGTATAAAAACGGCCCCCACTGATAAAATTCATAACAATCTGATGTAAGGAAGGCTACTTTAGTGTAAGGCCCTCCGAAACGTTTCTGGAAGTCAATGCTTTGTACCCCCCCCCCCAAAACGCCCAAGAGCACGCGCTGCACACACAAATTATCCAAACGTCTTCAGTCAAACTTTTCATTTATTTATTTACACATGTATTTATTGTTTAATCAAATGTAACCATCGCAAATGATGCTCTTAATCTTTCTACGGACCTCACACCACCCCCCTCCACCCACACACCCTCCCCGCTAAAATATTTTCTTGGGGACCCTCACACAGCGTTGCCCGAACGCTGGAATCATCATAAGCTATCGGTTCGACGATGTGAGAGACAAACTGATCCACACTTGGTGAGCGGGTACCGCATGAGTGGAGAGATGCACAAACTACACGTGTGTGTGTCTGTGTGCGAAGGTCGCGAGCATGTCCTCTACACAGCTGGCGGCGAGAATTCGGCCATGAACCTTCTGGCATCTTCAGTCAGAATGAGGTAGGAGGCGGGGGGGGGGGGGAAGGGGTGTGCTGAAATCTACGCACGCATACTAGTTTGTCACTGTTCAAGGGTTTTCATATGAAGTAATAATTCCTCGTAACGTCAATATATATATATATATATTGGCTGTACCCTGCAAAACCTTTGCATAGAGTTATAACCCTTTAGGCTTGGTCGGTAGGCTAGGTTATTTTTTGGTTTCGGGCAGATCCAATTTTTTTCATGGTTGTATTTTAAACTGGAATACTGTTGTATTAATTCTTTACTTTCGATTTAACGCACACTGGAAATGAGTATTATTATATACTAGCTGCACCCCGCAAAGCCTTTGCAGGGAGATAGACTTGCCGAACCTAGTATTTGGGGGCCCTGCATTTTGACATTCGATACCATGACATGAGATTATGTACTTAATATTTTGGACCCCCCCCCACCCTAGTTACGCCTCTGTGTGATTTTTTTTTTTAAGTTATGAAATAATTTAAAATCTAATTAGTTATTGTTTCTTTTTCTTAGAACATCCTAAAAGATAAATTATTTAAATTAAAAAAAAAAATGTCAAAGAGATCTAGTTAGTTACTTTTCATTAAAACAACTAAAAGGATATATTCTGAAAAAAAAAAAAGTCTCTGGGAGAAATCGAACCCGGAGAGTCTGCATAATAATGGTTCCTTAGCCAGTCTCATAACCTTTCAGCCACCGCGCCGTACAAATAAAGTGTGCAATTTTAATATTCCTCGGTTATGTTTTCATTGCCTTTTGCCCTAGTTTTTTAGGTCTATATTGTTATTTTGTAATTAAGAAATAATTCAAAGCCGTATTTATTTAAAATCATAAGTATTTTAAAAGCTAAGAACTTAATTAGTATAGAAATTTGCAGAATTTCTTTTTTTAAATATTATATCGACTTTTAAAAAGAACTTTATGTACGAAATTAGATACGAAAACACGGTCAATAGTCTTATCGTCGCCGACGTCGGAGATTTTCGATTATTACTATTGTTTTACGTTTGACGATGTTAAAATGCTCTGTTGTAATAAAAACTACAATGATTTGAATGATATTATATGCTAATTATTAATTTTTAATATTGGAGACTTTTACATTTTATAATTAAAAGCACAGAAACTATTGAAAACTGTAGATATTTCTAAAAGAAAAGTTGAATCGAGACTCAGGGGATGACGCCATTTTTGAATTCTTGTTTTCCGCTTTCGATTTAACGCACACTGGAAATGAATAATATGATATATGACTAGCTGTACCCCGCAAAGCCTTTGCAGGAAGATAGACTTGTTAAGCCATTGCCGAACCTAGGATTTTGGGGCCCTGCATTTTGACATTCGATACCATGACATGAGATTATGTACTTAATATTTAATGTAAAAAATAATTTTGGGGGCTCCCCTCAAGCAGGAGCCCGGTGGGACTTTCGATTTAGGACCCCCGCCCAAACCCTAGTTACACCTCTGTGTTAATTTTTTTTTAAGTTATGAAATAATTAAAAATCTAATTAGTCGTTGTTTCTTTTTCTTACAACATCCTAAAAGATAAATTATTTCAATTTTAAAAAAATGTCAAAGAGATCTAATTAGTTAGTTTTCATTAAAACAACTAAAAGGATACATTCTGAAACAAAAAAACAATAAAAATAAATGTCACTGGGAGAAATCGAACCCGGAGAGTCTGCATAAAAATGAACATTGCCCAAGCTGCATAACCATCCTGCCACCGCCCCAACCAAATAAAAAGCAATTTCAATGTACTATAAGAAAAATATTGCTCGGTTATGTTTTCATTGCCTTTTGACCTAGTTTTTTTATGCCTATATTGTTATTTTGTAATTAAGAAATAATTCAAAGCCGTATTTATTTTAAAAAATAAATATTATAAAAGCTGAGAACTTAATTAGTGTAGAAATTTGCAGAATTTCTTTTTCAAAATATTATATTGACTTTATTTACGAAATTAGATACGAAAACGCGGTCAATAGTCTTATCGACGCCGACGTCGGAGATTTTCGATTATTACTATTGTTTACGTCTGACGATGTTAAAATGCTCTGTTGTAATAAAAACTACAATGATTTGAATGATATTATATGCTAATTATTAATTTTTGATATTGGGGACTTTTACATTTCATAATTTAAAACACAGAAACTATTGAAAACTGTAGATAATATCAGAAAGAAAAACTGAATCGAGACAAAGGGGATGACGCCATTTTGAATTCTTGTTTTCCGCTTTCGCTTTAACGCACACTGGAAATGAATATTATTATATATGATGAAATATATCCGCCGCTGACATAGAGAGGAGATGGGCGCCCCCACAGAAAGGACATCCGTTCCCTCCCCCCCCCCCATTGACCACACCTGTTAAAGGAGGAGGGAGGGGAGGATAATAATCTTTAAAAAAAAATAATAAAATATCTGCGCCTAACATAGAGGGGGGGGGGAAGACAATGCAAATACAATTCCAAGAGGCGCAGATTTACCGTAAGCCGCACTGCACGCAGTCCCGGGCAAGTTCATTCTCGTGTCTCTGTCCGGTAAGTGACGGTGGATATGAGAAGGAAGGGGGGGGGGGGAGAGGGGCCCTGAACCGCTGCTTTCTCGTTTCAACTTGGGGGCCGGCGACTTATTAAGCGGGGCGGGGGGGGGGGAGAAGGGCAGCGTGCGTTAGGGGATTGACGGGAATCAAGAGGATGGGTCCAATATTTGAAGCTCGATGATAATCTATCCTTCCAATCTTTCGATCACATACAGCGAATTCGGCTACCCCCCCTCCCCCCTCCCAAAATCACAGAGCAGCTGCTTGCTTTTTTTCCCCCCTCTCGTTCTATCTCTGTTAGAGCAGACAACCAGCTGCCATTGGCTGGCTATTGTGGGTTAGAGCATACAACCGGCTGCCATTGGCTGGCTATTGTGGGTTAGAGCAGACAACGAGCTGCCATTGGCTGGTTATTGTGGGTTGAACGGCGAAAAAAACAAAAAGAAAATGATAGAAAAAAAAAAAAAAAAAACATTACGTAAATGGGTGGAGGGGGTGGGGTAGGGGGTGGACATTCAATTTAGCGGCAAGTAAAAAAAAAAAAATAATTCACAGGTTCGGTTCAATTAATTTTAATTTAAAAAAAAATAAAAAATTACAAGACGGTGTTCGGCAGTGTTACATTTTCTAGACCAGAAAAAAAAACCTACGTGTTTCTCATATTTAAACGGTGAAATGCGAAAACCAGTTTATAGAATATTTAACATAACAACTGCTTAACTTAAACCCCCCCCCCCCACACTAAATTTTTTTTAAAGCTTTCTTTAAAAAGATAAAACAATTATAATTGAATTACAATGATATTAAGGAGGGGGGGGGATGAATGAGGATGGGGTGGAGGGGGCGGGCTCAACAGTCATGCAAGGAATGTCACATCAGGACAAGTATGCACGGAGTGCGGACACGAGCTCGCTGCTGTTCCATAATTCGAAAATTAAAAATGCAAATAATAATATAATAGTAATAATAATAATAATAATAATAGCACACGGCTGGGCGATACAACCACAGACGCGTTTCAGATCATAGAGTATTATATCTGGTCTGCTGGTGTTTTACAAACGCGTTTCAGATCTGACAGTATTATATCTGATCTGCTGGTATTTTTTTTTTTGCCCCCCGCGATACAAACACGTTTCGGTGACACACGCACGCCACACCTTCCTCCACCCCCCTACCCCCAACCCCCATCCCCACCCCCAGAGACGTGTGTCCTGGACGCGGGTCGAGGAATAAATAGTTCCCCGTCTCAATCAACACCAGTAGGCCTGACTGACTCTTTAAGTAACAGCTGGAGGGGGGGGGGGACGGTATAAACATGTGAACCCCGTTACCGGTATCTATTTATGGCTGGGCATGGGTCTTTAAAAAAAAAAAACAATAAAAACCAAAAAAACTGAATAAACAATAGGCGTACAGACGACGAATGAGTAGTTCCGCTTCAATGAGCACGGGTGGGCTGGACTGGATCGTATGTCACAGATGTGGCGGTGGTAAGACGGGACTAATCCCCTTGGTGACATGTGAGCTACTCAAATAAAAAAAAACATATGAAGGGGTGCATAATTGGGGCTTCATCCTTCATACACAACTTTAAAAAAAGAGAGAGAAACACGGATATAGAGAGAAACACGGTTATTGAGATAAACAAACATATAGAGAGAAACACAGATATAGAGAGAAACACAGATATAGAGAGAAACACACATATAGAAACTCAGATATAGAGAGAAACTCGGATATAGAGAGAAACACACATATAGAAACACGGATATAGAGAGAAACACGGATATAGAGAGAAACACGGATATAGAAAGAAACACGGATATTGAGAGAAACACGGATATAGAGAGAAACACGGATATAGAGAGAAACATAGATATAGAGAGAAACACGGATATTGAGAGGAACACGGATATTGAGAGGAACACGGATATAGAGAGAAACATAGATATAGAGAGAAACACACATATAGAAACACGGATATAGAGAGAAACACGGATATAGAAAGAAACACGGATATTGAGAGAAACACAGATATAGAGAGAAACACGGATATAGAGAGAAACACGGATATAGAGAGAAACACGGTTATTGAGATAAACAAACATATAGAGAGAAACACAGATATAGAGAGAAACACAGATATAGAGAGAAACACACATATAGAAACACAGATATAGAGAGAAACTCGGATATAGAGAGAAACACACATATAGAAACACGGATATAGAGAGAAACGCGGATATAGAAAGAAACACGGATATTGAGAGAAACACGGATATAGAGAGAAACACGGATATAGAGAGAAACACGGATATATAGAGAAACATAGATATAGAGAGAAACACGGATATTGAGAGAAACACGGATATTGAGAGGAACACGGATATAGAGAGAAACATAGATATAGAGAGAAACACACATATAGAAACACAGATATAGAGAAAAACACGGATATAGAGAGAAACACGGATATAGAGAGAAACATAGATATAGAGAGAAACACGGATATTGAGAGAAACACGGATATTGAGAGAAACACGGATATAGTGAGAATCACGGATATAGAGAGAAACACAGATATAGAGAGAAACACGGATATAGAGAGAAACACAGATATGCATCGCTGATTAAAAAAAAAGACGAGCGCGATCTGCTGGAGTTAAATGAACTGTATGCACCGTTCTGCACCAGTGAATTGGACGGACAGGGCCAACAGATAAAGACACGACTGTAATAAAGACAAGCTCGATCAATACACAAGTCACAGGGTACTACTTTTGTTGGGCCTCCATCTGCAAGGTAGGTAGATAGATAGTTGCGTCAGTCTGTGTCTGTGTGTCTGTCTGTGTCTATCTGTCTGTCTGTGTGTGTCTGACTGTGTGTGTATGTCTGCGTGTGTCTGTCTGTGTCTATCTGTCTGTCTGTGTGTGTCTGACTGTGTGTGTGTATGTCTACCGGTGTCTGTCTGTGTCTGTCTGTGTATGTCTGTCTGTGTGTATGTATGCCTGTGTCTGTCTGTGTTTATCTGTCTGTCTGTCTGTGTCTGTCTGTGTGTGTCTGTGTATGTCTGTGTGTGTCTGTGTGTGTCTGACTGTGTCTGTGTATGTCTGTCTGTGTGTATGTATGCCTGTGTCTGTCTGTGTCTATCTGTCTGTCTATGTGTGTCTGTCTGTGTGTGTCTGTCTGTGTGTGTCTGTGTATTCTGTGTGTCTGTCTGCCTGTGTCTTTTCTGTGTGTGTCTATGTGTGTATGTTTGTACAGAGTCGTCGCTGGTTGGTGGCCATCTGAACACGTGTCATGGAATGAAGGGCGCACAGGGGGGGGGGGGAGAGTTATTTTAGGGCCACGGGGTATTCCATTATCTGCTATTGCAGCGGTGATCAAAGTGTGGGTCACCGATAGTTCAAATATTTACTCAATCGAGAAATAATTTTATTTATTTTTTTTCTTCTATCCTTTACGTGGGACCCGAGAAAATCGAACAGGTTTGTAAGTGGGGTATGGAGAATTTGTAAGTGGGGTAGGGAGGGGTTTGTAAGTGGGGTAGGGAGAGGTTTGTAAGTGGGGTAGGGAGGGGTTTGTAAGTGGGGTAGGGACGGGTTTGTGAGTGGGGTAGGGAGGGGTAGGGAGGGGGTTTGTAAGTGGGGTCGGGAGGGGTTTGTAAGTGGGGTAGGGAGGAGTAGGGAGGGGTTTGTAAGTGGGGTAGGGAGGGGTAGGGAGGGGGTGTGTAAGTGGGGTAGGGAGGGGGTAGGGAGGGGTGTGTAAGTGGGGTAGGGAGGGGGTGTGTAAGTGGGGTAGGGAGGGGGTAGGGAGGGGTGTGTAAGTGGGGTAGGGAGGGGTGTGTAAATGGGGTAGGGAGGGGTAGGGAGGGGGTGTGTAAGTGGGGTAGGGAGGGGTGTGTAAGTGGGGTAGGGAGGGGTAGGGAGGGGTGTGTAAGTGGGGTAGGGAGGGGTGTGTAAGTGGGGTAGGGAGGGGTGTGTAAGTGGGGTAGGGAGGGGTAGGGAGGGGTGTGTAAGTGGGGTAGGGAGGGGTGTGTAAATGGGGTAGGGAGGGGTGTGTAAGTGGGGTAGGGAGGAGTAGGGAGGGGGTTTGTAAGTGGGGTAGGGGTAGGGAGGGTGGTGAATCGCTAAATCGAGAAAATCGAACAGGTTTGTAAGTGGGGTATGGAGAATTTGTAAGTGGGGTAGGGAGGGGTTTGTAAGTGGGGTAGGGAGGGGTTTGTAAGTGGGGTAGGGAGGGGTTTGTGAGTGGGGTAGGGAGGGGTAGGGAGGGGTGTGTAAGTGGGGTAGGGAGAGGTTTGTAAGTCGGGTAGGGAGGGGTTTGTAAGTGGGGTAGGGAGGGGTTTGTAAGTGGGGTAGGGAGGGGTAGGGAGGGGTGTGTAAGGGGGGTAGGGAGGGGTAGGGAGGGGTGTGTAAGTGGGGTAGGGAGGGGTGTGTAAGTGGGGTAGGGAGGGGTGTGTAAGTGGGGTAGGGAGGGGTAGGGAGGGGTGTGTAAGTGGGGTAGGGAGGGGTGTGTAAATGGGGTAGGGAGGGGTGTGTAAGTGGGGTAGGGAGGGGTGTGTAAGTGGGGTAGGGAGGAGTAGGGAGGGGGTTGTAAGTGGGGTAGGGGGTAGGGAGGGTGGTGAATCGCTAAAAGGTTTGAGAATCACTGTTTTAAAACTCTCGGCTCTTCGCGCGGCGGACGCGGTCCACTCTAGGGACCCCCCTCCCCTTTTACAGATGTTCATACTAGATGGCAACAACAGTAAGCGGCTATCATCTCCCCCGCTCCTCCGTACAGACCAAGGTATCAGTCACATACATGCCAGCGATATCAATATATCATTAAGACCATATACAGACCAAGGTATCAGTCACATACACACGCCAGCGATATCAATATATCATTAAGACCATATACAGACCAAGGTATCGGTCACATACACATGCCAGCGATATCAATATATCATTAAGACCATATACAGACCAAGGTATCGGTCACATACATGCCAGCGATATCAATATATCATTAAGACCATATACAGACCAAGGTATCGGTCACATACACATGCCAGCGATATCAATATATCATTAAGACCATATACAGACCAAGGTATCGGTCACATACATGCCAGCGATATCAATATATCATTAAGACCATATACAGACCAAGGTATCGGTCACATACATGCCAGCGATATCAATATATCATTAAGACCATATACAGACCAAGGTATCAGTCAAATACACATGCCAGCGATATCAATATATCATTAAGACCATATACAGACCAAGGTATCAGTCACATACACACGCCAGCGATATCAATATATCATTAAGACCATATACAGACCAAGGTATCGGTCACATACACATGCCAGCGATATCAATATATCATTAAGACCATATACAGACCAAGGTATCGGTCACATACATGCCAGCGATATCAATATATCATTAAGACCATATACAGACCAAGGTATCGGTCACATACACATGCCAGCGATATCAATATATCATTAAGACCATATACAGACCAAGGTATCGGTCACATACATGCCAGCGATATCAATATATCATTAAGACCATATACAGACCAAGGTATCGGTCACATACATGCCAGCGATATCAATATATCATTAAGACCATATACAGACCAAGGTATCAGTCAAATACACATGCTAGCGATATCAATATATCATTAAGACCATATACAGACCAAGGTATAGGTCACATACATGCCAGCGATATCAATATGTCATTAAGACCATATACAGACCAAGGTATCGGTCACATACACGCCAGCGATATCAATATGTCATTAAGACCATATACAGACCAAGGTATCGGTCACATACACGCCAGCAATATCAATATGTCATTAAGACCATATACAGACCAAGGTATCGGTCACATACATGCCAGCGATATCAATATATCATTAAGACCATATACAGACCAAGGTATCAGTCACATACACATGCCAGCGATATCAATATATCATTAAGACCATATACAGACCAAGGTATCGGTCACATACATGCCAGCGATATCAATATGTCATTAAGACCATATACAGACCAAGGTATCGGTCACATACACGCCAGCGATATCAATATGTCATTAAGACCATATACAGACCAAGGTATCGGTCACATACATGCCAGCGATATCAATATGGGATTAAGACCATATACAGACCAAGGTATCGGTCACATACACGCCAGCGATATCAATATGTCATTAAGACCATATACAGACCAAGGGATCGGTCACATACATGCCAGCGATATCAATATGTCATTAAGACCATATACAGATCAAGGTATCGGTCACATACATGCCAGCGATATCAATATGGGATTAAGACCATATACAGACCAAGGTATCGGTCACATACACGCCAGCGATATCAATATGTCATTAAGACCATATACAGACCAAGGGATCGGTCACATACATGCCAGCGATATCAATATGTCATTAAGACCATATACAGATCAAGGTATCGGTCACATACACGCCAGCGATATCAATATGTCATTAAGACCATATACAGACCAAGGTATCGGTCACATACATGCCAGCGATATCAATATGTGATTAAGACCATATACAGACCAAGGTATCGGTCACACGCCAGCGATATCAATATGTCATTAAGACCATATACAGACCAAGGTATCGGTCACATACATGCCAGCGATATCAATATGTCATTAAGACCATATACAGATCAAGGTATCGGTCACATACATGCCAGCGATATCAATATGTCATTAAGACCATATACAGACCAAGGTATCGGTCACATACACATGCCGGCGATATCAATATGTCATTAAGACCATATACAGACCAAGGTATCGGTCACATACACACGCCAGCGATATCAATATGTCATTAACGCCATACAGACCAAACTTCGCTCACATTCGGTTTCTAGTTGAAGACAGACCGTAATGTCGTCAACACCGTACAACCATGTACCAGACACACACACACACACACAGGGATCACCTGTAAGACTTTCTCCGCCCGCGGCGTAGGAATAAATGAATAAACAAAATGTAGATCAACAGTGACAAACAGCCGCCATGTAAACAGATATTGAGTGGATCCGCAGTTCTTTATCTTTTTTTAATTACTATTTGTTATTTTTATCTTTGTGTGTGTGTGTGCGTTTGTTTTATAAACATCGCCAGCACACAAAGTGTTCTAAATAATGTCAGCATACAAGTGTTATAAATATTGCTAGCTTACAGAGTGAGAGTACTGAGAGAGAGAAAAAAAGAGAGAGATAGAGATAGAGAGAGAGTGAGAGAGAGAGAGAGAGAGAGAGAGACAGAGAGAGAGAGAGAGAGACAGAGAGAGAGAGAGAGAGAGAGAGAGAGAGAGAGAGAGAGAGAGAGAGAGAGTATCTCATTATAAATGTACTTGAAGGGAAACTTTAAGAGACGAAAAAAAATAAAATGAATGAGAAAGCAAAAGGGGGGAGATAATTATCTGCTTCAGTTGGAGTTACTTCCCCCCCGGCTGAAGATCTGTTCCATAAACTGTTGACATCTATGTAGAACAAGTAAACATATTACCGCCGTATTTCCGAGTGATGTGTTCACGTCTTTGGCTTTGAAAAAGAAAAAAATGCCCGACTGTGTGCGTCAGACCTATAGCATGAGACTTAACAAACACATTCCTGTTTGAGAAAGGCAGCGTACTGTGATCTTTCGTTTTAATAACAGCTGTGTACAGCAGTGGTACATCCCCAACCCCCGGGCCTCGGACCGGTCCGTGGATCAAATAATACCGGGCCGCCGAAGACACATTAAATTATTTCCTTTTTTTTTTTTATTGACCGTGGTGTATTCCTCATGGGATAACGCGACTTTCCATGGAGGAGAGAGGTTATCGGGGATTGGGGATGATTTGTGAGGCATTGCAAATAAAACCAATCTAAAATATAAATAATCAACGACCTCCCCCCACCCCAGGCCACCTCCTCCCCCATGCGGGCCCGCGGCGAGAAAAAAATGTCGGGGACCACTGGATTCACCTGTATAAGTCACACACACACACAAAAACAAGTGTTTAGGGCACCGTAAGTGTCTAGGGCACCACCGTAAGTGTCTAAGGCACCGTAAGTGTCTAGGGCACCGTAAGTGTTTAGGGCACCACCGTAAGTGTCTAGGGCACCGTAAGTGTTTAGGGCACCACCGTAAGTGTCTAGGGCACCGTAAGTGTCTAGGGCACCACCGTAAGTGTCTAAGGCATCGTAAGTGTCTAGGGCACCGTAAGTGTCTAGGGCACCGTGGAAGATGGGGACACCACAAAATAAGTCCATAGTTGAATTTTATATCATTTAAAATTGAATTCAATGTTGAACCATTTTAAAATGGTACACATTTTTCACGGTTGAAGACATTGACAATTTTCCCCCAGAACTAATATGAAACATGGCGAGTTGGTTGTCTTCATCTGTATTATGTACCGAAGCAGACCTGTGGTGTGAAATTTATTATAAAGATCTGATTTTAAAAAAAAATGCCGGCACATTCTTGGAATTGAACCAGTTTTAGGGCATCTGGATTCGTTACCCCCCCTCCCCACCCCCAACCTGATCAGAACATAATAACAATGGGTTTTAGTAGATCACAACAATAATGTGGAAAATGTTCGAAATATTTACAATAATTTTAAATACTTAATGACAAAAAAAAAATGTGTTTTACAGAACAACCCGATGATGAATTATAACAAAATCCGGTGTACGTACCACCACCACCCCCACACACACACACCCCCCAATCACTCACAATCATTATATAACGCGTGTACGCTCCCTAACAACTTGAAGTGCATCCCACAAAATATTTTAAAGGGGATTGGGGGGGGGGGGATATTATTCATAAAATGATTTTTGTCCCATGTCCTGAACCAAACCCTCCCCCTCCCCCCTTTTGCACACACACACAACCCAACCCTCAATTCTAGTTCCTATGTTCTGTTAATAAAAATATCAACTGCCAACACCGCTGATGACCAACCAGCAGCAGATAATGACGCGCTATGATACATGTAATAATAAAAAAAAACATCAGGGATAGACAGACTCCCTCCCCCCCACCCCACACCCCACTTCCAACCACCATCCTCGCCACCAGAGGATGTCTCCAAGACTTAAAAGTGCTGCCCTGTGAGAGGGCAAACCATATGTAGCACAGTTTGCTTCGTTTCGTTTTGTTTCGTTTCTTTTACCCTGTGCTTGTTGCTTTTGTTTGGTCGTTGTTATGTTTTCTTTTTGAAAATATTCCTATTTGTTTCTCACTTCCTGGAGATGTTCATCTCTGTACAAGTCGCTGAATGTCAGGACATCGTCGGTGAATTTATGAATTCGGTGAATGTCAACTGAACAGTATAATGAACTTCCTGAATGAATACAGTATCGGGGAGCCGTGGGGGTGGGTGGGGGGTGTGCGTGCAGAAGGTCAATTGGTCGTTGAGCTGTTACGTGCAGCTATAAAGAAGTTTGGGGGAGGGAGAGGAAGAGAAAGAGAGAGAGAGGGATAGAGAATAAGAAAGACAGAATGAATGAAAAAATAATGGCATAAAGATATATATATATATATATATATATATATATATATATATATATATATATATGAGATAAGAACTGAGGAACGGATGAATGACAAACTGGATTACATAAGAAAAGAAGGAATTAGTAAAAGGATGCATGATGGAAGGAAGAAAAAAAAGTAGTATAGAAAAAGATGTATAGGAAAACAGGAAAGAAAGAAGAGAATCTTAAGTATAGAGTTGAGATACGGAAATGACTGAACGCAGACAAAGAGAAATATACGGGAGACACGGGAGACATGGAGGGTGCTTCAACCATGACCTGAAAAAAATTCGCTTTGGTGGCCCTCACCGGAGATCGAACCAGGGTCCCTCACGTCGACCATCAGTTCCCTCGTATTACTGTAGAGACATTGCCCTCACCGGAGATCGAAACAGAGTCCCTCAAGTCGGCCATCAGTTCCCTCGTATTACTGTAGAGACATTGCCCTCACCGGAGATCGAACCAGGGTCCCTCAAGTCGGCCATCAGTTCCCTCGTATTACTGTAGAGACATTGCCCTCACCGGAGATCGAACCAGGTTCCCTCAGGTCGACCATCCGTTCCCTCGTATTACTGTAGAGACATTGCCCTCACCGGAGATCGAACCAGGGTCCCTCACGTCGACCATCCGTCCCGCCTCGTATTACTGTAGAGACATTGCCCTCACCGGAGATCGAACCAGGGTCCCTCAAGTCGACCATCAGTTCCCTCGTATTACTGTAGACTGTAGAGACATTTAAATTGTGGACAAACCGGTTGGTATTTTCTTCCAATGCCAGGCTAAACACACACGCACACACACACACACACACGACCACCATCACCAGCACTACTGACAAGATGTAATATATATATATATATATATATATATATATATATATATATATATATACTAGCTGTACCCCGCAAAGCCTTTGCAGGAAGATAGATTTGCAGAACCTAGGATTTGGGGGCCCTGCATTTTGACATTCGATGACATGAGATTATGTACTTAATATTTAATGTAAAAAATAATTTTGGGGGCTCCCCTCAAGCTGAAGCCCGGTGAAACTTTCGATTTTGGACACCCCTCCACCCTAGTTACTCCTCTATGTTAATTTTTTTAAGTTATGAAATAATTTAAAATCTAATTAGTTGTTGTTTCTTTTTCTTACAACATCCTAAAAAATAAATTATTTAAATTTTAAAAAATGTCAAAGAGATCTAATTAGTTAGTTTTCATTAAAACAACTAAAGGATATATTCTGAAAAAAAAATCAATAAAAAAAAATGTCTCTGGGAGAAATCGAACCCGGAGAGTCTGCAAAAAAAAAGTGAATACTGGCCTAGTCGCATAACCATTCAGCCACCGCGCCAGACAATCTAAATTGCAATTTTAATGTACTATAAGAAAAATGTTGCTCGGTTATGTTTTCATTGCCTTTTGACCTAGTTTTTTTTAGGTCTATATTGTTATTTTGTAATTAAGAAATAATTCAAAGCCGTATTTATTTAAAATCATAAATATTTTAAAAGCTGAGAACTTAATTAGTATAGAAATTTGCAGAATTTCTTTTTTAAAATATTATATTGACTTTATTTACGAAATTAGATACGAAAACGCGGTCAATAGTCTTATCGTCGCCGACGTCGGACATTTTCGATTATTACTGTGGAAGCCATATTTGAAAAATGTATATCATTCTGTTTAGTTTTCATGTCCGAATGCTGCATTTGGGGGGGGGGAGGGGGGGAGAGAGAAAGGGGGGAGGGGGGACAGGGGAGGAGGGCGTAAATGTCACGTGGTTTGTTTTTTTTTTCCTCTGTAAGTGTTAAGAACATATACACCAATAAATATATATAGCCGCATGTTCTGCCTCTCCTCCTGTCACCTCCTGAATTAAGTAGCTCATTAACACACATTCATTTGAATGCGTCCATTCTCAACATTCAGCTTCACACACACACATCACTTGTATCATTTTTTTTTTCCCTATACAACCCCAGTTCACCCTACATATGAAGTAATACATGAGCCGCATATAATCCCCAACATTCGCGGTGATCAAACGGGCGAACACTCTGCACGGCCGGTTTGTTTTAGTCGTTTGTTTCTTTGTTTTTTCGGGGGTGGTGGGTGGGGGGAAGGGGGCGTGGTCTGTATAAAATAAACCGCGTGTCACACATCTTCCCCCCAACACCCACCCCCTCTCTTTTTTATATTATCGCGAAACTCGACAGGAGCATACATTAAGGTATATTGTCTGGTTTAACTTTTTAGTCGTCCCCCCCCCCAACATTTAGTTTTACAAACAGACAATTTAAAAAAAAATAGAACAGAGGGGTGGGGGGGGGGGTCCGGAGGCGGAAGGTTATGCCAGAAAAGGACGGGCCACTTTGGTGACAAAGGGCCGTGGGTTGAAGAGGCTTTTAGCACATTATGTATAGGGGGAGGGAGGGGAAGGCTGAACGCAGCGACAGCGTTGTTGTGGGCGTCGAAACTGAAGAGAAAGCGCCCCCCGGAAGGTCTGACCGGGGGGAGGGGGACAAAGGTATATTTCGATGCCCCTCACCAGGGGAGGGGGAAAGTATATTATGATGCGGCTGTCCAGGGGAGGGGGAAAGTATATTATGATGCGGCTGTCCAGGGGAGGGCGAAAGTATATTATGATGCGGCTGTCCAGGGGAGGGCGAAAGTATATTATGATGCGGCTGTCCAGGGGAGGGCGAAAGTATATTATGATGCGGCTGTCCAGGGGAGGGCGAAAGTATATTATGATGCGGCTGTCCAGAGGAGGGCGAAAGTATATTATGATGCGGCTGTCCAGGGGAGGGCGAAAGTATATTATGATGCGCCTGACCCCCTGGGGGGGAGGCAGAGGGTAATTTTTGTTTCAAACGTTTGGAGGGAGGGTGCCGTGTTGTTGGCGACGCCACTGGCTAAGTGTATAGAGCAACTGTATGATTTGCATTTTAAAAACGCACGCATACACGCACGCGCACAACACTGATGAAGACGAATACTTGTTAAGGAGCTACAAGCCTGGGAGAAAGGAAAGGTGGGTGGGGGGGGAGTTCGTAATCATTGTATATTTTTTTTTCAAAGTTGGTATACGGGGGGCGGAGGAGACACACCCCCCATACACACACACATACTCCAGTTTGTCAGCGGCCCAACAATCTTCTGCTGCGGGCCCTGGATACGCAGCCGTCTCAACCGCGTGGTGACTGGGCCCGGTGGAGGAAGAAATATACCAGAGTTACGGGACCCGCCCGCCGTAAAGGGGAAACCGTTGGCACCTAAGATGGCCGCCATTCAGGGAAGCGGGATCTACAGCTCTGCTTTTTTTTTAGTGCTTCGTTGTTTTTTTATTTAATTTTGTTTTACAGTTCTCCCCGGGGTACTCCTGACACTACTTACGGCAGTGGGGGTGGGGGTGGGGGAGTTGGTCGCCCCGGGGGTGGGTGGGGGGGAGGCTTCTACAAATATCATTCAGTAAACGGGTGTATGAAGATGATCGATAAGCGCGGAGTCCCTAAGGGGTGGGGAAAGGGGGTGTAGAATGTGTTAAGACGGTACTGACTAGGAAAGAGAGATCAACTTATTCACGTCCAGTTCATTTATTACTAACGTAACATTTGCGGGGTAGCCAGCGTTGTCGAGTTGAGAGCCGCTAATTGTGCTCCACACTCGGAGTCCACACATGTCAACGTCATTAGCTTAACATGTGGACGTGTGTGTGTGTGTGTGTGTGTTTTTTTTTTCCCGCAGCGTAAACAAAAATTCCCGCAACAAGTAAATAATAAGAATACAAACCCGGAAGACAGAAACGTTTGCCTGTCTTGACAATGATCTACAATGACCAACAAAACTCTACAATGACCAACAAAACTCTACAATGACCAACAAAACTCTACAATGACCAACAAAACTCTACAATGACCAACAAAACTCTACAATGACCAACAAAACTAACGGCTGAAGATCAGAAAGTACACGGGTGGATTTACACATTTTATACACACACAAAAATACATATCTGCCAATGGTTTATCAAAAAATAAAAATGTTAACATTTTATCGAACGTTGTTCATTTCTGTGACTCCGGGGCAGCTTGCTGACCATGTTGAATGGGATCATTCTGACGTTACTTGTCTTGGCCAGATAAACAAAAGCTTTTGCTCCGCTGGACAATGCTATTTTTATAATAAAAAAATTTTTGAAAAAAAAAAAAACAAAAAGAAACTGGTAGTGTCGAAAAAAAAAACACACATTTTATAAAATTTAAGGGGAAAAAAACCGTTTTTACCATAAATAAATCACACTTTTAATGTGTAGGAACAAATGTTGATGAAACAATGAATCTTTTGATGTTTTTTAACAAAAAAAAGTGGATTGTATAATGTATATATTTGAAGTTTTATTTCTGAATCCACCCCTTGCTAACTGGCAGGGAAACGCATTCTTTTATTTTTTTTTAAAGTTTATTGACCACAATTGATACAACAAAACACACACACACACACACAACATTATAAAACATGATCGATAAATGTTATATGTACATACCAAGAAATGATACATTCTCCAAGTCATAAGGTCAATGGTCCAAGCAACAACCGTGTCAGAGAGAGAGAGAAACCGTTAATCAACACATCAGATGGATCAAGGCGGCATTAACCAATTCATAAACGACTATCATTTGCCCCGGGGTGGGGGGAGGGGGGTGGATAGTTTCAATACTGTCGAGCGGTGGGGGAGGGGGGGGCAATGACCCTCTACCCCCGCCTCCTTCTCTCACACACACACACACACCACGGATCGGCACAGATAATCCACTAATATTTTACATTATATCGACGGGTTCTGGTATTTCCTGGAAGAAACGAAATAAAAAATTGTGAACCGGTGGCTCGCTTCTATGTCGTGGTCAGTGGTTGATACAAGTATGGTGACGAGAGAGAGAGAGAGAGAGAGATGGTGGACTTTTGAACATTGTGTTGTATCAGTTCGGAGACACGTTGATGGAAGGGAGGGTTTGGGGGGAGGGGATAAAAAGGTACATGGGTAGATAAAGATGTCGGCCGTTCGATCGATCGATCGAGGGGAAGATGACAAAACACATGGAGAGGGAGTGTGTGAGAGAGAGAGAGAGAGAGACATAGACAGGGCGATACGGGTGTATGGAACAAAGAGTTTATGTGTATATGGGGGGGGGGGGGCGAGAGGAAGGCTGTGGCAGTCATAACGAAGGGCGGAGAGAAATGTGTGTGTGCGTGTTTGGGGGAGGGGGGTGTAGGAGGCGCCAGGTGGCGATGTCGGTTACGAAGCGAGCCAAGTAACAAAAAAAAAGTTGATACGGCTTCAACGTTCTGGATGTCGGGTGAGCAGGCTGATTGGTTCTCAGTACTCATGAGGGATCTTCTCACTTGAGAATCCTTTCCTTACAACGAATTCCTTCGCAGTAAAGGTACATGACATCTTCACTTCAACATGACATCTTCACTTCAACATGGCATCTTCACTTCAACATGGCATCTTTCAAGAGATTACAATGAGTTTAACAAACACGCATTGACTGACTGCTCGTTGAGGGGACAGAATCTCGCCTCGTATAAATAGTAAGAGTCATATAGAACAGGGGGGGGGGCAAAAGGGCGGGTCTATAATTAGTTTTGCCTGGTTCCGAACGGAGCGTTTATTGTTCTTTCTGTTTCTATACAATCACGTTTGTTCACGACACATTTAATAAAACCAGAGAGTATTTTTTACTTGTTTGTTTGTTTTTACTACGATGAAATACTGGAGTTCGCCTCTCACAGGCCACGTGCAAAGTGGCCACAGATGAACTAGAAGGTGCAGGAGGTCATGTGTGAAAGTTCAAAGTGACACGCTTCATTTAGTTAAGAAAGGGAGGAGGGGGGAGGGGAGGATTAAATGTTTCTGTAGCCGCGTGAGTGTGGGGTTGTGTGTGGATGTGTACATTTATGAGGGTGGGTGTGGGTGTCTGAGGTGTGTGTGCGTGCGTACGTGCGCGTGCACAAGTCCTATTTATAATTGGAGTCAGTCATTGTTCGCTGGAAAGCTGTTATCACACAGTGACTTACTTTCTTGCGAGATTTTTCATACGGATTGAAGTTGTCGAGTTGAAGAAGTCTCCCCTAATATTACTATTGTTTTTAAAGTGACATGCTGCTGTCTCAAGCCCACAACAACCGCTGCCCCCACTGCATGTGGTTGCGGTCCTTAAGTTGTTTCGGCAAACGGGAGACCAAACAAACGTCTTGGCCCACAGCCATAAAAAAAGAAAAAAGAACTTCCGGCTGCATCACCAAAGATGCTGGATTTGTTGTTCAATGATTCACTCGTTCAACATGGAGGGCAAAAAAAAAAAAAAGAAATTGCCCGACTTGTAAAATAAATTTACTGCTCCCGTTTAACTTTCATTATCGGACTGGATCGTATTGCCCTCAACTCTACACTGCGGGCCCGCAATTTACATGGGACCAGAGAAACGACACATCTCGACTCGAAAGCAAAGGGGGCGGGGAAGAGATCTTTTGCCGAGGAGGCTAATCGTATAAATAATAAATCAAGAAGGAGTCGCTCTTCTCGACGGTTTCGTACTCAGAAGAGCATTGTCTACGGAACGCCAAGTTGGTGGTTGTCTTTTTTTTTTGGTCAGCGATCAGTTTGACTTAAATGAGATATTGGCATGCCAGCATGTTCTGAAATGTAATTGTCCGGTGTTTGTTTGTTTGTTTTACAATGGACTGTCCATCTGTCCTAGTGTCAGTTTGAGTTGTTTTTTTTTTGTTTGTTTTTTTCGACCTGGCAGTAAATCAGGTCATGCTTGGCGGGGTCCATTGTGTCAGGGCAAGTAGTTAATCATAAGAAGACCGACATTATGACCTCGATTTACCCCCCCCCCCTCCCACTACCCCCCCCCCCCCCCACAGCTGTAAGTATATTCAGCCATGGAGAAAAATCGTGAAGAAGAATCGGGACAGTTAGAACCTGGACTAACTGACCAACCAAAATACCCCAGTTCATTATGTTGACTTAATGTTTTGTTACAGTGGGTACTAATGAAACACACACACACACACACACGCGCGCGCGCGCGCGCACTTAATGTCACATGGCTCAAATGAAAATTGTTTTGCTTTTGTTTTGGTCTTTACACGTTGGTACGGTCCGTGATCATGTGCTGTTGTGGGCAGGGGCCGGTGTGATGATAACGTATATAATTTCGGGAGGAGGCCCCACAACATAACGAATCTTGGGGGCCCAGGGGGGTGAAGGGCCAAAATTCGTTATTCGCGCGTTTTTTTTTTTTAAATCACGATGATTGAATTTTAAAAGAGACGACAGACTTCTCATAACATCTTTTCTACATGAGGGGGGGGGGTCGGTGGGGAAAGGGGGGGGAAGCGCTAAGGGTTGGCTTACACAAAACATATCAACAAAGATCTAATAACAAAACAAACTCCTGGTCGTCATAAGCAGAAGGGTT
>JAGDYQ010000063.1:3806785-3823974 GCA_021962125.1 Bulinus truncatus | reverse complement strand
TCAATGGTTCGCTCACTTTTTGGGGCCCGCGAACCACTTTTTTGAAACGTGTTCGGTTCACGCATAACAAATTTAATTTTTATATGCATGTTGTCGGCTGAGGGATTATTGACAAAATTATGCCGACATCCCGTTCCGATTAGCTCGCAGTCAACTAATTGACCAAAAAAAAAAATATAAGGAGAAATAAACAGGCAGATAGACAGAGACAGGCAAATAGACAGAGACATGCAGATAGACAGAGACATGCAGAGAGAGAGACATGCAGACAGGCAGAGAAATAAACCGACAGACAGGCAGGCAGACAGACAGACCGACAAACAGACAGAGCGGCAAACAGGAAATGGATGGATAGATAAAATTAAAATAGATAGGTAGAAATAGATAATAAATAGATAGAATAGATTAAAATAGATAGATAGGTAGAATTAGATAATAAATAGAATAGATTAATATAGAAAGATAGGTAGAAATAGAATTCAATAGATAATAAATAGACTATGTAGACATAGATAATAGATAGATTAGAAGATAGATAGATTTGTTTTTTTTTTTTAAACAAAATTATTTCCCCTAACGTCCACACAGTTCATGTAACATCGTGTGGCCGGGTTGTCTATTAACGGGGGGGGGGGGGGGGGGGTTGGAAACCATGGTGTGTACAAATATAGACAAAAACCATTTTCCAGAGGTGACGTCATTTGGAAAACGAAAAAAAAACAATTGAGAACCTACGCAGCGGTTGGATCAAAACTAAACCAGGAAACTACACGAGTGTGTGTGTGTGAGAGAGAGAGAGAGAGAGAGAGAGAGAGAGAGAGAGAGAGTGTGCTGGGCGGCGGTGGGAGAGTCTGGCTCTCTCCCCGTGCAGACTCAGTACAGAAAAGTCACAACCCAGAAAACAAAAAACCAGCCGGCGGGCGATCACGTAATAGACCGGCTCGACCCCACCGCCCACCCCGCTCTTTATTCCCCCCCACCCCCCCCTCTTTCTCTCGTTTGTTGGGGGTGTTGTTGTCTTTTCTTTTGTTTACAGTTCTCTTTCAACACTGCCATCTACACACACACGGACAGACACACAGGCACACACACACACACACACACACGAGCAGATATGTATTCTGAAGAAACTACCCAAGCCGGGAAGGCTTTGACTGGTTTCAGCAGTTGGCTGGGTTTTTGTTAAGTTTTTCTTAAGATTAAAAAAAAAACTTTGTTTCAGTAAAATGTAAATTACGGGGGCGGGGGGGGGGGTCGATTAAAAAAGGGGGAACAATTTCAAACAAAAAAAAACCAAAACGTTATTTATTTATCACAGTTGATGCTAGCCTCGTCAATAAGATGGAAGACACGAGAGTAATTCAAAAATAAAAAGGGCCCCCACTGATACAATTCATGACAATCAGATGTAAGGAAGGCTATTTTAGTGTAAGGTCCTCCGAAACGTTTCTGGAAGTCAACGCCTTGTACCCCACCCCCCCCCACCCCAAAACGCCCAAGAGCACGCGCTGCACACACAAATTATCCAAACGTCTTCAGTCAAACTTTTCATTTATTTATTTGCACATGTATTTATTGTTTAATAAGATGTAACAATTGCAAATAATGCTCTTAATCTTTCTACGGACCTCACACCACCACCCCACCCACACACCCTCCCCGCTAAAATATTTTCTTGCGGGACCCTCACACAGCGTTGCCCGACCGCTGGAATCATCATAAGCTGTCGGTTCGACGATGTGAGAGACAAGCTGATCCGCACTAGGTGAGCGGTTACCGCATGAGTGGAGAGATGCACGCACTACACGTGTGTGTGTGCGAAGGTCGCGGGCATGTCCTCCGCACAGCTGGCGGCGAGAATTCGGCCATGAACCTTCTGGCATCTTCAGTCAGAATGAGGTAGGAGGACGGTGGGTGGGGGGGGGGGGGAAGGGGGTGTGCTGAAATCTACGCACGCATACTAGTTTGTCACTGTTCAAAGGTTTTCATATGAAGTAATAATAATTCCTCGTAACGCCAATATATATATATATGGTATCCGCCGCTGACATAGAGAGGAGATGGGCGCCCCCACAGAAAGGTCGTCTGCTGATGTGTCCATCCCCTCCCTCCTCCTCCTCCCCCCCCCCCGCAATGACCACACCTGTTAAAGGAGGAGGGAGGGGAGGATAATAATCTTTAAAAAAAATAAAATAATAAAATATCTGCGCCTAACATAGAGGGGTGGGTGGGGGGGTGTATTCCATGGTAACATGTGAACCCCGCTACCGGTATCTATTTATGGCTGGGCATGGGTCTTTAAAAAAAAAAACACAAAGCAATAAAAAAACAAAAAGAACAATAAAACCGAATAAACAGTAGGCGTACAGACGACGAATGAGTAGTTCCGCTTCAATGAGCACGGGGTGGGCTGGACTGGATCGTAAGTCACAGATGTGGCGGTGGTAAGACGGGGACTAATCCCCTTGGTGACATGTGAGCTACTCAAATATAGATGGGTGTGGGTGGGTGTGGCTGGGTGAGCGGTTTGGTAGAGGATCTGCATGCTGTGCCCCCCCCCCTATCATCTCCTTCCATGCTGTGGGCTCTCGACTCCCGGTCAGTCACCTTTCTCGATGACTCCCCGTGGTGACTCCATGGCCGGTGCACTATAGGCATGGATATCTAGATATAACACCAGGATAGACAACCAAACAAAATTTCACTCTAGCCGTGTACGGTTTAGGCTGACGCAAGGGTTAAACAAAGTTGCACTATTATATACATGCTTGCTTGTTTTCGTTCGTCCATTGTTTATTCGGGTTTTATTTTGTGTTATTATTGTTGTTTTTCTAAAATTTCTCTTTATCTCGGTAAAATTTACGTATAATAATTGTTTTGGTTTATAAATCTTATTTTAAATATAATAAATAACTAAGAAAATGGTCAATAAGTCTTCTGCATACGGATGCAAAAGTGGATATGACAGTGTTGAAAAAGCGGAAAGTAAAGGAGTTTCTTTTCATTCGTATCCATTAAACAATGTGGAATTATGTGAAAAATGGATTAGAGCTAATCCTTGCCAAAATTTTCAGCCTGGGAAATATTCAAAAATGTGTTCGCTCCATTTCTTGCCAAGTGATTTTGTTAGTGATGTAAAAGATACAAACATGTCTCGATCAAAGAAAAGATGTGAATCCAATAAACCTGTTTGACCAAAAATTAAATTAAAAGAGGATGCAGTGCCAAGTATTTTTCAGAATGCACCATCATACTTATCAACTCCAAAGTACCGTAGAACAACAATGAAGTCTTCGTCTTCAGCTCGACAAGAAGTTGTTGAAAATCAAATGATGGAGTTGGAAAACTTGTTTAATGAAAATGATGTCATAAACAAGTTATCTTTAGTTGATCTAAAAGAAAAATTAAGTAAAGAGAAAATACCTTCTGGATATCAACTCCATATTCAAAATGAACATTTATATATTTATTTGTTGGAATTTCAGAATAACATTTTGTTTATTAAATCATCAATTTCAATTTCAAAATCATTCGACATATCACTACATCACAAAGGAAAACAATTATCTAAATCATTTTCAAACGATATTTGTTCTTCCAATTTGGAAACAATGAGTCAGTTGTTGAATTTGCTTGCTCGTTTAAAATGTTTTGATGAAACTCCATTTCATGAAACCTTTGATGAGATCAAGCAAAAAGCAAAATCAAATTTGAAAAAAATGATGACTTTTTATGAAGATTCAAATCCTGTTTTTCAACAAATACAATTTCTTGTCGATCAGTTGAAATTGGTGGGGGTGAACAAACATGCGAGAACATACACACCACAAACTATTATTTGGTCATATCTGGTATATGCATCAGGCACTGCATCTTACTCTAAAATATTGGAAAGTGAAGTTTTGAACCTGCCTTCAATAAACACTTTAAAAAAACTAACAAGACGAGTAAATGAAAAAACAGGGCTTGATAACACAAGTTACCTCACACTTCGTGTTAGCACATTAAACCAGCTGGAAAGAATGTGCACAATCATAATCGATGAAATATATGTGGCCAAGCGTGTTGAATACTTTTCCGGCAAGTTTCATGGATTGACAGCTGAAGGCGAACAAGCTTCTACTCTTCTGTGTTTTATGGTTAAATCTCTTTGTCATAAATTTAGAGATATGGTAGCTCTCTACCCTATCCATAATTGACTGCTGACCCAAATGCCATCAATGTTACACAGAAGTGATGGAAATGCGTTGCACCGAGCAGGGGTTACTGTAATTGGCATTTCGGTTGACAATGCAGCTGTTAACAGAAAGTTTTATATCAAGAACATTGGGAGGACGATTAAACCATCTATTGAAGAGAAACAAATGGACTAATCAGCCATGTTTTTAATTTTCGATAAAGTCCACAATTTAAAAAATATATACAACTAACTTTTTTGAATCGACGATCCTTACTGACTATCCGAAATTTTGCAACAATAACATTGCAGCACCTGATTCATCAGCCGATTTTCCAGCACATTGAGGATCTTTACAACTTGGAGGCTGAACATGGTTGTTAAAAAAGCATACAAGCTGAATGCGAAAGTACTGAATCCTACAAATATTGAGAAAATGTCTGTCAAACTCTCATCGTCAGTGTTTTGCGAATGGACTGTGAATGCTTTAAAATATTATGTGGAGCATGAAAATAAAGTTGAATGGAGTGCAACAGCTTGGTTTGTGGGTATTATCACCAAACTCTGGGAAGTTTTAAATGTAAAAACTTGTTCGAAGGGGAAAAGAAAAACAAACTACCACATGGATCCAGTAAAATCTTCCTCTGATTGGAAAATAGAATTTCTCTTAGAATTTCGTGATTTCCTACACAGCTGGCAAAACGCAAAAACAAAAGGACTCAGTCGTGAGACTTATTTGGCTGTTGGTCAAACATGTTCTGCTCTTGCTAATTGTTGCAAATATTTGATGAGTGAGACAGACTTGAAATTCATCCTCCTTGGTCATCTGCAGTCGGACCCCATAGAGTTGAGATTTGGATGGTTGCGCCAAATGTCAGGGGGCAATTATTTTGTCTCAGTTCGGCAAGTTGCAGATAGCAACACCAAGATAAAAATGATGTCTCTGTTAAGTCATTCAAAATTGAATATTAGCGAGATCGATGATTTCATTGATGATGTTAAAAGCTTGCCAGCTGGTACGGATGAAAATGTAAATGCAATTTTAGATTGTTTAAAAATTTCGGAAAGCCCTAATGACGATGAAGCATCAACAATATATTACGTTGCAGGAGCAATTGCACATTCCATCATTCATCAGAATAAGTGTACCAGCTGTAGAGAAATATTAGTCGATGAAAAATGTAAAGACATTGACGAATTAAGATTGAAAAAGCTGGATGTTTTTTTGAACGATGTCAACAGAGGAGGGCTATTGAAGTCATCTGAGTACACCTTCTCTACTTGCCTACAAAATTGGAAAGTATTCAATTCATTGAAAACATCAGCAAATAGTCTGAAACTATTTCTAGGGCAAACAAATAAAAAAAAATTGTTTGTTAAAATTGTTGATAGAGTAACAATTGATGAGTCATTGTTGATTGAAGAAAATGTTTGTAATTTCAATCATAATTTAAAAGAACTTATTTCTGTTAAATTTTTTAATTGTTCGTCTAAAAATTATGTTAAGCAATTGAATGAAACGGTTCATGAAAAACCAATGAAAAAACGAAAAAAAAATAAATTGACAAAATAAAGATTTTAAATTAAAAAATTTGTTATTAAAAGTTTTCAAACTTTAATTGCGTTTGTGTTTATTTCATAAAAACATAAGTACCAAATATACAAAACTGCTATTAAACATGAAGACTAACGCTAAACACTTGTTTGTGTGTCAGCCTAAACCGTATTTTTTAAATATTGGTTGTCCTTCCTGATGCTATATCTAGATTTCCATGACTATAGGCTACGGTGGGGGGGGGGGGGGTGAAAGAAGGACACCATAAAACCGTGACCCGATTGCACTCGTTTACCTCTCTCTCTCTCTCTCTCTCACTCACACACACACACACACACACATACATTGGAATATGCGACCGGAAATGTTTTCTTTCGTTTGTTATTGTCGCTGTTGTTCTGAGTATTGTGTAATAATAATAATAATAATAACCCAGCAATGAATGAAAAAACAAAATGGCGCGTACAGACGACAGCCGTCACACAATGGCCAATGGTAGTGGCTGACTGAAGCGAGTCGAGTGGCCTTGTGCTAAAATTGTGCCCCCCCCCCCATAAAGTATACGCCCACCCAGTTTTAAACAGTCAGGGGAAACAATTGTTTTGTTTTGTTTGTTTTTTTCCTTTCCTTGGTGAAAAAAACAACATATGAAGGGGTGCATAATTGGGGCATGGTGGGGGGGGGGGGGGAACAATGAGGGTCGTTATATTCTAAAGTCAGGTACTTTGCCTGGGATCAGAAAACCTTCGGGAGGGGGGCACAATAATCTAAAAATAAAGAAATGTAAAACAGGAATGTAACTATTGTAGGGTACCCCCCCCCCATATCCCTTTAAATACAAAAAGTGCCTAGAGGGCCCTGGCAATAAAAACTGTATTCCATATCGTAGCAGACTACGGCCCGCGAGCCGAGTAAAGCCCCGACCGGGCTATTTGATTGCCCCACGTTCTCTCTCTCTCTCTCTTTCCTTTCCTCCCCCCCCCCTCTCCTCTTCTCGGTAATTGTCACATACAACGACTTGAACATTTGATGCATATTAGTTCATATTAACACCCAATCTACCATGGATGTTAGAAACTGATGCGCTGGGCTTCATCCTTCATACACAACTTTTAAAAAAAGAGAGAGAAACATGGATATTGAGAGATCACAGATATAGAGAGAAACACAGATATTGAGAGAAACACAGATATAGAGAGAAACACAGATATAGAGAGAAACACAGATATAGAGAGAAACACAGATATAGAGAGAAACACAGATATAGAGAGAAACATGGATATTGAGAGGTCACAGATATAGAGAGCAACACGGATATAGAGAGAAACACAGATATAGAGAGAAACACAGATATAGAGAGAAACACAGATATAGAGAGAAACACAGATATAGAGAGAAACACCGATATAGAGAGAAACACAGATATAGAGAGAAACACATATATAGAGAGAAACACAGATATAGAGAGAAACACAGATATTGAGAGAAACACAGATATAGAGAGAAACACAGATATAGAGAGAAACACAGATATAGAGAGAAACACAGATATAGAGAGAAACACAGATATAGAGAGAAACACAGATATATAGAGAAAACAGATATAGAGAGAAACACAGATATAGAGAGAAACACAGATATAGAGAGAAACACCGATATAGAGAGAAACACAGATATAGAGAGAAACACAGATATAGAGAGAAACACAGATATAGAGAGAAACACAGATATATAGAGGAAAAACAGATATAGAGAGAAACACAGATATAGAGAGAAACACCGATATAGAGAGAAACACAGATATAGAGAGAAACACAGATATAGAGAGAAACACAGATATAGAGAGAAACACCGATATAGAGAGAAACACCGATATAGAGAGAAACACAGATATGCATCGCTGATTTAAAAAAAAAAAAGACGAGCGCGATCTGTTGGAGTTAAATGAACTGTATGCACTGTTCTGCACCAGTGAATTGGACGGACAGGGCCAACAGATAAAGACACGACTGTAATAAAGACAAGCTCGATCAATACACAAGTCACAGGGTACTACTTTTGTAGGGCCTCCATCTGCAAGGTAGGTAGATAGATAGTTGCGTCAGTCTGTGTCTGTGTGTGTATGTCTGTGTGTGTCTGACTGTGTGTGTGTGTATGTCTGTGTGTGGGGAGGGGTGTGTAAGTGGGGTAGGGAGGACTGTGTCTGTGTATGTCTGTGTGTGTATGTCTGTGTGTGTCTGACTGTGTCTGTGTATGTCTGTGTGTGTCTGTCTGTGTGTATGTATGCCTGTGTCTGTCTGTGTCTTTTCTGTGTGTGTCTATGTGTGTATGTATGTACAGAGTCGCCGCTGGTTGGTGGCCATCTGAACACGTGTCATGGGGGATGAAGGGCGCACGGTGGGGGGGGGAGCGGGAGAGTTATTTTTAGGGCCACACAGTATTCCATTATCTGCTATTGCAGCGGTGATCAAAGTGTGGGTCACCGATAGTTCAAATATTTACTCAATCGAGAAATAATGTTATTTATTTTTTTCTGCTATCCTTTACGTGGGACCGGAGAAAATCGAACAGGTTTGTAAGTGGGGTAGGGAGGGGTTTGTAACTGGGGTAGGGAGGGGGCTTTGTAAGTGGGGGTAGGGAGGGGTTTGTAAGTGGGGTAGGGAGGGGGTTTGTAACTGGGGTAGGGAGGGGGTTTGTAAGTGGGGTAGGGAAGGGTTTGTAACTGGGGTAGGGAGGGGGTTTGTAACTGGGGTAGGGAGGGGTTTGTAAGTGGGGGTAGGGAGGGGTTTGTAACTGGGGTAGGGAGGGGGTTTGTAAGTGGGGTAGGGAGGGGTTTGTAAGTGGGGTAGGGAGGGGTTTGTAAGTGGGGTAGGGAGGGGGTTGAAGTGGGGTAGGGAGGGGGTTTGTAACTGGGGTAGGGAGGGGTTTGTAAGTGGGGTAGGGAGGGGTTTGTAACTGGGGTAGGGAGGGTTTGTAACTGGGGTAGGGGAGGGGTTTGTAAGTGGGGTAGGGAGGGGTTTGTAACTGGGGTAGGGAGGGGTTTGTAAGTGGGGTAGGGAGGGGTTTGCAAGTGGGGTAGGGAGGGGTTTGTAACTGGGGTAGGGAGGGGTTTGTAAGTGGGGTAGGGAGGGGTTTGTAACTGGGGTAGGGAGGGGTTTGTAAGTGGGGTAGGGAGGGGTTTGCAAGTGGGGTAGGGAGGGGTTTGTAACTGGGGTAGGGAGGGGTTTGTAAGTGGGGTAGGGAGGGGTTTGCAAGTGGGGTAGGGAGGGGTTTGTAACTGGGGTAGGGAGGGGTTTGTAAGTGGGGTAGGGAGGGGTTTGTAACTGGGGTAGGGGGTAGGGAGGGCGGGGAATCGCTAAAAGGTTTGAGAATCACTGTTTTAAAACTCTCAGCTCTTCGCGCGGCCACCAGTAGGGTCGTGGGGGTGGGGGGGGGGTATTTCGGCCTGTTCAGTCCTCGATGCCGTTTGTCCATTTCTTCGACCGACGAGGTCCACTCTAGGGACCCCCCCCCTCCCCTTTTACAGATGTTCATACTAGATGGCAACAACAGTAAGCGGCTATCATCTCCCCCGCTCCTCCGTACAGACCAAGGTATCGGTCACATACACACGCCAGCGATATCCTTATGTCATTAAGACCATATACAGACCAAGGTATCGGTCACATACACACGCCAGCGATATCAATATGTCATTAACGCCATACAGATCAAACTTCGCTCACATTCGGTTTCTAGTTCAAGACAGACCGTAATGTCGTCAACACCGTACAACCATGTATCAGACACACACACACACACAGGGATCACCTGTAAGACTTTCTTCGCCCACGGCGTAGGAATAAATGAATAAACAAAAATGTAGAGCAACACTGACAAACAGCCGCCATGTAAACAGATATTGAGTGGATCCGTAGTTCTGTATCTTTTTTTAATTATTATTTTGTTATTTTTAACTTTGTGTGTGTGTGTGTGTGTGCGTGTGTGCGTTTGTTTTATAAACATCGCCAGCACACAAAGTGTTTTAAATAATGTCAGCATACAAGTGTATAAATATTGCTAGCATACAGAGTGAGAGTACTGAGAGAGAAAAAAAGAGAAAGAGAGAGAGAGAGAGAGAGAGAGAGAGAGAGAGAGAGAGAGAGAAAGAGAGAGACAGAGAGAGAGAGAGAAAGAGAGAGATAGAGAGACAGAGAGAGAATGACAGGGAGAGACAGAGAGAGAGAGAAACAGAGGGGGAGAGAGGGAGGGAGAGAGAAAGAGAGAGTTTCTCATTTTAAATGTACTTGAAGGGAAACTTTAAGACAGTTTAAGAGACGAAAAAAATATAATCAATGAGAAAGCAAAAAAAAAAGGGGGGGGGGAGATAATAATCTGCTTCAGTTGGAGTTACTTCCCCCCGGCTGAAGATCTGTTCCATAAACTGTTGACATCTATGTAACAAGTAAACATATTACCGCCGTATTTCCGAGTGATGTGTTCACGTCTTTGGCTTTGAAAAATAAAAAATGGCCGACTGTGTGCGGCAGGGCCTATAGCATGAGACTTAACAAACACATTCCTGTTTGAGACAGGCAGCGTACTGTGATCTTTTCATTTTAATAACAGCTGTGTACAGCAGTGGTGCATACTCAACCCCCGGGGCCGCAGACCGGTACCGGTCCGTGGATCAAATAATACCGGGCCGCCGAAGACACATTAAATTATTTCCTTTTTTTTTTTTATTTACCGTGGCGTATTTCTCACGGGATAGCGCGACTTTCCATGGAGGTAAGAGGTTATCGGGGAGCTGGTATGCCTTGTGAGGCATTGCAAATCAAAACAATCTAAAATATAAATAATCAACGACCACCCCCCCCCCCTGACACCTCCTCCCCCTTGCGGGCCCGCGTCGACCGGTCCGCGGCGAGAAAAAAAGGTTGGGGACCATTGGTGTACAGTACTGGACACACACAAGTCACACACAAAAAAAAAAAACAAGTGTTTAGGGCACCGTAAGTGTCTAGGGCAGAGGTTTTCAACCTGTGGTCCGCGGACCCCTGGGGGTCCGCGAGGAGCTTCCAAGGGGTCCGTGGGCAAGTCAATGAAAGTTGTGATTTTTCTTGTATAAAGTATAGCTTGGTTTGGTTGATTGGTTAGGATTTATCTCAACAAAAAATACTAGCTATACCAATGTTTCAACCACAGACAATAATGTGCAGAATTGAAAACTTTGATGGTATTTCTTTATATTTTCGTCTGAAGTCTTAACTAGACTGCATACTACTTGTACTTGTGTAGTTAGTTTTTGAGTCATGTCATCTTGGCAAAATTTCTTACTTATTGAGCTCTGACATGACTTAAAACATCCTGATCTGCGCCAAGCGTGTGTAATGTTGATAAATAGTCTGGTTAATCAGTGGTTACAATTATTATTAGCCTAGTTTGGCCTAGAGAAAAGTTTTTGATATGAAATTGCTAGTATACACTTCACCTGTTAATTTAAAATGACACCCACAGATTGTTTTGGTTGGAAGTAGATTTTTTTTTATAAATTTTTTAATATGAAAGTAGGCCAGAGCAATAATAGGGATTTTTCAGAATGTGAAATTTTTTTACAGATAATTACCTTCTCTAATCCTCTCTACTCTGAAACTTTGTCTCTATTTTTTTTCCCTGTGTGATCTGAGACAACGAGACTAAACCGTTTTTTTTTTGTCATTTGTTTATCAATATTTGTAAAAGTAAACTGTGCAAGCATAGTAGCATGGATACATTTGTGAAGAGGAAAACTGACCAGAACCTGGAGGATTATGATGATCAAGCAGCCAAATATTAACAAAAAAAAGAAAACGGTGCAAATATAATCCAGAATATATATCATTCGGCTTCACCACAGTGGTAACCGATGCTTATCAACTTCTTTGTGTCGTGTGCTGCAAACATTATCGAACGATGCAATGAAGCCTGCAAAATTGAGGCGCAGTTTGACTACATTTGAAACTTGCCAGTAAAGCGAAGGAATACTTTGAGAGGCAGAAAGAGCTCGAATTGAAACAGAAGGGCAAGCTGATGGCCTGCACTACTGTGAACGAGAAATTTCTTCGTGCATCGTTTTTAGTTGGTAGCATTATGAATAGCGAGCTCCAAAAAACCTCATACGATTGCAGAAGAGCTAATTATACCGGCAGAAGTCGACATGTGCAAAGTCGTTATAGGCAAGGAATACAGTCAAAAACTGAAAGCCATTCCACTGTCTGATAACAGAGTGAGTAGACGAATTTCCGAAATGTCTGAGGATGTTCGCTGCCAACTGATTGCACGCCTTCAGCATATCAGACTCTCAATTCAGCTTCACGAAACTACAGAGATTGCGAATGCAGCCCAATTGTTGGTTTACGTTTGAGACTGCTGTAAAGGTGAACTCGTTGAAAACTTTTTGTACTGCAAATCGCTGCCGGTGTGCCTTCTCATTTTGGTTACTTTTTCTTTATTTTGTCCTCTTTTTCTTCTTTTTAAGCGGGGGGTGGGGCACTCCACACCTAGCGGGGGGCACGCCCCCCCATTGGCCCCCTTGGCTACGGGGCTGCATAGTATCAACCCACTGAATGATTCAAAGCGAGGCCTTGGCGGCAAAGGACATGAATGAAGATCTTGCTGTAGTGCAAAACAGGCACAGCCTTAGGGGCCGTTCACATATTATATAACGCAAAAATGTCAATTTTTTACCCTTTCCTCCCCATTCATATAACATTTGTAACACTTTTGTGTGATATGAAAATATAACAAAAATAACAAACTGGCATCCACCCCCTCTCCCTTCATCGTTATATAATATGTGAACGGTCCGTTACCGCTTTGGGCTATGGGGGTCCGCCACCCTGGCTTGGAATGTCTGTGGGGTCCGCAGCATAAAAAAGGTTGAAAACCTCTGGTCTAGGGCACCGTAGATGTCTAGGGCACCGTAAGTCACTCACAATCATTATATAACGCGTGTACGCTCCCTAACAACTTGAGGTACATCCCGCAAAATATTTTAAAGGGGATAGGGGAGGTGGGGCGGATATTATTCATAAAATAATTGTTGCCCCTTGTCGTGAACCAAATCCTCCTCCCCCCCCCCTTTGCACACAACCCAACCCCCAAATCTAGTGCCTATGTTCTGTTTATAAAAAAAAATACCAACTGCCAACCAGCAGCAGATAATGACGCGCTGTGATGATGATTTAAAAAAAAAAAAAGCAACATAAAAGATAGACAAGACTCCCCCACCCACCCCACCCCCCCCCACTTCCAACCACCACCATCCTCGCCAGAGGATGTCTCCAAGACTTACAAGTGCTGCCCCGTAAGAGGACAAACCATATATAGCACAGTTTGCTTCGTTTCGTTTTGTTTCGTTTCTTTTACCCTGTGCTTGTTGCTTTTGTTTGGTCGTTGTTTTTGTTTTTTGCTTTTCTTTTCAAAATGTTCCTATTTGTTTCTCACTTCCTGGAGATGTTCGTCTGTACAAGTCGCTGAATGTCAGGACATCGTCGGCGAATTTATGGAGTCCGGTGAATGTCAACTGAAAAGTATAATGAACTTCATGGATGAATCCAGTATCGGGGAGGTCGGGTGTGCAGAAGGTCAATTGGTCGTTGAGCTGTTACGTGCAGCTATAGAGAATAGTTTGGGGGAGGAGGTAGGGAGAGAGAGAGAGAGAGAGAGAGAAAGAGAGAGAGAGAGAGAGAGAATAAAAGACAGAAGGAATGAAAAAAAAAAGAATGACTTAAAGATAGACATATTTGAGATGAGAACTGAGGAACGGATGAATGACAAACTGGATTACATAAAGAAAAGAAGGAATTAGTAAAATGATGCATGATGGAAGAAAGAGAAAAATATAGTATAGAAAAAGATGTACAGGAAGACGGGAAAGAAAGAAAAAAGTCATAAGTATAGGGGTGAGATACGGAAATGACTGAAAGCAAAGCAAACAAAGAGAAATATACGGGGGGGGGGAGGATTGATTTAAGAGAGAGAGAGAGAGAGAGAGAGAGAGAGAGAGACTTAAGACGAATTCTACCCCCTACTCCCCTGTCCGTGTACTACCGGAGATCGAACCAGGGTCCATCACGTCGGCCATCCGTTCCCTCGTATTACTGTAGAGACATTTAAATTGTGGACAAACCGGTTGGTATTTTCTTTCAATGCCAGGCTAAACACACACGCACACACCACCACCACCACCAGCACTACTGACAAGATGTAAAAAAATAATGTAATTGTACATGTCTATGTCAATCTATCACATCGGTGGTCGTCACGGATGACGTCAGTTTGAGCCAAATTGCGTTTTTTATTTATATTTTAAATAGAGAAAGAAAACTCCGATATGCCGAGCATATTCAATTTCGTAAAGATTTGGTGGTTGGGGGGGGGGGGGGGGAATAATCAAGCACTTAAAAAAGAAACAGCAGATGCGGCCATAAACTCACCCAAGAGCCGCTTTCGGCCCAGCATTGTGATTATTTCAACAGATGCGGACTTTGTTTTATAACCTCGTTCACTTTAATTCTATCACACACAACTTTCACACCATTTTCATTGCGTCATCATTGCACGCTACTTGAATGCTGACATGTTCTCAACTGAACTTCCAGTGCATGCGCAAACGAGCTCCAACGCGATTGGTCTGCTTCCGTTGGTTTGTGACTGTCGTTGTTGTTGAATTAGGAAAGAAAATATGATAACTTCCTCCTGTACGACAAAACAGGCAGATTAAATCGAATCATGTTTGCTGAGTTATTGAATCGAAAGGCAGTATTAATCGAATCATGTTGACTGGGTTATTGAATCATAAGGCACATTAAATCGAATCATGTTTACTGAGTTATTGAATCGTAAGGCAGAATTAATCGAATCATGCTTACCGAGTTATTGAATCGAAAGGCAGAATCGATCGAATCATGTTTACTGAGTTATTGAATCGTAAGTTTAGTCTTTTTTTTTTAAATCCTCAATCGATTGACGGTGTTTATTAAGACAAAGACATGGATATACTCGGGTTTTGAACCCGGTACCTTTGCGTTGCTAGTTGGCAGCTGGACACAACAGGGTCAAAGGGTAACCCAGTGGTCAAATAATAATCAACTTCACAATAAAAAAAAATATTAAAAAATAAATGTCGACTCCAAATCCTTAGTGATGCTAGTCTAGATATAAGCAAGGTTCGGCTCGCGGGCCAAGCACGGCCAACCAGACGGTTTGAGCAGGCCCGCACTTCACAGTAAACTAGCCAAACCAAAGAAAAAAAAAATGTCCATCATGACGGAATCACGTGGGGTCTGGAACTGTGGGGTTTGGAACTGCGGGGTTTGTAGTTTTTTCCCTCTGTAAGTGTCAAGAACATATACACCAATATATATATATATATAGCCGCCTGTTCTGCCCCTCCTCCCCCACCTCCTGAATTAACTAGCACATTAACACACATTCATTTCAATGCGTCCATTTTCAACATCCAGCTTCACACACATCACTTGTAAAATTTTTTTTTTCCTATACAACCACAGTTCACCCTACATATGAAGTAATACATGAGCCGCTTATAATCCACCAACAGTCCCCGGTGATCAAACGGGCACGGCCGGTTTGTTTTAGTTGTTTGTTTGTTTTTTTTCGGGGGTGGGGGAGGGGAAAGGGGCGTAGTCTGTATAAAATAAACCGCGAGTCACACATCCCGCCCCCACCCCACTACCGACATGAAAGCCCCCCACCCCTCCCCCAAGCTGTCCAAAATTTAATTTTACAAACCACACAATTTAAAAAAAAAAAAAATAGAACAGAGGGGGGGAGGGGCCGGAGGCGGAAGGTCATGCCATAAGGACGAGCCACTTGGATGACATAGGGCGTTTAGCACGTTATGTATAGGGGGGAGGGAGGGGGGAGGCTGAACGCAGCGACGGCGTTGTTGCGGGCGTCGGAACTGAAGAGAAAGTGCCTTCCCCCCCCCCCCCCCAGGAATTATGATGAGTCAGACCGGGGGGGGGGGGAAAGGCTTCTACAACTATCATTCAATAAACGGGTATGTAGATGATCTATAAGCGCGGAGCCCCTAAGGGATGGGGGTGGGGGGGGAGGGGGTGTAGAATGTGTTAAGACGGTACTGACTAGGAGCGAGATCAACTTATTCACGTCCAGTTCATTCATTTATCTTTTTTTTTTTTTACTTACGTAACATTGCGGGTAGCCAGCGTTGATCGAGTTGAGAGCCGCTAATTGTGCTCCTCCACACATGTCAACGTCATTAGCTGAACATGTGGACGTGTGTGTGTGTGTGTGTGTGTGTGTTTTTTTTCCCGCAGCGTAAACGAAAATTCCCGCAACAAGTAAATAATAAGAATCCAAACCCGGGAGACAGAAACGTTTGCCTGTCTTGACAATGATCTACAATGACCAACAAAACTCTACAATGACCAACAAAACTCTACAATGACCAACAAAACTCTACAATGACCAACAAAACTCTACAATGACCAACAAAACTCTACAATGACACCAACAAAACTCTACAATGACCAACAAAACTCTACATTGACCAACAAAACTCTACAATGACCAACAAAACTCTACAATGACCAACAAAACTCTACACTGACCAACAAAACTCTACACTGACCAACAAAACTCTACACTGACCAACAAAACTCTACACTGACCAACAAAACTCTACACTGACCAACAAAACTCTACAATGACCAACAAAACTCTACAATGACCAACAAAACTCTACAATGACCAACAAAACTCTACAATGACCAACAAAACTCTACAATGACCAACAAAACTAACGGCCGAAGATCAGAAAGTACACGGGTGGATTTACACATTTTATACACACACACACACAAAAAATACATATCAGCCAATGGTTTATCAAAAAATAAAAAATGTTAACATTTTATCGAACGTTGTTCATTTCTGTGACTCCGTGGCAGCCTGTTGACCGTGTTGGATGGGATCATTCTAGCGTAACTTGTCTTGGCCAGATAAACAAAAGCTTTTTGTTCCGCTGGACAACGCAATTTTTATAATAAAAAAAAAAATTTGAAAAAAAAAAAACAAAAAAAAACTGGTGGTGTCAAAAAAAAAACAAGGGGAAACAAAAAAAAACGTTTTTACCATAAATAAATCACACTTTTAATGTGTAGGACAAATGTTGATGAAACAATGAATCGTTTGATGTTTTTTTTACAAAAAAGTGGATTGTATATATTTGAAGTTTTATTTCTGAATCCATCCCTTGCAGGGAAAACCCATTCTTTTATTTCTTTAAAGTTTATTGGCCACAATTGATACAACAAAACACACACACACACATACGCACAACATTATAAAACATGAATCGATAATTGTTATATGTACATACCAAGAAATGATACATTCTCCAGTCATAAGGTCAATGGTCCGGGCAAAGCCACCGTGTCAGAGAGA
>JAGDYQ010000063.1:3668047-3806285 GCA_021962125.1 Bulinus truncatus | reverse complement strand
CACCACTGTCCGGGCTACCACCACACCACTGTCCGGGCTACCACCACACCACTGTCCAGGCTACCACCTTTTCATGAACACTAGATGTAGGATACAGCCCCAAGAACAGCAAAATCAACAACTTCCCCTCCCCCTACCCACCCGAACAGGAGTTCCTGACGTCACCAGTGTAAACTATCAACATAGGATGTTGTTGTGTTTTGAAATGAAAACCCTCTAACGTGCCCTTAATTCACATTCCTCCCCCCCCCCTCCTCACGGGGAGAAACTAAAAGTGCAAAGACAGGGGGTGGCGGTTTTGTAACTAAAACATCCCGCCACGCAACTTAGACCAACCACAACACAAAAACAAACTTTCGACCTTCGGTTGTTTACATGTCGAAGCTGTGAATCAATACGTCATTGCCAGGTTTCACACCTTCACAAACTGTTTTGTTTATTTCATCTCAGACACACCATGACTAAATCCCAGCTACGATGTTAGTTGTTTCAACTCGGGCACATCATGACTTATTCCTAGCTACGATGTTAGTTGTTTCAACTCGGGCACATCATGACTTATTCCCAGCTATGATGTTAGTTGTTTCAACTCGGGCACACCATGACTTATTCCCAGCTATGATGTTAGTTGTTTCAACTCGGGCACATCATGACTTATTCCCAGCTACGATGTTAGTTGTTTCAACTCGGGCACACCATGACTTATTCCCAGCTATGATGTTAGTTGTTTCAACTCGGGCACACCATGACTTATTCCCAGCTACGATGTTAGTTGTTTCAACTCGGGCACATCATGACTTATTCCCAGCTACGATGTCGTAACCAAAGAACAACAGCTCTGTGTTCTACATGCCGACAATGTATGGCGTTGCGTCATGGCCAAAATGGATTATTATCAATATCATTCATACGGGCTAGCCATAAGCACAGAATATATACACTTTCGAATGTCGTCATCCGATAAATAAACATACCAACACGGTGAAGGGTTTAAAAGTTACTCAATTAAAAGATGTTCATCTACAGAAGACAGATCAGGGTGGGAGACAATCAAGACCACCGTAGGTGTACGCTATTCGCTCAACAACAATGATGATCAACCGGTAAGTAACCAGAGACAACCTAAAGCACCCCCCGCCCCCCTCCCCCGCCTACGGGCTGTAAGATTGATTACATACAGACAACAAAGACAATTATAAAACGGCGTGTCCATTAGCATGGGGACTTCACATCCACTGATTGGTGACATTATGAAATAGAAGAAAAATAGCCTAACTGACCCGAAGGTCAACAACAATCAAACGTAACCGATTCTTGACACGGCTCTTTAAAAACCACCGGGTCAACTGTCCATTGGTTGTAATTCGTGTTATGACGATGCCAGACAACAATCTCCGATTACGATACCATTAAAACAAAAAAAAAGTTGTGGATGTTTCCGATTCTGAAGAATCGACCCATCACTAGTTTAGACATTCTGTTTTCCCACCAAGCCAACCCTGAACTCGGCACTAACACACAGACCCAAGACGCGGTCGTGGGGGGGGGGGGACACAAATGGGTGCAAAACACCCGGGTGGCAGTCTATCAGTGGAGGCAAAAATCTGAACATTAGAAGACAGGATTTTAAATTTAATTTTAAAAAGCATATCAAATGGGGGTGGGGGTGTGCGGGTGTGACTGTTTCACCGGGCTACATATAATTTAGGCGCGCCACTGTTTACAGATATAATAAAGAGATACATAGTAAAAAAAAAAAGTGTTAAGGTTAATATAGACTGTTACAGTTACCTCGCTCATATGGCTATGATATCCACACACACACAAACAATGTCCTAATAAGAAAACCGTGTCATCATCAGCTCGCCGTCAATGCACATCTCTGTTGGCATAACTTCCAGAGAGAGAGAGAGAGAGAGAGAGAGAGAGAGAGTGGTACAGTAACTCCACTGCCAAAGTGGCTTCACACAACAACATAACACATTCACACACCAGACGAATATAATAATAAAAGACTTCAAATAATGTAATGATAAACAAAAAATGGGGGAGGGGGAGAAGGGGGGTCGGTTCACGTAATGCCCGTGATCCCCGATACGCTCAAATAACAACAACAGCTGTTTGTTGGTCCGCACCGAATAAAAAACAAAAATGAAATGTATGCACCTCAAATTACGCCGCGTTACACATAACACCCCACCACGTCTGAAGAGATATGGCTAAATGCGCCGTACGAATAGATTTTTTTTTTTCGAAACGTGTGAAGAGTGTGTGCGTGCGTGTGTGTGTGTTGGTGTACAGTACAGTATTTCAATGCACTTTGCTGATGTTATTTTTTGAACAAAAAAAAAATGAAAGGTTTTCTGAAACCACTAGTGCAGTGAATTAAACAATAGCATTCACAGGCAGCCAGTAATACGTGACCTAAAATTAGAAATCTGACTGCTAAGACTGTGTGTGTAACACCGGATAGGGGTGGGGGAAGGGGGGGGGTTGAGAGCTGATAGTACTGGCTGGTAGGTTGGTGAAAAACGGATTTATGGGGGGGGGGGGGGGGGGGGAAACGCACTTTTAACACTAAGTCTTAACAAACACGAATGCTACTAGCACTAGTGCACACATGTGTTGCAACAATATGCCTGGCGTTAAATATTACCAATTTTTTAAAGTAATATATATATATATAGTAGACACATTAAATACACGGCTTGGTGCGCTGTTCGTTGGGGGGGGGGGGGGTGTCTGCTGTAAATAGGGCGGGGGAGGGTGTTATACTAAAACATGAGTTGGCTTCTTCACTCGCACCTACGCCTTTAGAGGGTAAGGGGGGGGATATATCAAACACACACACACACACATTGTATGGATCAAACTTATGAGACACTCTTAGCTATAAACTGGATGTAAACAAGTCAACAGCAGTATATTACCGCAGAATGGCGTCATCATTACATGCATAACAGTACAGACACACATTTTATTTCGTTTGAAATACAAATAATTTAAAATGTATTGCATATTTACGTGCAACACGCCAGCATATGTGTGTGTGAATGCGTGCGTGCGTGTGAGTGTGTGTGTGTGTCTTTGTTTTATTCATCTCATAAGCAAACACGAGAGTAAGAAAATGTGTCGTAGGAATCAATATAGCGAACTCTGAAAACGTACATGCACGCCTATGTGTGTATATATAGATATATATATAGATATACATATTAGTGTAAATCGATTAGAAATCAATACATATGTAGTAAATCAGTCCGATAGGGTAAGAGGGGACAGGAAGGAGGATGCAGTGACCTGTGTTAAGACCAGAAACAGATTGAAGGGGGTGGGATGGAGGGGGGAGGAAATGATAGACTTATACAGAAAAGGTACAAACCTTTATTGAAGTGTTGGAAGACTGATATCGTATTGCGTGCGCAATCGATGCGTACATCCGGGGGGGGGGGGGAGACATTCAAGAAGAACGCTCCAAAAACAAACAAACAAACAAACAACCGGCCTGTGTTGGTTTGGATCATACAATCGGCGGCAAAATACAGCAGTTAGGTCCCATTACAAAACAGCATCGGGTTAGAATGCACTTCACGTTTCAACATCAAGGGATGAATTACTGGGCGTATTAGGGACAAAACTATGAAGGGGTTCCATGTTGGATGAATCTAATTATGATTTGAGTTTAGCTACATTGCGCTGATTAAAAGAAAAAAAAAATAACAATAGAGTAAAAAAAAATATAGGGGGTGTCTCGGTGACGTGTTACAACATGTCGTCACTCAAGAGTGACCACATGCAATGTGTGCCTATGAAGTAAGAGTGACCACATGCAATGTGTGCCTATGAAGTAAGAGTGACCACATGCAATGATTGCCAATGAAGTACCTTTCAAGGGCAATGCTAGCAGTAGCTATATACACGTACGTGAGAGAGACCCCCCCCCGCCCTATAAATACACGCATGAAATGCCACTTTCGACCGTACCGCGTGATTATCCAGAGTCAATGAGTGTGAACCGGTGGTGCGGGGAAAAAGGTTACGCAGTGGGGTGGTACGCAGCGACAAAAGAATTTTTTTCGTTTGAGACAACCAAGAGTAGTGAAGAATGTCGCCAGTTTGCCGAGTCGACTCCTCGCCGAACCACGTGACAATGTATCCACATTCCACTATGAAATGAAATACATTTATACGCCAAACTTACGCGTGAGGTGGGGGGTATCCCCCCCCCGAACATACTTTCGCGCCCTTTCGGGGTACAATCGCCAGCCAAAGTTGAGTTCCGCTGCATCTTATTTATTTATTTTGTTGGATGCTTTCAAAAGAGTTGTGTGTGTGTGTGTGATGAATTCCATTAGCCACAATCAACCGCCATTCCTGACAGTATTTGACTAGTGTGTGTGTGTGTGTGGACCAGTGGACACATGTTGCAGAAGTCTATGCCCGCCGTAGAGCCTTCAATACGCGCTGCAGAACGGGCAATAGAGGTTATGGTGTGTTTGTGTGTGTGTGTGTGTGTGTGTTTGTGTGTGTGTCTTTGTGTGTGTGTAAGCTATCAATTAATGAGCTTATATGCTCGACAGGTGATGCCACTGTGCCGTACAATCAATATTCCAAGTCAGGGTGTCTCTCTCTCTCAAACCTAGAACTGCGTCAATAGCTTTCAAAAAAAAATATTCTCTCATCTTGCATATTGTGTGTATCGTCTAAACTCTAAACACATCTCCACAACGTATATGTCAATAAAACAGCTCCAACTCTTTGTACACATCATGACTTCACACTGTAGGGAGATATAATAACATTGGCTGCAAAAAAAAAAGATTTAAAGCTTTTTGATTGGTTGACGGTAAAACAAGGGGATCGACGACCGTTGTGGGAAAACAAAAGGACTTGCTGGTCTATGTACTGTTTGTGACGTAAGTCTGCCTGTGGTCTATGTACTGTTTGTGACGTAAGTCTGCCTGTGGTCTATGCACTGTTTATGACGTAAGTCTGCCTGTGGTCTATGCACTGTTTGTGACGTAAGTCTGCCTGTGGTCCTATGTGCTGTTTGTGACGTAAGTCTGCCTTTAAAATAGTGAGTGGATGGGTGGGGGGAGAGAGAGAGAGAGAGAGAGAGAGAGAGACAGACAGACAGAGAGAGAGAGAGAGAGAGAGAGAGAGAGAGAGAGAGAGAGAGAGAGAGAGGGATGTCAGACGATCAAACTGAAGAGAGAACGTTCAAACAAAGAAACACCAAAACGTAGATAACACGTTATAACCGTGTCTGTCTATCTGCATGTACAGAGTGACCGTGTCTGTCTATCTGTATGTACAGAGTGACCGTGTCTGTCTATCTGTATGTATGCACACAGTGTTAATGTACTATGAATGTGAATACATGACGGGGCAAGAAGGAACTGGCGTTAAATCGAAAGTAAAGAATGAATACAACAGTATTCCAGTTTAAAATACAACCATGAAAAAAATCGGATCTGCCCGAAACCAAAAAATAACCTCGCCTACCTACCAATCAAGCATAAGGGGATATAACTCTATGCAAAGGTTTTGCAGGGTACAGCTAGTAATAATAATAATAACAACCGCAGAACGTAACTCACGTCGATGTGACAGAAGCCGACTCGGTGCGGCCCATGGGAGTGTGGCTGATAGAGACATCGCCCGCATATGCCAAAAATTGTTTCATTCCTTTCATTTGTTTTGTTTTGGAAGACGACAAATTTTGTTGATGAAGTTTCTGTGGCCACAGTATATTAAGTGGGTGGTCTGTGTGGCTGACACAACACCCAGCTGCCTTAATTCCCAACCCACCCCCACCCTCAAGTCAGGTACCCATTTAAATATAGATGGACTACGGCGACTTACATTTGGTTCTTACTGAGGATCAAACCCTATGGCGCCCGACCCCCCCCCCCCAAACGTTCATTTAGTGTAAATATCCCAAAAAATGTGAAAATCGAAAAAAAAAACAAACAATTTTAATAGTGACTAAAAACACATTTTTTCCCTGATAGTCATATCTGTAATGAATTTAAAAATAGTAAGAGAAAAAAATATGTCTCCCCTCCCCCCCCCCCACACACGCCCGCCCACCCATTCCCTTCTCTCCAAAATGCCGCTTCTCATACCCCCCCCTCCCCGGCAATAATTTTCAAACAACTCAAACAAAATAAAATCATCTCCGCCAGACGGAGCGGACACTGGAATCTCCGCCACACGCCGGGCTATTGACTTGGGGGGGGGGGGCAGAAATCTATTTATACATCACATCGACGAAAACACGAATGATTAAATGGCTAAAATTAAATGAACACGGCGTGTGTGGGTGGGTGTGAGTGTGTCTGAGCTGGTGTTTGATTTAAACAAAAATACAGGTGAAAGAAATGAAATTTGAGATTTAAAACAAAAAAAAACCCAGTGTAAACATGAGATGTTTAAAAATAGAAGAAATAAATGATGTCGATAATAACATTAAAAAAACAAAATGGAAAAAAAACGTTGGGGGAGGGGACGGGGGGGTAAGCAACAGGTAACATCACAGAAATGATTAGGAAAATCTATCAATAATAATCTGAAGTTGTTTTCATCAATATCATTCCAACAGGAGAAACGAAAATTTGATAAAAATATAAGATCATGCGGCCTACACATAAACTAAACATGTTATTTATAGATATATTAGAATTATTTATACCTTGGGATAAAATATATGCGGTACACCGCCACGATGAATGGCGTAAACAGATAGATACACCGGTAGGCGGGGCTATAGTAGGGTAAACATATAGAGACATATAGACACACAGGCGTACAGACACACAGACGTACAGACACACAGATAGACAAACGTACAGACACACAGATAGTCAAACGTACAGACACACAGATATACAGACGTACAGACACAAAGAAGTACAGACACACAGATAGACAAACGTACATACAGACAGATAGACAGACGTACAGACCACAGACGTACAGACACAAAGAAGTACAGACACACAGATAGACAAACGTACATACAGACAGATAGACAGACGTACAGACCACAGACGTACAGACACAAAGAAGTACAGACACACAGATAGACAAACGTACATACAGACAGATAGACAGACGTACAGACACACAGATAGACAGACGTACAGACACACAGATAGACAGACGTACAGACCACAGACGTACAGACACAAAGAAGTACAGACACTCAGATAGACAAACGTACATACAGACAGATAGACAGACGTACAGACACACAGATAGACAGACGTACAGACACACAGATAGACAGACGTACAGTCCCACAGACGTACAGACACACAGACGTACATACACACAGACATACATACAGATACACGAGCATGCATACAGACAGACATTCAAACGGCCAGACAGACAGAATAATAACAGTCAGACCCACACAGAGACAGCGTAATGACAGACAAAAAATCGGCAGAATCACAGACCAAACAAAAAAATGACTTAAAAAAAAAAAGGTGTGCAGGCACGCGGATTGAGTCAGTCAGACAGACAGACATGCGGGCATACGGACAGACAGGACTTAGAAATGCAAATGGAAACCACATCTCGTTGTATAACAACACAAGAAATAACTACAAAAACTTGCCAAGGACTAAAGTACAATGTACACGCGCGCACGCACACACACACACACACGCACGCGTGATTTGTGGGAGGGATGGATGGTGGTGTGTGATGCCCCGTCTGGGAACCAGAGGCGGGGAGACAAAAAAACACAAAACCAAACCCGCCAGCAGGAGACGACGAGGGTCTGGGACATGAGGACCACGTGGTATACAATCAATAACGTACACCGAAATTAAGGGGAGGGCTAGGGTGGACAACGGGAGGACAGACCGACCGGGTGGGGGGGGGACATGGGAGGGGGGTGGGGGTGCCCGGGTAAGGGAGGGCCCGTGACGTCAACGTGACGCAGAGAAGAAGTTCAGCCGGTTTAACTAGTCAACAATATATCTTTTTTTTTTTAAAAAAAAGGAAACTAGCAATAACGAAACATTATTTTCCTGCCCCAATCTGGTAAGTTATGTCGCAATATATTTCGATTTAAAATGATTGTTCCTTCCGGTATTGATCCAGTCTAAAAGAAGACTAGACGGTAGGACTATTTACTGTTTTATATGATATATAACACCCCCACCCACTCATTCACCACCACCCCACCCAAAAAAAAATAAAAATAAGAGATCCATTGAAACCATTTTTTTTTTGGTTTCCCCCATTTCCAATGTTTCTTAAGTTGTAGTACAAGTCAAGACACCGCGCATTTGCAGCCTGCACTATTGGAGAATAGGAAATAAATGAACAATGAATGAATGAATGAACGCTTCCTGTGAACTGTGGGGGTCACACGATGTCACTTCCGGACATGACAAATTACAAAAAACACAACACAGTGGTTCTCAAACAGCGCGATGGGGTGTAGGCGGGTGCAAGACATATTGAGAACTGATTTAACGAAACTTTTCGAACGGAAAGAGTTAAAAGCTGGTGCGGTTAGGGGGAAGAGTGGGGGGGGGGTAAGAAATCCGCAATGGTGTCAGCTAGACAGCTACTGATTCTTGTTTTTTGTGTATCAAAAGCCTGGTGGGGGGGGGGGTGGAGGGCAGGCACGCCGAGAGGGGGGGGTCATTGACAGGGGCCCGCATCTGTAAGGGGACCCGGCCTCCCCGACCATGTCATTTTTTTCCACGACTCATTGTTTATTAAGGGGCCCGTAATGATGTCCTGGCCTGGGGTCCTTGTTGGCTCTTGGAGCCCCTGGAGGGGGAGGAGGGTAAAATATTGGTGACACCTTCACTAGGGGATGCAAGTAAAATTCGCCTTTGATTTTTTTTCTTTGCTTGTTTATTTGTTTGTTTGTTCTTTCGCCGCTGACTGAAGGTCATTGATGCAGATTGGGGGTTGGGGGGGGGGGGGTTTAGCAGAGCTAAATTCACGGATGAACTGTTGGAAATGTCTACAGTCGTGGGCCCATGTGTAGGTGCGTGTGTGCGTCCGTGTGTGTGTAATCTATATAAGTAAAATGCAATGAAAAGAGAGAGAGAGAGTGAGTGTGTGTGTGTGTGAGAGAGAGAGAGAGAGTGTGTGTGTTTGTGTGTGTTCGGTTGGGTCAGTATCGATAGTGTATACGTTATTAGTACAAAATGCATTTAATGCTGTAGGGGGTGGGGGAAGGTTGAAAAGCGCTTGATTTGCTTGCCTGAGTGTGTGTGTATTTGACTGTGCAATACGTAATGGTATAAAAGACTTGTAAAAAAAAAATGTGTGAAAATAGTACAAGTGGGAGGCACCTGATTTTTTTTTTACCAGTGTCAGTGTAAAAAAAATAAAACAACATAAAATTCTTTTAGTCTTCGGTTTGAAATGACCCACTATCGATGACCAGAGGAACTGCGATGTTGCAGGCTTTTTTTTTTTAAATAAAAAAAAGGGGGGGAGGGAGGGGCATTACAGCAACAGCGGTAATTACAACACGGCGTCACGGCTGCAGGTGGCGAAGAAAAAGTGTTGCGCTGGCATTGCCCCAGCATGGGGGCGCACTGCCGAGGTGTTCCGTGAAATTATCAGGCCCCCTGGGGCGGTCATCCTCCCCCCCCACACACACACATACATTCTGTTTGGCTATGTGAAAGAATGTGTATTTGCTTCCATTTATCATCGACGACTGCGGTGGAGCCAACACAGACTAGAGAAAGGTTGGCCACCCAAAGAACCTCTCAGAGAAACGTCTTGCGGAGATGAAAAGTTGCAACCAAACATGGGGGGGGGGGAAGTATTGGGCCATGTTATTGAGCCATGTTCAAGTATTGGGCCATGTTATTGAGCCATGTTCAAGTATTGGGCCATGTTATTGAGCCATGTTCAAGTGTTGGACCATGTTATTGAGCCATGTTCAAGTGTTGGGCCATGTTATTGAGCCATGTTCAAGTACTGAGCCATGTTATTGAGCCATGTTCAAGTGTTGGACCATGTTATTGAGCCATGTTCAAGTACTGGGCCATGTTATTGAGCCATGTTCAAGTGTTGGACCATGTTATTGAGCCATGTTCAAGTGTTGGACCATGTTATTGAGCCATGTTCAAGTGTTGGACCATGTTATTGAGCCATGTTCAAGTATTGGGCCATGTTATTGAGCCATGTTCAAGTGTTGGACCATGTTATTTAGCCATGTTCAAGTATTGGGCCATGTTATTGAGCCATATTCAAGTGTTGGACCATGTTATTTAGCTATGTTCAAGTATTGAGCCATGTCATTGAGCCATGTTCAAGTATTGGGCCATGTTATTGAGCCATGTTTAAGTATTGGGCCATGTTTGTGAGCCATAATACCATAATCTTCCACATATACGACGTGTGTCTCTATGTCTTGTGGTTAAATGGAAAGAAGAAAAAAAAAAACCCACCCGCGCACACAATAAAGTTTTAACTCATCCATTACGTCCAGTGATCTATACAGCGGTACGTGAGCCACCCCCCGGGTCAGACACAGATGGTTCACTCCCTGCATCCATAATACTCTTTAATTACTTCTTCGCAACGCGTGACCGCCTCATGATAATACACACGTACAAATTACAACCAGAATGCTGTTTTCAAAAACGGGGGCGGGGGGGTATGATAAATTGATAGACGCGATGTGACAGATTGCTCAATATTGATTCTATACCAACAAAAATTAGTGTCTACAAAGTCTAGTTTAAAAAAAAAATATTATTATCACAGACGCACACACAATATGGACTGGACAGAGAGACTGGAGGACTGACAGACTGGACAGAGAGACTGGAGGACTGGCAGACTGGACAGAGAGACTGGAGGACTGGCAGACTGGACAGAGAGACTGGAGGACTGGCAGACTGGACAGAGAGACTGGAGGACTGGCAGACTGGACAGAGAGACTGGAGGACTGGCAGACTGGACAGAGAGACTGGAGGACTGGCAGACTGGACAGAGAGACTGGAGGACTGGCAGACTGGACAGAGAGACTGGAGGACTGGCAGACTGGACAGAGAGACTGGATGACTGGCAGACTGGACAGAGAGACTGGAGGACTGGCAGACTGGACAGAGAGACTGGAGGACTGGCAGACTGGACAGAGAGACTGGAGGACTGGCAGACTGGACAGAGAGACTGGAGGACTGGCAGACTGGACAGAGAGACTGGAGGACTGGCAGACTGGACAGAGAGACTGGAGGACTGGCAGACTGGACAGGACGGACGTAAATGCACGCCTAGAGTGTCCGGCCCCGCTATTGTTGTTGTTGTTGTTGTTGTTTTAAATCCACGTTGTTAAAAAAATAAAATAAAACCAGACATTTATTTACACCTGAGTAATAACAACATCAAATATTGGGGGGCAAAACACTTCGGGACAAGCTGTGAATGGATGGAAGTCGCTGTAAACATTTCTATCAGTTTTAAAAAATAAAAATCACCAGGTTAAAAATATTACGCATCTGAGAAAACGAAAATTGAGATAAGTATTAAAAAAAAAAAAGGACATTCTGTAATAAAAATTTTTTTTTTTTCTTGCTCTCACTGGGACGAGAGGTTTTCACCCCTCTAGACTTGGCTAACATCCCAGTACCAGCAATACTTGAAATAAACAACCTCTCTCCTCTCTCTCTCACGCACAGTTCCACACACACACACAGTCCTGCCACCTTCTCGCACCATGTTTACCCGATTACACTCTCTATCCATTCACCCCACACCCCCCCTCTCTCTCGCGGTCCGGGGACCCGTTACATTTATTACCCACTGCACTCTTATCAAAACAACGGACGCAATAACAAGCAACAGGACCTGCCTGGCACGTTACAATAAAAAAAAAACCTGGCCAACAACACACATACACAAATGTACTCCTTCCCCCCACACCACCACCACCAACCCAACGCAGCAATCACACAAAGTACAATTGAAACATATTACCACAATACTGGAATGCACGCCGGCTAGCTAGCCAATGTGGCTGATTGTTTTGCCAGGAAAAGCATGTTCAATAATAACAAGGACAAAAAAAAAAATGGGATCGCAGATCGAACTGAAATATAATTCCCCGCAAGAAGTTGTTCAGCATGAGATCAATGACGAAACGGTTGTTTGTTTGTATCGATGGCGAGGTCAAGGGTGGATTCTGGAATGTCACAGGGAGGGGGGGGGAGGAGTAGGCAAAAGAGTGAATCAGAGACTTAGGAAATCTTACTAATGTTTACATAGATGTTTACATAGATGTTTACATAGATGTTTACATAGATGTTTACATAGATGTTTACATAGATGTTTACATAGATGTCTCTTGTAGGTGGTTAACAATATCATCCAGCTGCCCAGCTTATCTGTCTATCTCTCTCTCTCTCTATCATATCTAGGCCTATCTTATCAACCGATCTTATCTATCTACCATGTGTATATAGAGAGAGCCTACTATCTTCTCTATCTTTACAGTTTACCCATCTTAGTATCTTAACTTTTGTTCATGTCGGGTAGTCTGCTAGTCTGGCAACACAGATCTATCTTCGCCTATCCATTCACGTATATGGACTAGGGTTGTAATGCAGTGGTCCCCGACCCCCGGTCCGCGGATGGGAATGGTACAGGGCCGCACAAGATACATTGAAATTGTTTCCCTCTTTATTTACTATGGTGCGTCTCTCTCTCGGGATTGTGTGACTTTCCAATGGAGGAGAAAGAATTATAGCCTGATCAACGTCCCCCCCAACCCCCAAACCCCCCCCTTCCAGAGGGCCGCGGTGAAAGTACCAAAACGTTGACCGGTCCGTGGTGAGGAGAAAAAAAAAGCTTGGGGGGAATCACTGGTGTGATGGACCCCCCTTTCTATATATACACACCTAGTTCTGGGTTGTCCACTTCACGTGTATCTGTTTTTCCGTCTCTCTAGAAGTGCAAATCACAGGTGTCTCTGTGTGTGTGTGTATGTGCACGCGCGCAGCGTGTGAGTGCGTCGTGTGTGTACATCCCCTGTAGCTACAGTGCGGGTGGCCATGACCCTATAGTCTAAAGAATCCACCAAAGTGAGTTTAGATCAGGCCCGTAGCGTGCGGGGGGGTCTGGACGACCGGGGCCCCCTGCGTTTTGTCTGGCACCCTCTGCTTGTTTGCTCTACTTATAGTAACATTTATTTCCCGGCTCCCCTGCTATTGGCCTAGCCCCTGCTGTAGAATTTTCACGCTACGGGGCTGGTTGAGATTCAAATATTTTCTCCCCTACATCGGGGTTCCCCCCTCCCATCTTCTTTTCACACACCCCACCCCCTCACACCCCACCCTTTAATCTACATCCCCGAGGAAAGCCCCTTACAACACCAGCCTAGCAACAACCTAATGAAGAACAAAAAAAAAAAATAGTCAATTCAACTTCGGAGGTGGGGTCTACACTTGTCGCGTGCAAAGTGCCCCGAGCGAACTATACACGCTCCCCCCACCCCGCGTTGTAAGCCGGCCCATTAGTTCATTAGTTCCTGAACTTATAAGTTCAATTTAAAATCACATTCTTCGGTCAAACGATGAAACGATTCAAAAGGTCTTGACAAGAAGGAGGGATTAGTACAAATATAAGTCTTTAATGACCGTAATCGACTGTACTACAAAAATAACACCAGCACTTGACTAGATGTAAGAACGACTGCATACAATGTAATGGTTCCAACACTTGCGCTGACATGTCCACCATCAGACTGACGTGTACAGAGTTCGCCCTACGACGTTAATACGATGTTTACAAACAGATGTGTGCTATGAAGTCAGTAACGGCGTGTGCTCTCGACTGCACGGGGCTTCCGAATGATCCGGACTCATCATTAAAAATGACACATATAAACGATTTGGGATAAATAATAAGTTCAGTATTATATATATATATATATATATATATATATATATATATATATATATATGAAAATTATTATTAAAATAAGATACGGTCTATCCGGCTTTTTTATTGTCCGGCTTGACCTTTTGCGACATAAAAACGGTATAGCCATGAGTCGGCCGTTAAAAGGTACAAAAATAAACAGTTCCTATGTGAAGTACAATGTAAAGAGTTAAGAGTATGCATCGAGTGCAAAATACACACAATCAAAGTCAAAACTTACCAAATATTTAAAAAAAAAAAAACCACTATAATGATACAATCGGTTAAAAAAAAACACCACTTACTAAAATGAGCATCGGCATAGAGAGTATGTGAAACAGAACACTTTGATGGGAGCAACTTGAATGACGTGATGAGCTACTGTTACGACAATATCCAAATAAACACACAACACGCACGCAAGCCTCGAACTTAGGACACCGACACCATAAACAATTGCGTCCACAATTTCTGTACATCCGAACGTTCAGGCAGAAGCTTTCAAAATAATATTTCACTGAGAGAGAGAGAGAGAGAGAGAGAGAGAGAGAGAGAGAGGGGGACGGGAGGGAGGGAGAGAGAGAGGGAGAGAGAACAGAACTTCACATCTCTTTTAAAAGGACACGCGACCTACTTGGGCAGAGGTGTCGCCCAACGAACGACGGGTTACGTCACAAGCAAAGCAGCCAGAGATCACCACGTCCTGGTGCAGCCCCGCTGTGTACTGGATCAACGTGAATGGGGGACGAGGGAGGGAGGGGGGCGGAGTGAGCAAGAGAGAATGCTTATTTTTTTTTTTTGGGGGGGGGGGGGGGAAGAGAGAAAGGGGTCTGGCTGAAATGGAACTCTTAAACCTGGCGGGTAATGAGCGGTAAGGCTAGCCGCCCCCCCCCATACCTCTCCCCATACCTCTCCCCATTTCCAAAAAAAGATTTGTGATCGTGGGGATCCCCAATCTCTCCCCTCCCCTCCACCACCACCACTACAGCTCGCCACTTTTCTTCCTCCATGTTCACGCCGCGGTCGCTACCACCGTGACCACCCACCCGGGACGCGCTACGCATCGCCAAGGTCACCGGTTAAATCACATCAGCGGGATCGCACTATTGCTGCACCCGCCGTCCGCCCGCACTACCCCCTTTACCTTTCTCCCCCCCCCTCCCCCCAAACCACTCGCACTCATCAAGTCTAATCTTGAGACCTCGTTAACGACATGGAACGTTTGGAGCTAATCATACTAATATTGAGTAGGTTTCCGTTTTCTATAATATGCATGCGACTGGGTGGGTGGGGAGAGACGAGGAAGTGGGGGGAGGGGGCATGGTCAGGGGGAAAGGGTGGGAGGGAAAGAGCCGCATTCCATAACCCTAACCATATCCCCCGGGGAGGAAAAAAAAACCGACCAAACACGACGCACGACGCGGTGCTCATTTTTTCGTAATCGCCTCCCTTGACAGAGCCTCAATCTCATTGATATATCTCTCCCTCTCTCTCTTCTCTCAACACCCTGTCCCCAACTTTACCGTCCTGTCCAATACGAACTGCTCAATGTGTTACATTCACGTGTGTGTGTAGTTAACTGCGTGGTTGGGTGTGAATGAAGGGGGGGGGGCGGCAAGGGTCGTTGGTTAACATGTTTACGGATTTTTTTTTTTAATTGGGTTTTTTTTTTTCTTATGAGATATATAAGAATAGGACGACACAGGCTACAGCGCAATGTGTGAACCTAATATATATATATATATATAGAGAGAGAGAGAGAGAGACGAAGAGAGGGAGAGAGACTGTAACGTGTTTTTATTTTAAACCAAACACTGACGTTGGCTAGTCGCAGGACTTTAAATAGATAACGAAAGATTTGAAACTTTTCTTTTTTTTTTGTTTAAAGTGGCATCTGTGTCACAATGTAGCACATAGACCTGTCATTCAGTTACCGGCATTATCTGACATGATTGCCTGTCATTCAATTACCGGCATTATCTGACATGATTACCTGTCATTGAATTACCGGCTTTATCTGACATGATTACCTGTCATTGAATTACCGGCTTTATCTGACATGATTACCTGTCATTGAATTACCGGCTTTATCTGACATGATTACCTGTCATTGAATTACCGGCTTTATCTGACATGATTACCTGTCATTGAATTACCGGCTTTATCTGACATGATTTACCTGTCATTCAGTTACCGGCATTATCTGACATGATTACCTGTCATTCAATTACCGGCATTATCTGACATGATTGCCTGTCATTCAATTGCCGGAATTATCTGACATGATTGCCTGTCATTCAGTTACCGGCTTTATCTGACATGATTACCTGTCATTCAGTTACCGGCATTATCTGACATGATTGCCTGTCATTCAATTACCGGCATTATCTGACATGATTGCCTGTCATTCAATTACCGGCTTTATCTGACATGATTGCCTGTCATTCAGTTACCGGCTTTATCTGACATGATTACCTGTCATTCAGTTACCGGCATTATCTGACATGATTGCCTGTCATTGAATTACCGGCTTTATCTGACATGATTACCTGTCATTCAGTTACCGGCATTATCTGACATGATTACCTGTGATTCAATTACCGGCATTATCTGACATGATTGCCTGTCATTCAATTACCGGCTTTATCTGACATGATTGCCTGTCATTCAATTACCGGCTTTATCTGACATGATTACCTGTCATTCAGTTACCGGCATTATCTGACATGATTGCCTGTCATTCAATTACCGGCATTACCTGACATGATTACCTGTCATTCAATTACCGGCATTATTTGACATGATTGCCTGTCATTCAATTACCGGCATTATCTGACATGATTGCCTGTCATTCAATTACCGGCATTATCTGACATGATTGCCTGTCATTCAGTTACCGGCATTATCTGACATGATTGCCTGTCATTCAGTTACCGGCATTATCTGACATGATTGCCTGTCATTCAGTTACCGGCATAATCTGCCATGATTGCATGTCATTCAGTTACCGGCATTATCTGACATGATTGCCTGTCATTGAATTACCGGCTTTATCTGACATGATTACCTGTCATTGAATTACCGGCTTTATCTGACATGATTACCTGTCATTGAATTACCGGCTTTATCTGACATGAGTATCTGTAATTTGATTACCAGCGTCTGTGGCGGCATTTTCACATTTTACCTTGTCATCAACGGTGCTGACATCTGACACAGCAAAAGCACTCCCACGTCGACATTAACCGCGACTAGTGCTGACGTCAATACTGCGTGGTGGTGCCGGCAGTGCACTGGTGCTGACATCAATACTGCGTGATGGTGCCGGCAGTGCTCTGGTGCTGACATCAATACTGCGTGATGGTGCCGGCAGTGCACTAGTGCTGACATCAATACTGCGTGATGGTGCCGGCAGTGCACTGGTGCTGACATCAATACTGCGTGATGGTGCCGGCAGTGCACTAGTGCTGACATCAATACTGCGTGATGGTGCCGGCAGTGCACTGGTGCTGACATCAAATACTGCGTGATGGTGCCGGCAGTGCACTGGTGCTGACATCAATACTGCGTGATGGTGCCGGCAGTGCACTAGTGCTGACATCAATACTGCGTGATGGTGCCGGCAGTGCACTGGTGCTGACGTCAATACTGCGTGGTGGTGCCGGCAGTGCACTGGTGCTGACATCAATACTGCGTGATGGTGCCGGCAGTGCACTGGTGCTGACATCAATACTGCGTGATGGTGCCGGCAGTGCACTAGTGCTGACATCAATACTGCGTGATGGTGCCGGCAGTGCACTAGTGCTGACATCAATACTGCGTGATGGTGCCGGCAGTGCACTGGTGCTGACATCAATACTGCGTGATGGTGCCGGCAGTGCACTAGTGCTGACATCAATACTGCGTGATGGTGCCGGCAGTGCACTGGTGCTGACATCAATACTGCGTGATGGTGCCGGCAGTGCACTGGTGCTGACATCAATACTGCGTGATGGTGCCGGCAGTGCACTGGTGCTGACATCAATACTGCGTGATGGTGCCGGCAGTGCACTAGTGCTGACATCAATACTGCGTGATGGTGCCGGCAGTGCACTGGTGCTGACATCAATACTGCGTGATGGTGCCGGCAGTGCACTGGTGCTGACATCAATACTGCGTGGTGGTGCCGGCAGTGCACTAGTGCTGACATCAATACTGCGTGGTGGTGTCGGCAAGTGCACTGGTGCTGACATCCGTGATACAACAAACGGACAGCGGGGCCAACAGCAGCCAGAACACACAAAATGGCATGTCCTGGATAAGAGCGCACACACACACATATACACACACACACATACGCGCGCGCGCGCGCGGTACAGCGGCATGTCAACAGCAAAATAGATAGTCTGGACATCCATGTCAGGTTTGTCTATTTTACACCAACTAAGATGACATCTACGGCACAACATGGCGCAATCAATTCTGGTTAGATGTAGATGCCGGACAACACACACACACACACAACATAGATGACATGTTGTGTACAACAAGTACTCTAAAGACAAACCCCTCCCTCCCCCCAACCTTACACCTATCGCACATCTATTATTAGACCGATTCAACCCCCCCCCCCTTCCTCCACCAACCAAACAGTGCAGACTAGAGTGCACTTTCTCAACACTAGAAAGAAGACGAAGTGGGGCTGCGGTGGTGGTGGTGGTGTGAGGGGTGAAGGTCACCCTGTTTGAAAAGGTCACATGAGTTAGCCAATGGCTTCAGAAAACTTTTTAAAAGATTGTTAAGGATAAGACAAATGAAAAATACTTTTTAAGACGCCAAAAAATGAGAGAATGAGAGAGAGGTAGGGAGAGAGAGAGAGAGAGATCTAACAAAGATGTTGAGATTCAGGGATGAAGGGGGAGGGGGGTCGTTTAAGGACAACTCCCCCCTCTACCCCACCTACCCCGTCCCTCCAGCAATTTTCGAACGGCCTCGGTTACGGTTGTGTAACTCAAGGTCACGGTAGAAAACATAAACAGATGTCTGGAAACAACCGGTCGGTGTGACCCCTTACCCCCCACCCCACCCCGCCCATCTCTCCCCTACCCTGGTACTTTCTAAAGCACACGTAAAGGAAAAGAGAGGGGAAAAAAAACGCGCGTGTGTGGGGGGTAGGTGGAAAGGAGGGGCGGCGGCTAAGAGTCATTTGTACTTTTCAAATGTTGAATGCATATATATGGCTGAGTGTAAATCTGTTCCAGTGGGAAGTGTGAAAGAGAAGGGAATCGGGAAAAGGGGGAGAGGGGTGTAATCGCCAGTTGTACTTGTAGATAAACGTACAAACACACATACAGCAGAGAGAGAGAGAGAGAGAGAGAGAGAGAGAGTGTATTTGTGTGTGTGTGTGTTTCATGGCCGTAATACCCTATCAGTCCGACCCAATCGCCTTGCTGTACACTTTCTACCAACCAAAAAAAAAAATAAAAGGATGACTGTTGTTCATGTATTACTTTGGTCCCACTATCGGAAGGCGGTGCTGACTCTGTGCGGTGGGCGAGCGGCCTTGGCCCGTAGTACAAGTGCATCAGCGAGAGATAGCACACACACACACAGCGTCATGGGCGTTATCCGGGACACACAGACACACTCTAGCCACACGCTTTCCACACGGTCCCACGTGTTCAAACATAAGCCCTCGGACGACGGCAGCGGCTCAACGCCCCATTTCCTACGTTCTCAGAATCTTTTCGCGGCTGCTTCCCAATGGATGAGATTGCATATCCGCGAGTACCCCTAACGGTATCCGGACAAAACCCTCGGAGCAAAAAAAAACGGTATCCGGACAGAACCCCCACGGACTAAACCCCCCCCCCAGTGGACAACCCCCCCCCCAGCGGACATAACCCCCAGCGAACAAAAACCCAAGTGGACAAAACCCCCCACCGGACCTATCCCATACTTTTATTATAAATCTATTGTTTGGCCCCCCGCTTTTATTTTTAAAAAATGTAATATATAATACCTGGATGTAAATATTTATATAAATACGCATTTTTAAGTGAATTTTTTTTTCAAAGTAACCCAATAGCCCGTCGAGCCACAGTGGTCTAAAGGTAATCCCTTGTTAGCTTTACATCACAACAGGCAGCTTATCTTACAAGGTAAAAAAAACAAAATTCAATGTCAATAGTGACCGTATCTTTATTCTACCTTTTAATTCTCGCGCCAGACACAGACGGTAAAACAAACAGCATAAGAACCACAGTGGTCGAAAGCCAATCCTTTATTTAGATAAAACAGCAAAGAAACATGCTTAATGATAGACTGTGTTGACAGACATGATATCTCTTATATCGACAAATATTTCCCATAGCCCATGGTCAACTTCGTATATATAGAAGTATTAATAATATTGACTTATATTCAATCTTAATATTTTGGGGGTTATGTCCGCTGGAGGTTTTGTCCGTGGGGGTTTTGTCCACTGGAGGTTTTCGTCCTACACTCACCCCTAACACGTAAATTCGCAAATAGATGCACTCATTTTCACAACGGAACGCGCTCACGCAAATTCTAATGCGATACCCGGGCACGTCGGTTCGGAGATGAGTCGCGCAGCAAAGTGCGCAAAACTTCAAACTCTTGGTTGTTTTAAACGGAAAAATTATCATGTCGCGTACCACCCCCACCCCCGCATAACCTTTCCCCCTTACCCCTTTTTGGGGTACTCGCACCCCTTTGGGATTGAGAACCGCGGAATTACGTTACACTCCAAACATACACACACACGTGTGTGCGTAGTACACACAACTATACCATGACACACATATATATATATATATATATATATATATATATATATATATATATATATATATATATATATATACATATACACCGGTGTATCGGTCGCTGGAATCGTTGAGCATTCACTACCTACGTAACGATAGCTGTGAATGCACGAGAAACCTGGACAGCGACTACCACTGACCTCATTGTTGGCCTGGCCACCACTAGGCACGTATCCTAATCTGTTACTGATATTATAATGAGGGGGGGGGGCGTGTCATCACTCGGTCCTATACCGTTTCCGGACCATTGAAGAAGACCGGACAATATCGATTCCGTCCAAAACTAATTGCATATGTTGTTGACTTAACGTTTTTGTTTTTTTTTTCAAGGCGAGTTCTAGATGGTCACCAGAGCCATGCTGGCCCCCCCTCCTCCAAACATGTACACGCCACACGTGGCGCCGTATTTATTTATTTTTTTTGTTTAAACTAACGGGATCGGACCCATTGATTCAGACGGGTGCCGACATTTTAAATCGCAGAAAAACAAAGGCAAATAAAAATGGGGGTGGAGGGGATGTGGGATGGGGTGGGTGATAGGTTAATTAAGGGGGGGGGGAGTGGTTTAAAAACTCCAGGTAAGGGGGTGCCATGACCATATCAATTCATCAAACCAGTTTCCCCCATCCATGACCCGAATCAGACCACAGCAGGTCGCAATGACGTAGGATCAGCGTCATCGTTGTCATTATATACCCCCCCCCCCACCCCCAATCTGAATAAATTTTTATTTTTATTTCTTGTCTAAAAAAAAAAATAAAGTTAACGTCTCAAAGTAACTTGGCGTGTACTTTTTTTTTTGGGGGGGGGGGGGGTGTCCTCAGCACCCCCCCCCCAAGGGCTAAGTCCAGACAACAACAATCTTAGCCGTGGGGTGAAGTCTAGACTTTATTATTTTTAAAATGCTTGATTAAATTCTCATCTCAGAATCAAGAGTCTTTATAAGGAATTATTTTTGTTGATGGAGAGACCCCCACGAGCTTGCCAACTTGTGTGTTTTTATATGTTGATTTCTGTACACAGCAAACGGGATGAACCAGTGGCGTAGTGAGGGGTGGGCGGGTGGGGGAGGCATCGTGCCCCGGGCGCTACTCACAAAGGGGCGCCAAATGGTATATTTTACATATAATATTATATGGTTTTCGAATTGGGGGGGGCGCTAAAAAGGTAATGTGCCCCTGGCTCGAGTTAAGCTCGCTACGCCACTGAGATGAACCCAGAATTATTATTTTTTCTAGACTAATATTCCTTTAATTAAATACAACTTTGGATTATTACATATACATGCATTTATTTTTATATAATGTTTAGATATTTTTTCGTGGATTTTTCAAATAATTCTTTGGTAGAAAAAGTTGGCAAGCTCAAACTCGGAGTGAAATGTAATAATCATGACATCTGGCGGATTAATGTCCGCTGGAATGCCGGTCGTAGAACAGAACAGTCGGACTAATAAACGGACAGACACGCTGAATGTTTTTAAAAGTGTACGCAAAAAAAAATGGAGTTGAGCGTAAGGGGGCGGCTATCATACGGAACCCGGTCCACACACCGCCCTGCACGACGGTAAGTCCGAGAATTCGCGCGAACGAACACACATTATAAACCAACATTAATTAAAAAAAAAAACGAGTCCACGTTCAGTTCTTGCCTGACAATTAGGACAGGTTGAGAGGGGAAGGGAGAAGGGTGTGGCGTGGGGGAGAGGGGGAAGGGTGTGGCGTGGGGCTTGTCTGGTAAAACAAAAAAAAAAGACCGCGTTCATACCTGATCTGCCTTGAGACAAGCAGAGGAATGTATTCACCTCAGCAAATAAAGAACATGTAATAAAAAAAAAAACCCGACTGCAGCAGTACAAAAGTTATAGTTTACCTCCAGCGAGACGACAGCTCGTCAGATAGGTACTTCTTTCTGTTGCCGTGTTTCACACTTTTACTAAAGTGTTTCGAAGTAAAACAGAAGCCGTCGGAAGCCTATTTACCCCACACACCCCCTCCCCCCTCTTTTTCGACTAAACACACTTACACACACACACACACTCACACACACAAATGCACACAGACACACATACGCACAACACGCGCGCCAAGCCATGACATATTACCAGCACTGCAACGGGGCGGTGACGTCATCGAGTCGCAGGTCAGAAAGCCAAGTCATAGCGAAAATATAATTTTAAATGAAACTAAAACCATCCAGCTCAGCGGGAAAGAGATGGGGGGGGGGGTGCCTGGACACAGACCCCCGGGGGCGGGGGGGGTGTGTGCAGATACAGAAACAGTGAGGGGGGGGTGACATCAAATTCGGATTAAACGCATGTGAAAAGCTATCATGAACAAGGTTTAACTCTGAATCCAAAGTGACACGATGCGTGCGTAAAAAAACCAGGCATGGGTAAACTTTGGCCCGCGGGTCACGTCCGGCACGCCAGTGGTTGTTTAAAAGATCCGACCCGCCCCTCGCTACGCTCATCTCCGCGCGGTTCACTTTTTTGAAATTTTCATGGCTGAACATAAAAACTCCTGACACGAAATAATAACAAAAAAAGTAAAGTTCCCTTTCAGCAACTCGGCGTATGAAGGCATTGTGTGTGGTTAGCACAACTACCAGCCGCCTTTACTCCCCCCCCCACCCAACATCAAGTCGGGTATCGATCGGAGACTTTCACCAGGGCCTTCAAAAAAAAAATCCAAAGGTTCTCACTCAGATTCAAACCCGGGACCCTCCGGCCGAAAGTCGAGCGCTCTCCAAAGCACGACCACACGTTCCCCGTGACACGTAATGTGGATGTTCAAAATATTATAATTTAACCCTACGCAGGACGATTTGTGATTTAAAAAAAAAATTGAGATTTAAAAAAAAAAACCAAACAAGCGTGCTTATTAGAATTATATTTTTTTTAAAAAAAAAAGGAGGCACGTGCAATGTATGAATGTTTTTAACCTTCGACAAGTAGATGACATCATTTCTAAGTATATTATATATATACTAGCTGTACCCTGCAAAACCTTTGCATAGAGTTATATCCCTTTAGGCTTGATCGGTAGGCTAGGTTATTTTTTGGTTTCGGGCAGATCCGATTTTTTTCATGGTTGTATTTTAAACTGGAATACTGTTGTATTAATTCTTTACTTTCGATTTAACGCACACTGGAAACGAGTATTATTATATATGATATAATATATATATATATATATAATATATATATATATATATATATATCGTCTAACCCCTGTGTCTCCCTCAGGTAGTTTTCATATATCGTGCAGTGTATTCGCTGTAACACTGTGTCTCCCTCGCAAGTAGTTTTCATATCGTGCGGTGTGTTTCCGCTCTAACACTGTGTCTCCCTCGCAGGTAGTTTTCATATCGTGCGGTATATGCGTTGTATTTCATACATTTCTTTTTTTTTTTTTTATTATTATTATTTTCTACCTAATGTGAAAGGCTACAATGTACGGTGGCTTTCAAACTGCTTCATGGTATAATCAAACCTCTTTTGTAATCAACTGTTTAATATTAATAATAATAATAATTCCAAAGACAAATCGCGTATACATATAAGTGATACCAAATCTGTGTTCCATTAATACAACAGACACATCGCGTCAGCATTAAATTGTTTGACGACTTCAAAAAAAAAAGAAATGTGAGACCCACTGCAGAACCAGGCCACCACTGACGACATCATCAGCGTCACGGTTGTTCAATTACATTCATTAATGGCGGGAAGGGGGGAAAACAACAGACGGCTTGAGTTTCGCAGCTTTGTACTTTTACATGGCTGTAAGACTACAAGATTATCAGTATTATTTTTATAATTTTTTTATATATGTATTTTCCCCCATCGCAGTAAAAAAAAAATTAATTGAATAAAAAAAATTTTTTTTTTTTTTTTTAAATTTAATAAAAAATTTTATTTTGTTTACCTTTTTTTTTTGTTTTTTTTTACAGTCTGAAATTTCTGAGCCAGTGGTTCTAAAATTATTAAATTTCTTTTTCTTCATATTTTTTGTTGTTTTTTTTTTTAATGGTGAAATTTAAAACTTTAAACCTCGAGCCAGTGATATATAAGTGAGAGAAAGCAACCTGACAAAGTGTGTTGTTATTATTGTAAAGATATCAAACACAGAAACGTGGGGAAAAGATTGGCAAGGAAAAAAAAAAAGCAACACTTGTAATTATTTTTATAAAAAGGGTGTGTTTTGTTGTTCCGATTTAACTTTGTAGTTAAATTTGTGTTGCTTTTTTTTTGTTGTTTTTTTAAACCAGATAAGTGATACCATAAACACGGGATACAATAACGTGCAATTATCATAAAACACACTCTAAATTCTCCGATGACCGGTGTAAATATGACAAGGAGTTCTCCGACATCGTAAACCTGATCGTATGACCGACCACCATCATCAGAGCGTCATCACTGGGTCATAAATCTGGTGGTGTTGTTTTAAAACAACAACGAGACCCCGCGATGATGAGTGGGGGGGGGGGGCGCGGAAGGTTAAGAATGAGACGCCGTTCAATAAGATATCGTATGGCACTGTACGGTAAAGATGCGGAACCGTCATCTGAGGGAGGGGGGGTTCTTTACGATAAGGCACCGCCCATTATGCCGTCCACGCCGTGCAATTAGCTCCTTGATCCCCCCCCCCCACCTACCAGTTAAACAACATCAAATTACCCGGTGTTGAATTCACCCACACCCGGTATTAATCGACATAAAAATTAAACCGGCATTGTATCGGCCGCATCAGTCAGACAAACATAAATTAACTAACCGGCAGCCGGTCCGTCCAGCCGACATAAATAAGCGAGGTCGTAAAATTTAATGACATCGGGAAACACGGGATGGAAGGATATTTATTTACAGTGGCTTTTGTTTTTATTGAAAATGTGTACACTCTTTATATATGTGTGTATATACAGAGACAGAGAGACGGAGACAGAGAGAGAGAGAGGAGAGAGAGACAGAAAGAGAGAGGAAAGAGAGACAGAGAGAGAGAGAGAGAGAGAGATTGACACAGATAGATTAATTGACAGGCAGACAAACAGGCAGAATATAGATAGATGATAGATAAACCGACAGACAGAAAGACAGACAGACAGACAGAGCGACAGACAGACAGACAGACAGACAGACAGACAGACAGACAGACAGATAGATAGATAGATAGATAGATAGATAGATAGATAGATAGATAGATAGATAGATAGATAGATAGATAGATAGATAGATAGATAGATAGATAGATAGATAGATAGATAGATAGATAGATAGATAGATAGATAGACGTGTTATGCTATTTCCTTATCACGTTTACGTAATCAATGAAGATGATAACAAAGGTGAGTAATAAAACCCTGTTGTTACGTTAAGAATTCACCCCCCCCCCTTTTTGCACACGCACCTCCCGCCAGTAGCGAGTGACTCATCAGTTGACCATGGAACATAACCCAGGGTCATGGTCAGAAATGTTACATCTAGAATTTACCCTCCTCTCCCCGTTTCCACCTCCACTGCCAATTTGAATTTACCCCGCCAATACGGACCCTCTCGCTCCTCATCAGTTGACCATGGAACATAACCCAGGGTCATGGTCAGAAATGTTACATCTAGAATTTACCCTCCCCTCCCCGTTTCCACCTCCACTGCCAATTTAAATTTACCCCGCCAATACGGACCCTCTCGCTCCTCATCAGTTGACCATGGAGATGTTACGTCAAGAATTCAGCGCACCTTTCCCCCCCCCCCATATAACGTGTCAAACTTAACCCCTTCCATACTATTTGAAAGTTGTTTCTATCAGCTCTCGCCACCTTTGCACACGGATTATCTACTGTCCCACTCACACCCCGCGAGCCTTTATAAAGTCGACGCAGGATGTATCTCGACAGAGGGAGGCCCACAGAGACAGAGGGCGGCCCAGTAGACTTAGGGAAGTTTATAGAATATATTATACTTAGAGTAGACTTGGATTGTTAGACTTGTAAAATATTATCATAGTACATTAAATCAGTGTTGTTAAGTACACTCCTAAGAGTTGTGTTGTTATATACTAGCACCTATACCAGTGAGTTAGAGTTAAAGATTTGGTAATTAAGTTAAATTACCTGGCGAGCCTGCTATACATAGATATATATTAAATACATAACGCCACATTTGGCGAGCCTGCCCTACATATAATATCAGCCTGCATATTGAACTTCACATTTGGCGGTCTTATATACGAAGAACTTCCACCGTAACACCTGTCATTAACGTGCCTCAATTCATTTGTGTGGTCTCGCGTCCAGGGACAAGAGTCCAGCGTGAAGTGCACACAGTCTCAATAATGTCTGACCAGACCAGCACACATCCAGAAACCTATTTTTTTTTTTTTAAAGCCGCCTACAAGAGATATAGTTTGCTGTGCATCATGTCCCAGAAAGACAGAGCGACTGATAGTCGCCGAGAGATAGAGAGAGAAAAACGTAAGGGGAGACATGTGATGACACACACTGACCAACTCCCACAAAGACGTTCACTGTGTGATATTTTATTTTGACATGAGTAGAAAGCAAATGTTCTCACACACACACACATTCAGACATAAAGAGTGGTCGTTGTTGGTTTTATTGTGGCTTTGTTAGTTGTGTAAGTTTTATTTTTTTTTTTGTGTTTCTTCAACTGAAGAGCGAGGCGTCTGTTAACTTCATTAGCAAAAAGATGAAGATGTAATTTGTGAAGGGGGGAAGGACACCCCCCCCTGCGGCCATACATTTATTATTTAGTTATAGATGTCTCGGCCTACCGAGAAATAACGAGAGATAGGAGAGAGAGGAGGGAGTGAGACAGAGAGAGTGAGAGAGAGAAAGACAGAGAGAGTGAGAGAGAAAGACAGAGAGAGTGAGAGAGAGAAAGACAGAGAGAGTGAGAGAGAGAAAGACAGAGAGAGTGAGAGACACAGAGAGTGAGAGAGAGGGCACATCTCAGATTGTTACCATGATACCTTTGCTTCTCCCCCCCCCCACACACCACCACCACCACACCCCCACCCATGCGTTGTTGTACTGTGTAACACAATAATGTAACACAAAACACCTTCCGCTCTTCACCATTCAGTGTTGCCGGCTTGGTAGATTCCAGCCATTTTTGGGCGGTTTTAGCTCACTGGCGGATGCGGGGGTGGGGGTCGTCTTCTAAGTTTTATATTAAATCAAATACAGAAAAAAAAACGCATAAAAGCTATAATTAACCCCTACCCCCCCACACACACACACACAGTTCAACATCAATGTTTACTTTGACTAATCTGGCGGTTTGTGTTTTAGTTTGTTAATTGTATTTTTTTTTTTAATTTGAGCATCGGCGGTTTTCATTCAAAGTATGCGACATCACTTCTCACTACAGACACATCAAGTATAACTGTTTGGGTTGGGGGTAGAGAGGGGGGGGCAGGGCAGAATCTAAAAGAGATTATCTCCATTCCTGCTTCATCTCTCCCGTGGTGCCTCCTTAACCATTGCACATTCGGAATATGTTAAGGACGAAATAAGGGCACGGTTGATACCATCCGATTTTATAAGTCGAAGGTTGGCCCATCACTCAAAAAAAAGGGGGGCTTCAACTCTGACTCGAGTGGCGGGCGGGCCGCATTAAAACGGGTCGTTCGGGGCCGGACTCGGCCTGTGGGGCCGTGGTTTTTTTGCCAACGGCTGCTCTGATGTAGCTAGCCACACCTGTAACTATATAATACACAACAGACATCAGTCTCTCTCTCACACTCACACACACATTTACAAGAGATATGTTTACTGCATTGTGTCACAGCCAGACCATCACTGCAGGCGCCTGTATCCGAAAGAGCGCACGTATGTATGAGTGTGATGCGCGCCTGTGTGCTTGTAATGAGTTATGAAATGATGCACACAAAGCCCCAGTGAAATACGGTGATAGAAAAGTAAACGACAGCTCCCATGAACGTGGTGAGGGGGATTACTGCGTAATTCTCGCGTCATAGCACGGTGGTTTTAAAATTGTCCGCGTCGAGCTACTTTGGGGGGTGGGGGGGGGGTCGCCCAAACATTTTAATAACTGCTGAAAATCCATCAGAAAATGGCGAATATTTTTTTTTGGGTTTTCGTTCTTTAATTCTTCACTTTTCGTTTTCGATTTTTTTTTTTTCGTTCTTTAATGGTGGGTCGCGGAATCCGCACAGGTTTCTTGGCAAAGGGCAAAAGTTTGAGAACCAATGATGTATATGTGTGTGTGTCATGATTCCCCCCCCCCCCCCCAGAACATTAAGAAATCCTATCACGTTTATGTCCTATTTATGCCACAAGAAATACAGACAACAACATTGACGCTGTCGATTAACTTTAAAAAGAAAAAATGGATCATTTCTACCAGACTATCGGAGAGGTTTGTAATTGAAACAAATAATTATAAAGAAAATATCATCTTCCTTGGTAGAAGAAAATGATATAATAATAATAGTAATTTATATTTGGTTTTTTTTTTAAAAAAATAACAATGTTCACCGTATCGCCCCGGCTAATCAGAGGTAAAGACGTATTAGCTCGTGGCTGTGAAGGTGTGAGTTACCATCCACAACCGTCATTTGAACACACAAGGGGTTATTTTTTACTCCTACATCCACCCCCGCCACCCCACCCCACCTTATACATAATAAATACATGTATTAATAGAGCACAAAATGCAGTCACGCTGTATTCCAGTTGTATTACCAGCGTGTCAAAATTTTGAACAAAACTAAAATAAACGGAGTAAACATCTTACTGTAGAGACGGTACTGGGAAACAGACAGAGCCTTTCTTACGCTTTCCCAGGAGGGGGCAGGGTTGGGGGCTAGCCAACGGTACATTTAGGGATGTTTAGGTGAAGGGGCGGGGCGGGGGGGGGCTAGCCAACGGTACATTTAGGGATGTTTAGGTGAAAGGGGGCGGGCGCTGTTAAGGGCGCTACTTACAAATATTTTGGATCCCTCTAATTCATCGAAAACGCGAGGCCCCACATGACAAACCAATAACTGTTAAGTCATTTTTAACCCGCCCCCCCCCCCCCACGCTCAGTGTACTTTATTTAAAAGGTTGGGGAAATAGGCGGGACTTATATGTTAAAATGAATTAACAGTTAGAAAAGAAGATAACCGTTACAATATCAAAATAAACATCTGAAATCTAAAAGCCGAATGTTTAATAATACTAAAAAATAGAACGCGTGGGGAAAAAATGATTCGCGTATTAAGCCTAATGAATTATTTTTTTAATTCGACGAGTTTCTCATACAAAAATCAATATTCCGTTATATGTATATTTCTTTAAAATGTAACGATGTTTTGAGGTTAATGCTCGGAAATGGCTGCCCCCGGGGTGAGGGGGGCGTATTGCGTCATCATTTATTGCGCAGAAACCGTATGGGGAGGTTACTACAAATTGCATGTCGACGGGATCATAACTGTAAATGTAGGAGAAGCGATTGGGGGGGGGGGAGTTGGTCAGAAATTTAATGACCAAGTGATGGAAGTCGCTGATGTCAATGGAGGGTTAACGGAAACCAAGTGCGAGGTTTAATTTCAAGTCAACAAGAACATAATTCAAAGGCAGAAGCCATTAGGGGGGGGGAGATTGTCGCAAATGTACACACCGATAATTGTGGCTCTGGCTAGTTTAAGGTGGGGCGGCTCTGGCTAGTTTGAGGTGGGGCGGCTCTGGCTAGTTTAAGGTGGGGCGGCTCTGGCTAGTTTAAGGTGGGGCGGCTCTGGCTAGTTTGAGGTGGGGCGGCTCTGGCTAGTTTAAGGTGGGGCGGCTCTGGCTAGTTTGAGGTGGGGCGGCTCTGGCTAGTTTAAGGTGGGGCGGCTCTGGCTAGTTTGAGGTGGGGCGGCTCTGGCTAGTTTAAGGTGGGGCGGCTCTGGCTAGTTTGAGGTGGGACGGCTCTGGCTAGTTTAAGGTGGGGCGGCTCTGGCTAGTTTAAGGTGGGGCGGCTCTGGCTAGTTTGAGGTGGGACGGCTCTGGCTAGTTTCAGGTGGGGCGGATCTGGCTAGTTTAAGGTGGGGCGGATCTGGCTAGTTTAAAGTGGGGCGGCTCTGGCTAGTTTGAGGTGGGGCGGCTCTGGCTAGTTTAAGGTGGGACGGCTCTGGCTATTTTAAGGTGGGGCGGCTCTGGCTAGTTTAAGGTGGGGCGGATCTGGCTAGTTTAAGGTGGGGCGGCTCTGGCTAGTTTAAGGTGGGGCGGCTCTGGCTAGTTTAAGGTGGGGCGGCTCTGGCTAGTTTGAGGTGGGACGGCTCTGGCTAGTTTAGGTGGGGCGGCTCTGGCTAGTTTGAGGTGGGCGGCTCTGGCTAGTTTGAGGTGGGACGGCTCTGGCTAGTTTCAGGTGGGGCGGATCTGGCTAGTTTAAGGTGGGGCGGATCTGGCTAGTTTAAAGTGGGGCGGCTCTGGCTAGTTTGAGGTGGGGCGGCTCTGGCTAGTTTAAGGTGGGACGGCTCTGGCTAGTTTAAGGTGGGGCGGCTCTGGCTAGTTTAAGGTGGGGCGGATCTGGCTAGTTTAAGGTGGGGCGGCTCTGGCTAGTTTAAGGTGGGGCGGCTCTGGCTAGTTTAAGGAGGGGCGGCTCTGGCTAGTTTAAGGTGGGGCGGCTCTGGCTAGTTTGGGGTGGGGCGGCGGAAGTTAGCTGGATGTGGGGCGGCGCCACTGGCTAGTTTGTGGCGGGCGGGCCTTGGCTAGTTCGAGACTGGGGCGACAAAAAAAAACACCACTGGCTCACTGGGAGCTGGACAAAAAAAATCAAACGTGAGAGGCGCACGTGTGTCTCTAAGAGCCGCACCACTGGTAAACTTATCAGGGGCGGCCACGCCTGGGGGCGATCAGAGCCGCATCGCTTGTTTGTTGTTGTTGTTGTTGTTGTTGTTGTTGTTGTTGTTGTTTTATAGTAAAACAAAATGAACCATAGTCAATTTATCGGGGGGGGGGGGGGATCTAGTGAACAAACCGAGTCGGAATAATAGAAAAAAACTTGTGGGGAAGGGGGGGGGCGCATAAACCTCATCAACACGCCGCCTTCGAGCACCCCCGGATATATATGAGTTGTAACACCGTTTACAGATGGCCTGGGGACCTGACCACTGGCAGTTGCCATGGCAACGTTCCCAAAAGAAGCGACGAATTGCGACATTCAATCATACAGCCTGACTGATGGAGACGAAGGGCAGAGGCCGGTGCTATTTTTAGTAACACAACCTGAACCCCAACGTCGGGGTGGGGGGGGGGAGAATGGAGAGAGAGAGAGAGGGGGGGGGAGGAGGAGAGAGAGATATAGGTCTAAATAAAAAGAGAAACCAAAACAAAAAAATGATGGCAGGTATCAAAGGACGTGACAGCTGAATGAATCAATAAAACATCGAGAAGAGAGAGAGAGAGACAGACAATACGACACGATGGCAATAAGACACAATAACAACCATCGCCTATCAGCTCGCTTGAGACCTAGTGTAATCAGACAGATGCCCCCCCCCCCTGCCTCTGAGTGAGCAGCCAACTATAAGATGGAGATAGAACTTTTTTTTTCTTCTTCTTTTATTTTGAATTCGGTAAACGGATATTGAAAGGTGACTTCAAAAAAATATGACGGACGTGCTCTTGACAGCTTTCTAGAACACAGAACTCTGGAACTGGGAACTGTGTGTGTGTGTGTGTGTGTGTGTGTGAGAGAGAGAGAGAGAGAGAGAGAGAGAGAGAGAGAGAGAGAGAGAGTGCGCCTACTGTAAACACACACACTAGTCAGTTGATGAACTCTATCTAACGGTCTTTTTTTTGCGGGGAGGGAGGGGGGTGGACAGAGGCGTACCTAGGGTGGGGTGAGGGGGGGGTCCGAATTTGAAAGTCTTCCCCGGCCCCACCTTGACGCCCCCTCCCCAAATTATTCTTACATTAAATATTAAGTACATTATCTCATGTCATTGTGTCGAATGTCAAAATGCAGCAGGGCCCCCCTAAAGAGGCCAAGCCCCACGGGCCCCCTAATCCCTAGGTGGGGGGGGGGGTGGAGACAACACGCAGCTCACAAAGACCGTCAGATTAGGGTTGAAATCAGCGGCGGAGCACGGGGTGGTGGCTAGGTCAGCGTCGTTCCGTTGTTGTTATTGTTGAAGTTGTTTATAGTAAAACTACTTTCAAATCCCTCCTCACTATAGTCAACTGATACAGTGAACAAAAGTAATGGTATATCGATGGGGGGGGGGGGGGGAAGAGATTGGCTCAAAACTCGGACACCACTCCCAAAAGTATTAACTGATATCATTTATGGGTCCTCTGATACATAACGTTAAGTCTCTACCCATGGCCCTATCTTATCTACTCTGGGCACCCAATCATGTTTTCAAGTCTCTACCTATGACTCCTCACCCCCCCACACACACAAATATATGTTGAAGCCCCTACCTAGCGCCCCCATACATATGTTGAAGCCTCTACCTAGCGCCCCCATACATATGTTGAAGCCTCTACATACTGCCCCTATACATATGTTGAAGCCTCTACATACTGCCCCTATACATATGTTGAAGCCTCTACATAGCGCCCCATTACATATGTTGAAGCCTCTACATAGCGCCCCCATACATATGTTGAAGCCTCTACATAGCGCCCCCTTACATATGTTGAAGCCTCTACATACTGCCCCTATACATATGTTGAAGCCTCTACATAGCGCCCCCATCCATATGTTGAAGCCTCTACATAGCGCCCCCTTACATATGTTGAAGCCTCTACATAGCGCCCCCATACATATGTTGAAGCCTCTAAATAGCGCCCACCCATACATATGTTGAATCCTCTACATACTGCCCCCATACATATGTTGAAGCCTCTACATACTGCCCCCATACATATGTTGAAGCCTCTACATAGCGCCCACCCATGCATATGTTGAAGCCTCTACATAGCGCCCCCCCCCAAACATACCAGTCCCTAAACGGCTCAGTTGAAGGTTCTCAATCCACACGGTTGTCTAGTGGAGTCCCCCCTGGTTACGCCCACGCCTCTGAGACAGCCCAATCAATGAATGAAATGTTTACAGTCGATTACATCTTATATGTATGTAAGTATTAATAAAAGTCGGGGTTGGGGTGGGGGGAGGGGTTAGGATACATGTAACTTGTTTTAGTACGTATGGCTCTTGCCGTATAAAGTGTGTCACATCTACAAAATAAAAGGGGAAGGGGAATCCCCGATTTCCCCCCCCCCTTACAATCTGTATCGAACCAACTATTTATGATGTTAAGTCCCGAGACTGGAGTCTTAATTATGTGACCGTTTTTTTTTTAAACTGATGGCTTGTCAGGCGCTGTGACGTCGGATCAGATCACAGCACACGCCAGACGGGAGCGTTTTGTCGGCACGTACAACGGCGGTGCACGCTTGCGCCAAGTCCAGCGCGCACGCGCGCGAGCACGCATTAAAAACAGAGCGGGCGAATGCTTTCTTTTAGTAGGCCCTTATATACCGCTCTATGCTGCGCACAAATGATTGTTTGCACACAAGTCCGATTTCTCGCCAGCCAATCTAGGGGGGCCCCTTACATCAGCCAACATTTGGGGGTCCTCTAATGGACGCATACAAGTCCGATTTCTCGCCAGCCAATCCAGGGGGGCCCCTTACATCAGCCAACATTTGGGGGCCCTCTGATGGGCGCACACAAGTTCGATTTCTCGACAGCCATTCCAGGGGGCCCTTACATCAGCCAACATTTGGGGGCCCTCTGATGGACGCACACAAGTTCGATTTCCCGCCAGCAAACCCAGGGGGCCCCTTACATCAGCCAACAGCTGGGGGCCCTCTGATGGACGCATAAAAGTCCGATTTCTCGCCAGCCAATCCGGGGGGGGGGGTTCCTTCCATCAGCCAACAATTGGAGGCCCTCTGATCCCGCACACAATTTTCCAAGTCATTTCTCTAGCAAATTAATGTGTCCGCAGGGGCCGTTTACGCGCGCTCAGACTGCAACCCTCCCCACAAACATACATCCTTGCATGCACACACACGCAACGCTAAAACACAAATCGTCTATTTCTCTAAATAAAAACAATACAGAGTTGTTGTTTTTTTTTAAAAAAACATTTTCACATACAAAAGATTTTTATCGCCCGTTTCGATAACCCGATTACATTTCTGGAATCGATACCGTGTGACGACAGCGTTCAACAAAGAAAGATGACATTAACCACTCTTTCAAAAACAAAACCAAAAAAAATGAAATGATAATAACAGTAAACGATGAGAAATACCGAAAAAAAATACAGGAAATCTAAAAATCAATGAAACAATTAAATATATTTTGAAAAGAAAGAAAGAATGTGCTATCGATATGAAACAACTGTTGCTACACAGCTGAACACAAAAATCGATGATGTCATCACAGATACCCCAGCGGTTCTAAATATAAATGTACACAAACATTCCACACACAAAAAAAAAACAACGGTATGATAGAAAGTCAAAGGTAGATAGCTGTCCGATTGCTTATGTATAACACAACCACAGACGCACTTCTCTAACACACAGATATATACACACTTCTTTAACACACAGAGAGAGATATACACACTTCTTTGACACACACAGAGATAAAAACAGCTACATACACACTTCTTTAACACACAGAGATACATAAACACACATTTCTTTAATACAGAGATAAACACAAGCACACACTCACACACTTCTTTAATACACAGAGATACACACACACACTTCTTTAACACACAGAAATACACACATACACACACTTCTTTAATACACAGAGATACACAGAAGCACAGACTTCTTTAACACACAGAAATACACACAAACACACACACTGTAACACACAGAGAGATATGCACACTTCTTTGACACACACAGAGATATACACAGCTACATACACACTTCTTTAACACACAGAAATACACACATACACAGACTTTTTTAATACACAGAGATACACACAAACACACACACTTTAACACACAGAGATACACAAACACACAGTTCTTTAATACAGAGAGATACACAAACACACAGTTCTTTAACACAGAGAGATACACACAAACACACAGTTCTTTAACACAGAGAGATACACTAAAAACACACAGTTCTTTAATACAGAGAGATACACAAACAGACACTTGTCTAATATGTTCTTTAATCAGTACACGAAGAAGCGATGGCTGTTATTTGTGTTTGTTTGTTTTTGAACACTATAAACGTACACTGAAAGCAACTGTATCGCCACCAGCTGTGTCATCATTAATGCATGACACGTACGGGTGAGATGATGACGAGCGACCTTTGCACACCTCGGGTAGCCAGATCAATGGTTCGCTCACTTTTTGGGGCCCGCGAACCACTTTTTTGAAACGTGTTCGGTTCACGCATAACAAATTTAATTTTTATATGCATGTTGTCGGCTGAGGGATTATTGACAAAATTATGCCGACATCCCGTTCCGATTAGCTCGCAGTCAACTAATTGACCAAAAAAAAAAATATAAGGAGAAATAAACAGGCAGATAGACAGAGACAGGCAAATAGACAGAGACATGCAGATAGACAGAGACATGCAGAGAGAGAGACATGCAGACAGGCAGAGAAATAAACCGACAGACAGGCAGGCAGACAGACAGACCGACAAACAGACAGAGCGGCAAACAGGAAATGGATGGATAGATAAAATTAAAATAGATAGGTAGAAATAGATAATAAACAGATAGAATAGATTAAAAATAGATAGAGTTAGGTAGAATTAGATAATAACAGAATAGATTAATATAGAAAGATAGGTAGAAATAGAATTCATTAGATTAATAAATAGACTATGTAGACATAGATAATAGATAGATTAGAAGATAGATAGATTTGTTTTTTTTTTTTAAACAAAATATTTCCCTAACGTCCACACAGTTCATGTAACATCGTGTGGCCGGGTTGTCTATTAACGGGGGGGGGGGGGTTGGAAACCATGGTGTGTACAAATATAGACAAAAACCATTTTCCAGAGGTGACGTCATTTGGAAAACGAAAAAAAAACAATTGAGAAGTCCCATGCAGCGGCTGGATCAAAACTAAACCAGAAAACTACACGAGTGTGTGTGTGTGAGAGAGAGAGAGAGAGAGAGAGAGAGAGAGAGAGAGAGTGTGCTATGGGAGGTAGGAGAGTCTGGCTCTCTCCCCGTGCAGACTCCAGTACAGAAAAGTCACAACCCAGAAAACAAAACCATGTTTTCTAGTGGGCGATCATTGTAATAGACCGGCTCGACCCCACCGCCCACCCCGCTCTTTATTCCCCCCCACCCCCCTCTTCTCTCGTTTGTTGGGGGTGTTAATGTCTTTTCTTTTGTTTACAGTCCTCTTTCAACACTGCCATCTACATATCACTATGGTTAGACACACAGGCACACACACACACACACACACACGAGCAGATACGTATTCTGAAGAAACTACGCACCAGGCCGGGAAGGCTTTGACTGGTTTCAGCAGTTGGCTGGGTTTTTGTTAAGTTTTTCTAAGATTTCAAAAAAAAACTTTGTTTCAGTAAAATGTAAATTACGGGGGTTAGGGGGTCGATTAAAAAAGGGGGAACAATTTCAAACAAAAAAAAACCAAAACGTTATTTATTTATCACAGTTGATGCTAGCCTCGCTCAATAAGATGGAAGACACGAGAGTAATTCAAAAATAAAAAGGGCCCCCACTGATACACCATGACAATCAGATGTAAGGGAAGGCTATTTTAGTGTAAGGTCCTCCGAAACGTTTCTGGAAGTCAACGCTCTTGTACCCCACCCCCCCCACCCCAAAACGCCCAAGAGCACGCGCTGCACACACAAATTATCCAAACGTCTTCAGCTCAAACTTTCATTTATTTATTTGCACATACGTATTTATTGTTTAATAAGATGTAACAATTGCAAATAATGCTCTTAATCTTTCTACGGACCTCACACCACACCCCACCCACACACCCTCCCCGCTAAAATATTTTCAGTGGGACCCTCACACAGCGTTGCCCGACCGCTGGAATCATCATAAGCTGTCGGTTCGACGATGTGAGAGACAAGCTGATCCGCACTAGGTGAGCGGTTACCGGCCAGAGTGTGGAGAGATGCACGCACTAGGCATGTGTGTGTGCGAAGGTCGCGGGCATGTCCTCCGCACAGCTGGCGGCGAGAATCTGGCCATGGAACCTTCTGGGCATCTTCAGTCAGAAATGAGGTAGGAGGACGGAGGGTGGGGGGGGGGAAGGGGGTGTGCTGAAACCCAGCCGCACGCATACTAGTTTGTCACTGTTCAACGGTTTTCATATGAAGTACTTAATAATTCCTCGTAATCGCCAATATATATATATATGGTATCCGCCGCTGACATAGAGAGGAGATGGGCGCCCCCACAGAAAGGTCACCTGCTGACGTGTCCATCCCCTCCCTTCCTCCTCCTCCCCCCGCAATGACCACACCTGTTAAAGGAGGAGGGAGGGGAGGATAATAATCTTTAAAAAAAATAAAATAATAAAATATCTCGCGCCTAACATAGAGGGGAGTGGGTGGGGGGTGTAATCCATGGTAACATGTGAACCCTGCTACCGGTATCTATTTACGGCTGGGCATGGCCCTTTGGAAAAAAAAACACAAAGCAATAAAAAAACAAAAAAGAACAATAAAACCGAATAAACAGTAGGCGTACAGACGACGAATGAGTAGTTCCGCGCTTCAATGAGCACGGGGTGGGCTGGACTGGATCGTAAGTCACAGATGCGGCGGCGGTAAGACGGGGGACTAATCCCCTTGGTGACATGTGAGCTACTCAAATATAGATGGGTGTGGGTGGGTGTGGCTGGGGTGAGCGGGTTGGTAGAGGATCTGCATGTAGCCCCCCCCTATCATCTCCTTCCATGCTGTGGGCTTCGACCTCCCGGTCAGTCACCTTTCTCGATGACTCCCCCTTTGAGACTCCATGGCCGGTGCACTATAGGCATGGATATCTAGATATAACACCAGGTGATAGACAACCAAACAAAATTTCACTCTAGCCGTGTACGGTTTAGGCTGACGTGCAAGGGCTAAACAAAGTTGCACTATTATATACATGCTTGCTTGTTTTCGTTCGTCCATTGTTTATTCGGGTTTTATTTTGTGTTATTATTGTTGTTTTTCTAAAATTTCTCTTTATCTCGGTAAACTTTACGTATAATAATTGTTTTGGTTTATAAATCTTATTTTAAATATAATAAATAACTAAGAAAATGGTCAATAAGTCTTCTGCATACGGATGCAAAAGCGGATATGACAGTGTTGAAAAGCCGAAAGTAAAGGAGTTTCTTTTCATTCGTATCCATTCAACAATGTGGAATCAGTGAAAATGGATTAGAGCTAATCCTTGCCAAAATTTTCTCAGCCTTGGGAAATATTCAAAAATGTGTTCGCTCCATTTCTTGCCAAGTGATTTTGTTAGTGATGTAAAAGATACAAACATGTCTCGATCAAAGAAAGATGTGAATCCAATAAACCCGTTTGACCAAAAATTAAATTAAAAGAGGATGTAGTGCCAAGTATTTTCAGAATGCACCATCATACTTAACAACTCCAAAGTACCGTAGAACTACAATGAAGTCTTCGTCTTCAGCCTGGAAAATTTATCAAGAAGTTGTTGAAAATCAAATGATGGAGTTGGAAAACTTGTTTAATGAAAATGATGTCATAAACAAGTTATCTTTAGTTGATCTAAAAGAAAAATTAAGTAAAGAGAAAATACCTTCTGGATATCAACTCCATATTCAAAATGAACATTTATATATTTATTTGTTGGAATTTCAGAATAACATTTTGTTTATTAAATCATCAATTTCAATTTCAAAATCATTCGACATATCACTACATCACAAAGGAAAAAAAACAATTATCTAAATCATTTTCAAACGATATTTGTTCTTCCAATTTGGAAACAATGAGTCAGTTGTTGAATTTGCTTGCTCGTTTAAAATGTTTTGATGAAACTCCATTTCATGAAACCTTTGATGAGATCAAGCAAGAAGCAAAATCAAATTTGAAAAAAATGATGACTTTTTATGAAGATTCAAATCCTGTTTTTCAACAAATACAATTTCTTGTCGATCAGTTGAAATTGGTGGGGTGAACAAACATGCGAGAACATACACACCACAAACCATTATTTGGTCATATCTGGTATATGCATCAGGCACTGCATCTTACTCTAAAATATTGGAAAGTGAAGTTTTGAACCTGCCTTCAATAAACACTTTAAAAAAACTAACAAGACGAGTAAATGAAAAAGCAGGGCTTGATAACACAAGTTACCTCACACTTCGTGTTAGCACATTAAACCAGCTGGAAAGAATGTGCACAATCATAATCGATGAAATATATGTGGCCAAGCGTGTTGAATACTTTTCCGGCAAGTTTCATGGATTGACAGCTGAAGGCGAACAAGCTTCTACTCTTCTGTGTTTTATGGTTAAATCTCTTTGTCATAAATTTAGAGATATGGTAGCTCTCTACCCTATCCATAATTTGACTGCTGGCCAAATGCATCAATGTTACACAGAAGTGATGGAAATGGTGCACCGAGCAGGGGTTACTGTAATTGGCATTTCGGTTGACAATGCAGCTGTTAACAGAAAGTTTTATATTCAAGAACTTTGTGGAGGCACGATTAAACCATCTATTGAAAACAAATGGACTAATCAGCCAATGTTTTTAATTTTCGATGCAGTCCACAATTTAAAAAATATATACAATAACTTTTTGAATCGACGATCCTTTGTCTTTCCGAAATTTTGCAACAATAACATTGCAGCACCTGATTCATCAGCCGATTTTCAGCACATTGAGGATCTTTACAACTTGGAGCTGAACATGGTTGTTAAAAAAGCATACAAGCTGAATGCGAAAGTACTGAATCCTACAAATATTGAGAAAATGTCTGTCAAACTCTCATCGTCAGTGTTTTGCGAATCGACTCAGAATGCTTTAAAATATTATGTGGAGCATGAAAATAAAGTTGAATGGAGTGCAACAGCTTGGTTTGTGGGTATTATCACTTAAACTCTGGGAAGTTTTAAATGTAAAAACTTGTTCGAAGGGGAAAAGAAAAAGAAACTACCACATGGATCCAGTAAAATCTTCCTCTGATTGGAAAAGAATAGAATTTCTCTTAGAATTTCGTGATTTCCTACAGCTGGCAAAACGCAAAAACAAAAGGACTCAGTCGTGAGACTTATTTGGCTGTTGGTCAAACATGTTCAGCTCTTGCTAATTGTTGCAAATACTTGATGAGTGAGACAGACTTGAAATTCATCCTCCTTGGTCATCTGCAGTCGGACCCCATAGAGTTGGGAGATTGGATGATTGCGCCAAATGTCAGGGGGCAATTATTTTGTCTCAGTTCGGCAAGTTGCAGATAGCAACACCAAGATAAAAATGATGTCTCTGTTAAGTCATTCAAAATTGAATATTAGCGAGATCCATGATTTCATTGATGATGTTAAAAGCTTGCCAGCTGGTACGGATAAAAATGTAAATGCAATTTTAGATTGTTTAAAAATTTCGAAAAGCCCTAATGACGATGAAGCATCAACAATATATTATGTTGCAGGAGCAACTGCACATTCCATCATTCATCAGAATAAGTGTACCAGCTGTAGAGAAATATTAGTCGATGAAAAATTTAAAGACATTGACGAATTAAGATTGAAAAAAGCTGGATGTTTTTTGAACGATGTCAACAGAGGAGGGCTATTAGCCATCATCTGAGCAATACACTTTCTCTTACTGCCTACAAAATTGGAAAGTATTCAATTCATTGAAAAGATCAGCAAATAGTCTGAAACTATTTCTAGGACAAACAAATAAAAAAAATTGTTTGTTAAAATTGTTGATAGAGTAACAATTGATGAGTCATTGATGATTGAAGAAAATGTTTGTAATTTCATCATATTTTAAAAGAACTTATTTCTGTTAAATTTTTTAATTGTTCGTCTAAAAATTATGTTAAGCAATTGAATGAAACGGTTCATGAAAAACCAATGAAAAAACGAAAAATAAATAAATTGACAAAATAAAGATTTTAAATTAAAAAATTTGTTATTAAAAGTTTTCAAACTTTAATTGCGTTTGTGTTTATTTCATAAAAACATAAGTACCAAACATACAAAACTGCTATTAAACATGAAGACTAACGCTAAACACTTGATTGTGTGTCAGCCTAAACCGTATTTTTTAAAATATTAGGTTGTCCTTCCTGATGCTATATCTAGATTTCCATGACTATAGGCTACGGTGGGGGGGGGGGGGTGAAAGAAGGACACCATAAAACCGTGACCCGATTGGTACTGTTTACCTCTCTCTCTCTCTCTCTCTCTCACTCACACACACACACACACACACATACATTGGAATATGCGACCGGAAATGTTTTCTTTCGTTTGTTATTGTCGCTGTTGTTCTGAGTATTGTGTAATAATAATAATAATAATAACCCAGCAATGAATGAAAAAATCAAAATGGCGCGTACAGACGACAGCCGTCACACAATGGCCAATGGAAGTGGCTGACTGAAGCGAGTCGGAGTGGTTCTTGTGCTAAAATTGTGCCCTTCCCCCCCCATAAAGTATACGCCCACCCAGTTTTAAACAGTCAGGGGAAACAATTGTTTTGTTTTGTTTTGTTTTTTTCCTTTTCCTTGGTGAAAAAAAAAAACAACATATGAAGGGGTGCATAATTGGGGCATGGTGGGGGGGGGGGGAACAATGAGGGTCGTTATATTCTAAAGTCAGGTACTTTGCCTGGGATCAGAAAACCTTCGGGAGGGGGGGCACAATAATCTAAAAATAAAGAAATGTAAAACAGGAATGTAACTATTGTAGGAATGTGCCCCCCCCCCCCATATCCCTTTAAATACAAAAGGTGCCTAGAGGGCCCTGGCAACAAAAACTGTATTCCATATCGTAGCAGACTACGGCCCGCGAGCCGAGTAAAGCCCCCGACCGGGCTATTTGATTGTACCCCACGTTCTCTCTCTCTCTTTCCTTTCCTCTCCCCCTCTCCTCTTCTCGGTAATTGTCACATACAACGACTTGAACATTTGATGCATATTGGTTCATATTAACACCCAATCTACCATGGATGTTAGAAACTGATGCGCTGGGCTTCATCCTTCATACACAACTTTTAAAAAAGAGAGAGGAAACATGGATATTTGAGAGATCACAGATATAGAGAGAAACACAGATATTAGGGGAGAGAAACACAGATATAGAGAGAAACACAGATATAGAGAGAAACACAGATAACCTAGAGAGAAGACACAGATATAGAGAGAAACATAGATATAGAGAGAAATATGGATATTGAGAGGTCACAGATATAGAGCGAGCAACACGGATATAGAGAGAAGGCTTACAGATATAGAGAGCAACACAGATATGAGAGAAACTTTACAGATATAGAAAGCGGATGAAACACCGATATAGGGAAACACAGATTGAAACACCGATATATGAGGAGAAACTTCACAGATATAGAGGAAACACAGATATAGAGAGAAACACAGATATAGGAGAACACAGATATTGAGAGAAACACAGATATAGAGAGAAACACAGATATAGAGAGAAACACAGATATAGAGAGAAACACAGATATAGAGAAGGAACATAGATATAGAGAGAAACACAGATATAGTAGAGAAACACAACAGATAGAGAGAAACACAGATATAGAGGAGAAACACAGATATAGAGAGAAACACCGATATAGAGAGAAACACAGATATAGAGAGAAACACAGATATAGAGAGAAACACAGATATAGAGAGAAACACAGATATATAGAGGAAAAAACAGATATAGAGAGAAACACAGATATAGAGAGAAACACCGATATAGAGAGAAACACAGATATAGAGAGAAACACAGATATAGAGAGAAACACAGATATAGAGAGAAACACCGATATAGAGAGAAACACCGATATAGAGAGAAACACAGATATGCATCGCTGATTTAAAAAAAAAAAAAGACGAGCGCGATCTGTTGGAGTTAAATGAACTGTATGCACTGTTCTGCACCAGTGAATTGGACGGACAGGGCCAACAGATAAAGACACGACTGTAATAAAGACAAGCTCGATCAATACACAAGTCACAGGGTACTACTTTTGTAGGGCCTCCATCTGCAAGGTAGGTAGATAGATAGTTGCGTCAGTCTGTGTCTGTGTGTGTATGTCTGTGGTGTGGGAAAGTCTGACTGTGTGTGTGTGTGTATGTCTGTGTGTGGGAGGGGTGTGTGGGTGGGGGTAGGGAGGACTGTGTCTGTGTATGTCTGTGTGTGTATGTCTGTGTGTGTCTGACTGTGTCTGTGTATGTCTGTGTGTGTCTGTCTGTGTGTATGTATGCCTGTGTCTGTCTGTGTCTTTTCTGTGTGTGTCTATGTGTGTATGTATGTACAGAGTCGCCGCTGGTTGGTGGCCATCTGAACACGTGTCATGGGGGATGAAGGGCGCACGGTGGGGGGGGGCGGGAGAGTTATTTTAGGGCCACACAGTATTCCATTATCTGCTATTGCAGCGGTGATCAAAGTGTGGGTCACCGATAGTTCAAATATTTACTCAATCGAGAATATGTTATTTATTTTTTTCTGCTATCCTTTACGTGGGACCGGAGAAAATCGAACAGGTTTGTAAGTGGGGTAGGGAGGGGTTTGTAACTGGGGTAGGGAGGGGTTTGTAAGTGGGGTAGGGAGGGGTTTGTAAGTGGGGTAGGGAGGGGGTTTGTAACTGGGGGTAGGGAGGGGGCTTGTAAGTGGGGTAGGGAAGGGTTTGTAACTGGGGTAGGAGAGGGGTTTGTAACTGGGGTAGGGGAGGGGTTTGTAAGTGGGGTAGGGAGGGGTTTGAAACTGGGGGTAGGGGAGGGGGTTTGTAAGTGGGGTAGGGAGGGGGTTTGTAAGTGGGGTAGGGAGTGGGCTTGTAAGTGGGGTAGGGAGGGGTTTGTAAGTGGGGTAGGGAGGGGGTTTGTAACTGGGGTGGGAGGGGATTGGTAAGTGGGGTAGGGAGGGGTTTGTAACTGGGGTGGGAGGGGTTTGTAACTGGGGTAGGGAGTGGGTTTGTAAGTGGGGTAGGGAGGGGGTTTGTAACTGGGGTAGGGGGGGGTTTGTAAGTGGGGTAGGGAGGGGTTTGCAAGTGGGGTAGGGAGGGGCTTGTAACTGGGGTAGGGAGGGGCTTGTAACAAGGGGGTAGGGAGGGGTTTGTAACTGGGGTAGGGAGGGGGTTTGTAAGTGGGGTAGGGAGGGGTTTGCAAGTGGGGTAGGGGAGGGGGTTTGTAACTGGGGTAGGGAGGGGTTTGTAAGTGGGGTAGGGAGGGGGTTGGCAAGTGGGGTAGGGAGGGGGTTTGTAACTGGGGTAGGGAGGGGCTTGTGGCGGGGTAGGGAGGGGTTTGTAACTGGGGTAGGGGGTAGGGAGGGCGGGGAATCGCTAAAAGGTTTGAGAATCACTGTTTTAAAACTCTCAGCTCTTCGCGCGGCCACCAGTAGGGTCGGGGGGGTGGGGGGGGGTATTTCGGCCTGTTCAGTCCTCGATGCCGTTTGTCCATTTCTTCTAATCGATGAGGTCCACTTTAGGACCCCCCCCTCCCCTTTTACAGATGTTCATACTAGATGGCAACAACAGTAAGCGGCTATCATCTCCCCCTGCTCCTCCGTACAGACCAAGGTATCGGTCACATACACACGCCAGCGATATCCTTTATGTCATTAAGACCATATACAGACCAAGGTATCGGTCACATACACACGCCAGCGATATCAATATGTCATTAACGCCATACTGCATCAAACTTCGCTCACATTCGGTTTCTAGTTCAAGACAGACCGTAATGTCGTCAACACCGTACAACCATGTATCAGACACACACACACACACACAGGGATCACCTGTAAGACTTTCTTCGCCCACGGCGTAGGAATAAATGAATAAACAAAAATGTAGAGCAACACTGACAAACAGCCGCCATGGTAAACAGATATTGAGTGGATCCGTAGTTCTGTATCTTTTTTTAATTATTATTTTGTTATTTTTAACTTTGTGTGTGTGTGTGTGTGTGTGTGCGTGTGTGCGTTTGTTTTATAAACATCGCCAGCACACAAAGTGTTTTAAATAATGTCAGCATACAAGTGTATAAATATTGCTAGCATACAGAGTGAGAGTACTGAGAGAGAAAAAAAGAGAAAGAGAGAGAGAGAGAGAGAGAGAGAGAGAGAGAGAGAGAGAGAGAAGAGAGAGACAGAGAGAGAGAGAGAAAGAGAGAGATAGAGAGACAGAGAGAGAGAATGACAGAGAGACAGAGAGAGAGAGAAACAGAGGGGGAGAGAGGGAGGGGAGAGAGAAAGAGAGAGTTTCTCATTTTAAATGTACTTGAAGGGAAACTTTAAGACAGTTTAAGAGACGAAAAAAATATAATCAATGAGAAAGCAAAAAAAAAAAGGGGGGAGATAATAATCTGCTTCAGTTGGAGTTACTTCCCCCCCGGCTGAAGATCTGTTCCATAAACTGTTGACATCTATGTAACAAGTAAACATATTAATGCCGTATTTCCGAGTGATGTGTTCACGTCTTTGGCTTTGAAAATAAAAAATGGCTGACTGTGTGCGGCAGGGCCTATAGCATGAGACTTAACAAACACATTCCTGTTTGAGACAGGCAGCGTACTGTGATCTTTTTCATTTTTTTAATAACAGCCGCTGTGTACAGCAGTGGTGCATACTCAACCCCCGGGGCCGCAGACCGGTACCGGTCCGTGGATCAAATAATACCGGGCCGCCGAAGACACATTAAATTATTTCCTTTTTTTTTTTATTTACCGTGGCGTATTTCTCACGGGATAGCGCGACTTTCCATGGAGGTAAGAGGTTATCGGGGGAGCTGGTATGCCTTGTGAGGCATTGCAAATCAAAACAATCTAAAATATAAATAATCAACGACCACCCCCCCGACACCTCCCTTGCGGGCCCGCGTCGACCGGTCCGCGGCGAGAAAAAAGGTTGGGGACCATTGGTGTACAGTACTGGACACACACAAGTCACACACAAAAAAAAAAAAACAAGTGTTTAGGGCACCGTGGCAGTTCAGGGCAGAGGTTTTCAACCTTGTGGTCCGCGGACCCCTGGGGGTCCGCGAGGAGCTCCCAAGGGGTCCGTGGGCAAGTCAATGAAAGTTGTGATTTTTCTTGTATAAAGTATAGCTTGGTTTGGTTGATTGTTAGGATTTATCTCAACAAAAATACTAGCTATACTCAATAATGTTTCAACCACAGACAATAATGTGCAGAATTGAAAACTTTGATGGTATTTCTTTTTATATTTTCGTCTGAAGTCTTAACTAGACTGCATACTACTTGTACTTGTGTAGTTAGTTTTTGAGTCATGTCATCTTGGCAAAAATTTCTTACTTATTGAGCCTGGACATGACTTAAAACATCCTGATCTGCAGCCAAGCGTGTGTAATGTTGATAACAGTCTGGTTAATCAGTGGTTACAATTATTGGAGCCTAGTTTGGCCTAGAGAAAAGTTTTGGATATGAAATTGCTAGTATACACTTCACCTGTTAATTTAAATGACACCCACAGTGATTGTTTTGGTTGGAAGTAGATTTTTTTATAAATTTTTTAATATGAAAGTAGGCCAGAGCAATAATAGGGATTTTTCTAGAATGTGAAATTTTTTTTACAGATAATTACCTTCTCTAATCCTCTCTACTCTGAAACTTTGTCTCTATTTTTTTTCCCTGTGTGATCTGAGACAACGAGACTAAACCGTTTTTTTGTCATTTGTTTATCAATATTTGTAAAAGTAAATCCGTGCAAGCATAGTAGCATGGATACATTTGTGAAGAGGAAAACTGACCAGAACCTGGAGGATTATGATGATCAAGCAGCCAAATATTAACAAAAAAAAGAAACGGTGCAAATATAATCCAGATATATATCATTCGGCTTCACCACAAAGTGGTAACCGATGCTTATCAACTTCTTTGTGTCGTGTGCTGCAAACATTATCGAACGATGCAATGAAGCCTGCAAAATTGAGGCGCAGTTTGACTACATTTGAAACTTGCCAGTAAAGCGAAGGAATACTTTGAGGGCGAAAGAGCTCGAATTTTGAAACAGAAGGGCAAGCTGATGGCCTGCATCAGGGAACGAGAAAATTTCTTCGTGCATCGTTTTTAGTTGGTAGCATTATGAATAGCGAGCTCCAAAAAACCTCATACGATTGCAGAAGAGCTAATTATACCGGCAGAAGTCGACATGTGCAAAGTCGTTATAGGCAAGGAATACAGTCAAACTGAAAGCCATTCCACTGTCTGATAACAGAGTGAGTAGACGAATTTCCGAAATGTCTGAGGATGTTCGCTGCCAACTGATTGCACGCCTTCAGCATATCAGACTCTCAATTCAGCTTCACGAAACTACAGAGATTGCGAATGCAGCCCAATTGTTGGTTTACGTTTGAGACTGCTGCAAAGGTGAACTCGTTGAAAACTTTTTGTACTGCAAATCGCTGCCCGGTGTGCCTTCTCATTTTGGTTACTTTTTTCTTTATTTTGTCCTCTTTTTTCTTCTTTTAAGCGGGGGTGGGGCACTCCACACCTAGCGGGGGCACGCCCCCCATTGCCCTTGGCTACGGGGCTGCATAGTATCAACCCACTGAATGATTCAAAGCGAGGCCTTGGCGGCAAAGGACATGAATGAAGATCTTGCTGTAGTGCAAAACAGGCACAGCCTTAGGGGCCGTTCACATATTATATAACGCAAAAATGTCAATTTTTTACCCTTTCCTCCCCATTCATATAACATTTGTAACACTTTTGTGTGATATGAAAATATAACAAAAATAACAAACTGGCATCCACCCCCTCTCCCTTCATCGTTATATAATATGTGAACGGTCCGTTACCGCTTTGGGCTATGGGGGTCCGCCACCCTGGCTTGGAATGTCTGTGGGGTCCGCAGCATGAAAAGGCTTGAAAACTCCTTTGGTCTAGGGCACCGTAGATGTCTAGGGCACCGTAAGTCACTCACAATCATTATATAACGCGTGTACGCTCCCTAACAACTTGAGGTACATCCCGCAAAATATTTTAAAGGGGATAGGGGAGGTGGGGCGGATATTATTCATAAAATAATTGTTGCCCCTTGTCGTGAACCAAATCCTCCTCCCCCTTGTACACAACCTAACCCCCAAATCTAGTGCCTATGTTCTGTTTATAAAAAAATACCAACTGCCAACCAGCAGCAGATAATGACGCGCTGTAGATACGATTTTCAAAAAAAAAAAGCAACATAAAAAGATAGACAAGACTTACTCACCCCACCCCCACCTCCAACCACCACCATCCTCGCCAGGAGGATGTCTCCAAGACTTACAAGTGCTGCCCCGTAAGAGGACAAACCGATATAGCACAGTTTGCTTGTTTCGTTTTGTTTCGTTTCCTCTTTTACCCTGTGCTTGTTGCTTTTGTTTGGTCGTTGTTTTTGTTTTTTTGCTTTTCTTTTCAAAATGTTCCTATTTGTTTCTCACTTCCTGGAGATGTTCGTCTGTACAAGTCGCTGAATGTCAGGACATCGTCGGCGAATTTATGGAGTCCGGTGAATGTCAACTGAAAAGTATAATGAACTTCATGGATGAATCCAGTATCGGGGAGGTCGGGTGTGCAGAAGGTCAATTGGTCGTTGAGCTGTTACGTGCAGCTATAGAGAATAGTTTGGGGGAGGAGGTAGGGAGAGAGAGAGAGAGAGAGAGAGAGAAAGAGAGAGAGAGAGAGAGAGAATAAAAGACAGAAGGAATGAAAAAAAAAAAGAATGACTAAAGATAGACATATTTGAGATGAGAACTGAGGAACGGATGAATGACAAAACTGGATTACATAAAGAAAAGAAGGAATTAGTAAAATGATGGATGATGGAAGAAAGAGAAAAATATAGTATAGAAAAAGATGTACAGGAAGACGGGAAAGAAAGAAAAAAGTCATAAGTATAGGGGTGAGATACGGAAATGACTGAAAGCAAAGCAAACAAAGAGAAATATACGGGGGGGGGGAGGATTGATTTAAGAGAGAGAGAGAGAGAGAGAGAGAGAGAGAGAGACTTAAGACGAATTCTACCCCTACTCCCCCGTCCGTGTACTACCGGAGATCGAACCAGGGTCCATCACGTCGGCCATCCGTTCCCTCGTATTACTGTAGAGACATTTAAATTGTGGACAAACCGGTTGGTATTTTCTTTCAATGCCAGGCTAAACACACACGCACACACCACCACCACCACCAGCACTACTGACAAGATGTAAAAAAATAATGTAATTGTACATGTCTATGTCAATCTATCACATCGGTGGTCGTCACGGATGACGTCAGTTTGAGCCAAATTGCGTTTTTTATTTATATTTTAAATAGAGAAAGAAAACTCCGATATGCCGAGCATATTCAATTTCGTAAAGATTTGGTGGTTGGGGGGGGGGGGGGAATAATCAAGCACTTAAAAAAGAAACAGCAGATGCGGCCATAAACTCACCCAAGAGCCGCTTTCGGCCCAGCATTGTGATTATTTCAACAGATGCGGACTTTGTTTTATAACCTCGTTCACTTTAATTCTATCACACACAACTTTCACACCATTTTCATTGCGTCATCATTGCACGCTACTTGAATGCTGACATGTTCTCAACTGAACTTCCAGTGCATGCGCAAACGAGCTCCAACGCGATTGGTCTGCTTCCGTTGGTTTGTGACTGTCGTTATTGTTGAATTAGGAAAGAAAATATGATAACTCTCCTGTACGACAAAACAGAAGATTAAATCGAATCATGCTTGCTGAGTTATTGAATCGAAAGGCAGTATTAATCGAATCATGTTGACTGGGTTATTGAATCATAAGGCACATTAAATCGAATCATGTTTACTGAGTTATTGAATCGTAAGGCAGAATTAATCGAATCATGCTTACCGAGTTATTGAATCGAAAGGCAGAATCGATCGAATCATGTTTACTGAGTTATTGAATCGTAAGTTTAGTCTTTTTTTTTTAAATCCTCAATCGATTGACGGTGTTTATTAAGACAAAGACATGGATACTCTGCCGAACCCGGTACCTTGCGTTGCTAGTTGGCAGCTGGACACAACAGGGTCAAAAGGGTAACCCAGTGGTCAAATAATAATCAACTTCACAATAAAAAAATATTAAAAAATAAATGTCGACTCCAAACCTTAGTGATGCTAGTCTAGATATAAGCAAGGTTCGAAGTTCGATGGCCACACGGCCAACCAGACGGTTTGAGCAGGCTCGCACTTCACAGTAAATCCAGCCAAACTAAAGAAAAAAAAAAATGTCCATCATGACGGAATCACTTAAATATGGAACTCCAAATTTTGGAACTGCGGGGTTTGTAGTTTTTTGGCTCTGTAAGTGTCAAGAACATATACACCAATATATATATATATAGCCGCCTGTTCTGCCCCCTCCTCCCCACCTCCTGAATTAACTAGCACATTAACACACATTCATTTCAATGCGTCCATTTTCAACATCCAGCTTCACACACATCACTTGTAAAATTTTTTTTTTCCTATACAACCACAGTTCACCCTACATATGAAGTAATACATGAGCCGCTTATAATCCACCAACAGTCCCCGGTGATCAAACGGGCACGGCCGGTTTGTTTTAGTTGTTTGTTTGTCTTTTTTCGGGGGTGGGGGAGGGGAAAGGGGCGTAGTCTGTATAAATAAACCGCGAGTCACACATCCCGCCCCCACCCCACTACCGACATGAAAGTCCCCCCACCCCCTCCCCCAAGCTGTCCAAAATTTAATTTTACAAATATGCACAATTTAAAAAAAAAAAAAAAATAGAACAGAGGGGGGAGGGGCCGGAGGCGGAAGGTCATGCCCACAAGGACGAGCCACTTGGATGACATAGGGCGTTTAGCACGTTATGTATAGGGGGGAGGGGGAGGGGGAGGCTGAACGCAGCGACGGCGTTGTTGCGGGCGTCGGAACTGAAGAAAGTGCCTTCCCAGGAATTATGATGAGTCAGACCGGGGGGGGGGAAAGGCTTCTACAACTATCATTCAATAAACGGGTATGTAGATGATCTAAAAGCGCGGAGCCCCCTAAGGGATGGGGGTGGGGGGAGGGGGGTGTAGAATGTGTTAAGACGGTACTGACTAGGAGCGAGATCAACTTATTCACGTCCAGTTCATTCATTTATCTTTTTTTTTTTTTACTTACGTAACATTGCGGGTAGCCAGCGTTGATCGAGTTGAGAGCCGCTAATTGTGCTCCTCCACACATGTCAACGTCATTAGCTGAACATGTGGACGTGTGTGTGTGTGTGTGTGTGTGTTTTTTTCCCGCAGCGTAAACGAAAATTCCCGCAACAAGTAAATAATAAGAATCCAAACCCGGGAGACAGAAACGTTTGCCTGTCTTGACAATGATCTACAATGACCAACAAAACTCTACAATGACCAACAAAACTCTACAATGACCAACAAAACTCTACAATGACCAACAAAACTCTACAATGACCAACAAAACTCTACAATGACACCAACAAAACTCTACAATGACCAACAAAACTCTACATTGACCAACAAAACTCTACAATGACCAACAAAACTCTACAATGACCAACAAAACTCTACACTGACCAACAAAACTCTACACTGACCAACAAAACTCTACACTGACCAACAAAACTCTACACTGACCAACAAAACTCTACACTGACCAACAAAACTCTACAATGACCAACAAAACTCTACAATGACCAACAAAACTCTACAATGACCAACAAAACTCTACAATGACCAACAAAACTCTACAATGACCAACAAAACTAACGGCCGAAGATCAGAAAGTACAACGGGTGGATTTACACATTTTATACACACACACACACAAAAAATACATATCAGCCAATGGTTTATCAAAAAATAAAAAATGTTAACATTTTATCGAACGTTGTTCATTTCTGTGACTCCGTGGCAGCCTGTTGACCGTGTTGGATGGGATCATTCTAGCGTAACTTGTCTTGGCCAGATAAACAAAAGCTTTTTGTTCCGCTGGACAACGCAATTTTTATAATAAAAAAAAAATTTGAAAAAAAAAAAAACAAAAAAAAACTGGTGGTGTCAAAAAAAAAACAAGGGGAAACAAAAAAAAACGTTTTTACCATAAATAAATCACACTTTTAATGTGTAGGACAAATGTTGATGAAACAATGAATCGTTTGATGTTTTTTTTACAAAAAAGTGGATTGTATATATTTGAAGTTTTATTTCTGAATCCATCCCTTGCAGGGAAAACCCATTCTTTTATTTCTTTAAAGTTTATTGGCCACAATTGATACAACAAAACACACACACACACATACGCACAACATTATAAAACATGAATCGATAATTGTTATATGTACATACCAAGAAATGATACATTCTCCAAGTCATAAGGTCAATGGTCCAGGCAACCACCGTGTCAGAGAGAGAGAGAGAGAAAAACCGTTAATCAACACATCAGATGGATCAAGGCGGCATTAACCAATTCATAAACGACTATCATTAGCTCCCGGGGTGGTGGGTGGGTGGGGGGGGGGGAGAATTGATAGTTTCAATACTGCCGTGCGGTGGGGGAGGGGGAAACAATGACCCTCTACCCCCCGCCTCCTTCTCTCTCTCACACACACACACACCACGGATCGGCACAGATAATCCACTAATATTTTACATTATATCGACGGGTTCTGGTATTTCCTGGAAGAAACGAAATAAAAATTGTGAACCGGTGGCTCGCTTCTATGTCGTGGTCAGTGGTTGATACAAGTATGGTGATGAGAGAGAGAGAGAGAGAGAGAGAGAGAGAGAGAGAGAGAGAGAGAGAGAGAGAGAGAGATGGTGGACTTTTAAAACATTGCGTTGTATCAGTTCGGAGACACGTTGATGGAAAGGAGGGTTTTGGGGTTGGGGAAGGGGATAAAAAGGTACATGGGTAGATAAAGATGTCGGCCGTTCGATCGATCGAGGGGCGGATGACAAAACACGTGGAGAGGGAGTGAGAGAGGGAGACAGAGAGAGAGACAGAGACAGGGGGATACGGGTGTATGGAACAAAGAGTTTATGTGTGTATGGGGGGGGGGGGCGGGCGAGAGGAAGGCGGTGGCAGTCATAACGAAGGAAGGGCGGAGAGAAATCTGTGTGTGTGCGTGTTTGGGGTGGGGGTGTAGGAGGCGCCAGGTGGCGATGTCGGCTACGAAGCGACCCAAGTAACAAAAAAAAAAGTTGATACGGCTTCAACGTTCCGGATGTCGGGTGAGCAGGCTGATTGGTTCTCAGTACTCATGAGAGATCTTCTCATTTGAGAATCTTTCTTTAGAAACGAATTCCTTCGTAGTAAAGGTACATGACATCTTCACTTCAAGAGATTACAATGTGTTAAACAAACACGCATTGACTGACTGCTCGTTGAGGGGACAGAATCTCGCCTCGTATAAATAGTTAGAGTCATATAGAACAAGGGGAAGGGGGGGGGGAGCAAAAGGGCGGGTCTATAATTAGTTTTGCCCGGTTCCGAACGGAGCGTTCATTGTTCTTTTTGTTTCTATTCAATCACGTTTGTTCACGACACATTTAATAAAACCAGTCACCAGAGCGCATTTTTTTCTTGTTTGTTTGTTTGTTTGTTTTTTACTACGATGAAATACTGGAGTGTTCGCCTCTCACAGACCACGTTGCAAGTGGCCACAGCTGATCTAGAAGGTACATGAGGTCATGTGTGAAAGTTCAAAGTGACACGCTTCATATAGTCAAGAAAGGTAAGCTCCCTTAGCCCTTGACAGACCCCCGGGAGGGAGGGAGGGAGGGAGGGGGAGGGAGGGAGGGGGGACATCGGGGAGGATTAAATGTTTCTGTAGCCGCGTGAGTGTGGGGGGTTGTGAGTGGATGTGTGGATTTAGGGGGGTGGGTGTGGGTGTCTGAGGTGTGTGCGCGTGCGTGCGCGCGTACGTGTGCGTGCACAAGTCCTATTTACAGTTGGAGTCAGTCATTGTTCGCTGGAAAGCTATTATCACACAGTGACTTACTTTATTGCGAGATTTTTCACACGGATTCAGGTTGTCGAGTTGAAGAAGTCTCCCCTATTATTGCTGTTGTTTTTGAAAGTGACATGCTGCTGTCTCGCGCCCAATACAACAACCGATGCCCCACTGCATGTGGTTGTGGTCCTTAAGTTGTTTCGGCAAATGGGAGACCAAACAAACGTCTTGGCCCACAGCCATACAAAAAAAAAAGAAAGAACTTCCGGCTGCATCACCCAAGATGCTGGATTTTGTTGTTCAATGATTCACTCGTTCAACATGGAGGGGGAAAAAAAAAAGAAATTGCCCGACTTGTAAAATAAATTTACTGCTCCCATTTTACTTTCATTATTTGACTGGATATTATTGCCCTCAACTCTACCCTGCGGGCCCGCAATTCGCCTGGGACCAGAGAAACGACACATCTTGACTCGAAAGCAAAAGGGGGCGGGGAAGAGATCTTTTGCCGCGGAGGCCAATCGTATAAATAATAAATCAAGAAGGAGTCGCTCTTCTCGAATGTTTCGTACTCAGGAGAGCATTGCCTACGGAAGGCCAAGTTGGTTGTTTCCCCACAGCATAACGAATCTTTGGGGGCCCAGGGTGGAGGAGGGGGGGGCGAAATTCGTTTTTCGCATGGTTTGTTTTTAATCACGATGAATGAATTTTAAAAGAGACGACAGACTGTTCATAACATCTTTCTATATGAGGGGGTCGGGTGGGAATGGGGGGGGGGGAGCGCTTAGGGTTGCTAAGGGTTGGCTGTACACAAAACATATCAACCAAGATCAAATAACAAACAACCCCTGGTCGTCGTAAGCAGAAGAGCGCCCCCCCCCCTCTTCTGTATCAATGGTAGTGTCAAGAAAAACAAAAACAAAAACAAAAAAGACCGTTAACATTTTCAAACCCAAGTAGGTCAGCGTTGCGCAACATCCAGTTCTATTTATAGACTCCTAAAGAAACATGCAAACTTGATGTTTTATAGTCACGGCATACGAAGAAGAGCGCGCTATAGACTCAGGAAAGGGAGATAAACAAATAGACAGACACAGACAAGACAGCCAATCAGACAGACAATATTTACTGAGAATGGATGAAATCAAAAGTAAAGCTTCACATAAGAGACCCCGCAACACACACACACACACACACAAACACACACATTAATCTGATAAAAAGCAATCGCCGGCTTGATCAGATCGAAACTGTCTAGTATCCCACATGTCGTGCCGGCCTTTTATCAATGTTTTATCTTGCTTGGGGATTGGGGGGGGGGGGTTAATACTGACATGAAACGTGTCAGCAAAAATGTCTACATAAAGTAGAGTTAAACTGACAAAGATGAAGGCCATTCAACAGAATCGGCATTTTTTTAACATTCGGATGGCGAGCTCTTTGAGTGAAATTTTTCTTTGGTCTTTTAAAGACACCAACATTTGGTCAATAGTTATTTAAAAGTAAGCTGGACATAAGGGGTGTGTGTGTGAAGTCCCTGTAAGGATGAGATCTCGTAGATCCTATAAACAACTTATGGGACGGTTTTTATATGGTGCCCTTCTTGCATCCCCACCATTGCCGAGGGTGCAATGCCCATGGAGGCACCACGGGAGATATAGACCTGAAATATCCTTTGATCCTGACCGGAGATGGCACCAGGGACCCTCATGTTGACAGTCGAACGCTTTACCACACGACCAGAACCATTCACACTATGCCAATAAGCTGTCACACAACGTGAAATGTCTTTAAAAATGTATTTCAAGCGCTGGGACCCTCCGGTGGGGAGCAATTCTCAGTACAGCCCTTCCCGGGGGGGCGGGGGGCGCGAGGGTGCAGTACGGAAACGAGACTTTAGACGGCGGGTTGGCTCCGGCAGAAGACAACGGCCGGTTGGCGCCTCGGTAGTGATCCGGATTCTGCATGCTGTGGGTTACGGGTTTCACTTTCGCCACCCGCCTGCCTATTTCACCCGTGATGCCTCCGTGTCCAACGCACTAGAGACTCTGTTTGGGTTCGGTGTTCAATGACTTTTAACACACACACACACCACACACACACACACACACCACACACAAAACAACAACAGAGAACGAGCGATGTAGCCAGATTTCTGACAACCGAGACGAATACGTATGTTTCAAATCAATTATAATGTAATCATTTTTTTTTATTACTAGCTGTACCCTGCAAAACCTTCGCATAGAGTTATATCCCCTTAGGCTTGATCGGTGTAGGCTAGGTAATTTTTTGGTTTCGCGCAGATCCGATTTTTTCACGATTGTATTTTAAACTGAAATACTGTTGTATTACTTCTTTACTTTCGATTTAACGCAGAACCCAAGTCGCTTTTACTTATATAATTATTATTATTTAAGTCTGCATCAGCGATTCTCAAACTTTTACGCTACGCGACCCACTATTACAACAGCTTTGGTCTCGCGACACACACACACACACACACACACACAATGAGGACCACTGCTCTTCATAATAAGCCGAGTAACAAGTGGATAGCTCACAGGATAATGATAATGTTTGCTTGTTAAACTCTGTTAAGGGATATAAAGGCCAGACAATAATTCTATTTCTATGTGTCCAAGATATTTAAATAGTCTCCCTCCTCCATCACCCCCTTCCCCCCCGAGATAGATCATGTTGAATAAATAATTAATCCACTCACGCCGGTGAAGAAAATACGCCTTTTGACGTCATCAGTTCCTGTTCTCGCCATCCTCTCACCGACCTACATTGACTAAACAAAAGACGCGTAGAATTGTTTTTTTTTTTTAATAATTATTATTTGGCTAGAACTCTAGCTCTAGCGTCTTCCATCTCGCGGATGTGTGTGTGTGTGAGTGTGTCGACCACCGGGCTGGTCATGTGACAACCGGAAGCTAGGAAAAGTACTTTGTGTAAAAAATTTAAAAAAACCGCCAGCAGTCTCAATGTGAACGGCTGGGCTGGGCCTGATTAGTTTTAAAACGTAATGTGGTGGTGGTGGGGGGTTGAATAAAATTGAAATGTTCATTCAGTCGGGAAATGAGTATTTGCGTCACTCAACCTGGTTATGGCGGAATGGTTGGGTGGGAAAGCGCTCAAGGCCTTTTGGGCTAGTTTGGGCTACATTCAGTGGCAGTGTTTTGAAAACATTTGGCTAGTTTGGGCTATATGTTGATTGCAGCTGTGAAATATTGGTCTAGTTTTCGGCTATATGTTAATCGCTGATTCAAAATATTTGATTTCTTTAAGGGGGGGGGGGGGGAGGTCTCATGTTGGCACCTCAGGAGCCGCACGGAACTAAACATGCTTGCAGCTCTAAGGGCCGGGATAGAGCCCTACTCAACGAGAGAGAGCAGCCAAGACCAGATCGAATCCGCAGTCTCGAGTCAACCTCCTCCCCGCCCACTTCACAACCCCCCCCCCTTCCTCATTTCACGGCGAGCCATTCATTTATAAATCCAAAAAAACATTCAAGCGAGATTATTCAGTTCACATTCAAACCCTGGCTAACGAGTTATGACCCCTGACGGTGAAGTTAATGCTACATTTCAGGATTGGGAAAGAGAGAGAGAGAGAGAGAGAGAGAGGAAGGAAGGGAGGGGGAATCCATAACGATGTCAAAGATTGCTTTTGATAAGCATAATCCAGAGCATGTTGTAGAAATGCTATTCCTTTAAAGGTGTAGTAAACACGGTGAAATGTCACGGCTGGTGGAGGTCAGGGGTCGTGGCAAACCAGCCATCATTCTAACGCCGGCCATCAGCGATGGCATAACATAAGGTCGCGTAAAGAGTCATAGCAACAGCCACAGCAACAATAACAAAATAATAATGGCTGACTGAATGGCTAACTGGTTCTTTGACTGGTTGACTGGCTGCTAGGTGAATGACTAGTTGGCTGGCTGACTGCATAGCAAACTGACTGAATGACCGGCTGATCGAACAATTGACTGGCCGCTGACTGACTTGACTAACGATTTACACACTCCACGACAGTGGAACATAAGGCATCATCTTTACACTCCTGGGCAAAAAAAATGTTAACGGAATCAAAGACAGAATCCTCCAAGGAATTAACAATCAAAGACGCAATCCTCCAAGGAATTAACTGATTAAAAACATCTATTCAAATGTAGACACTTCCTCTCCCCTCCCCCCCCCCCATACCCCCAGGAGCATTAACACGTGGCTATTTTAAAAACTAGTCAGTAGACTACATTGTACTTCCGCGGTTCCACTTCTTACTTTTATCGATACGGAAAAAAATTTAAAAAAATGTTTAAGTGAATGTAATCGCTCTTAGATATAGATCACAGTGCCCAGATTTTCAGTTATTTTCGATCTAGTACTCCTCCCTCTCTCTCTCTCTCTCTCTCTCTCTTTTCGCCTGAAACCTACTGGCTCATTATCTTGTTGATTTGAAGCTGAAAGGTGTGTGTGGTGGTGGTGGTGGGGAGGGGGGGTCAAGAAATACTATCAATGACTTCAAGTTCACCACTATTGGGAAGAGTTTTAAAGTGCATTCAGTCAACTCGTGCTTAACATAACCGAATGCAGTCACACGACATATGACAGATTATTATTATTATTATTATCTGCTACGAATGTATGAACCAAATTAAAAAAAAAAATTTTTCCATTAATTCCTGAACGTAGACCCCTAGCTTGTCACCACTAGGGTGTGTGGGGGGGGTCCAATCAAAGTAAAAAGTCACACTATCACCCCCCGCCCCGCACTCCCCACTAATCCTGTTAGTCTGTTCTTGTTTTATTTTTTTTACTTATCCTGAAACTAGGGCAAGGGGTTTGCAAGGAAAACAATCATACCAATTGCAATGTTGTGTCATATTTCATCTCGCGGTACTTTTCAGACATACCGCCACACTTAACGATTCTTCATTTAAAAAAACACACACACACACACCTTAAACAAAAAAAAACACACACACACCTACACACAAGTCGCCCCTCCTCCCCCCATTTTGTAAAGACGCCCTACGCCCCCTCCCACCCCACCCCTTAAAATCATCTTTTTGGGGGCACATTTGTTTTTTTTGTTTTACGTTTTTAATGCAATCATGACGGCAGTGTACAGACATTTATATTTCTCTCAACTGTTAATGTTCACATTTCATGTTCACGAAAGATCAGACTTAAAAAAAAAACGATGTTTTTTTTTTCTTTTTGATACGTCACACGCCATCCTTACCGAGAGGAGAGTGAGAGGAGGGGGGTGGCAACACGTGTTGGCCGTGAATGACGGTAGACAGCTTTCAATCACAGCTTTTTTGATGTCCGTTCGGATGTCTCACGCGCACACACACATATAAAATGCACAGGGACAGAGTATAGAGAGCAGGGGACAGTATATAGAGCAGGGGACAGTATACAGAGCAGGGGACAGTATACAGAGCAGGGGAGAGTGTAGAGAGCAGGGGAGAGTATATAGAGCAGGGGACAGTATACAGAGCATGGGAGAATGTAGAGAGCAGGGGAGAGTATAGAGAGCATGGGAGAGTATAGAGAGCAGGGGAGAATGTAGATAGCAGGAGAGAGTATAGAGAGCAGGGAGAGTATAGAGTGCAGAGGAGAGTATATAGAGCAAGAGAGAGTGTAGAGAGCAGGGGAGAGTGTAGAGAGCAGTGAAGAGTGTATAGAGCAGAGGAGAGTATAGAGAGCAGGGGAGAGTATAGAGAGCAGGGGAGAATGCAGAGAGCAGGGGTAGCCACGGACGAGTCCGAAGAGAGCCGCAATCCGGGAGTGAATATAGTAGAAACGTTACACATCCGCAACATAGTATAAAAATATAGTGAATAAAGTCACACAAAAATACGTCGGGGGGGGGGGGAAGAGAAAGGTCTGTTTGGGATCCGCTGAAATTCTATCAAAGAGCTACATTTTGGACTCACCCCAGAAAACATAAATTAAGCATCGTCAGTTAAATGGTTCCCTCCCCCCCCCCTAAAGCCGCCATATTTATGTATTATTCTGGTGTGCGCCAATACTTAACGCAACACTTTTACCAAAAACAACAAAAAATGACAACACAAATGGCGGTATATTTTTATTTATTTATTTTTTCAGAAAAAAAAGTGTTCAAACGAAACACGAGATCAAGAGTCCATCAACCAGGTTAGACAAGAGAAAGTGCGCGTGTACCTGCGTGAAGATATCTTCAAAGACATGTATCGTCTCGTCCGATCAATACGACCAGACCAACACACACACACACACACACACACACACGACACGCGACACGTTCAACACGGTCGCCATGTCGTTGCCTAAAGTTTCGCTCCAGGGCGCAGGACGAAGTTAAAAAAAAAAAACAACGATATTTTAAACACACAACGCGCGCGCGCACAAACGCACACACGCACGCGCACACACAAGTTTGACCAGTTGGTGCATCGCTTGTTGTCTCCTGCTTTCACAATAATGTGACCCCCCCCCGGGGGGTAGACAAGCGACCCGCAATGTTTTCAGATTAAAAAAAAAATTAATAAAATTTGTGCCCGTTACTAAAGTTTTTTGGACGGAATGAAAGTAGAACGAAGTTAGCGTACCGGTTTAACGGTGTGGTAGGGGGGCGCGTCTATGAAGGGTTTGTTAAAATAAACAGTATTTGGAAAAAAAAAAATTGAAAAAAAAAATGTTGGCGTGGCGGTGAAATAAATATCGGGGTCTACAACATCACCACCTGCAGCCAGAAACTGCATGATCTCTCCCCCTCTCCCTCCTTCCCCCCACGCCCCCGCGTGCTGTAACTGCTGGTACATTCCAAAAAACAATAGGGGCCCGCATGTCGCATTGAAATACAGTCGCCATTTGGGGAGGTTATGAGGCAGGAGGCGAGTGGGGGCCATGTATCAATAACAAAGTGACCATAACGGTGGGGGGGGGGAAGGGAAGAAGAAGGTGGGGTAGGGAGGGGGGAGGAAAAACTGGCCACACAAAACTTCTTCCATACAGGCAAAACACCGACAGGTTTCTGAAAGTCGGTTATAACGGTTAGAGAGTATTGCGTACTCTGTTGTTTTGTGGGGGGGGGGGGGGAGGGGGGGAAGGGGGGATATCCAATAAACCTGGAGTCGTGTCACTTGACCAGCTCATTAAAAATAAAGAAGCGTCGACGGTCGATAGTTGAGACATCGGAGAGCGAACTTATCTTCACCTTCAGTATCATTATGTAAACACACACACGCACACACAAATATAGACAGAGAAATGTACGGACGGGTTGAAAGACAAGAGATACAGACTGCTGACATATGAGTCGGTCTCTTGTGTTTTTTATACATCACTTTATTAAAATTACAACAACAACAACAACAACAAATAAGGCCGTCATGATATGGTCTTCAAATGCAAACAGGAAACAGGTCCTAAATTGTGTTTCAAGATTTCCAGACACTGACCCACACGAGTCGATAGAGAGTTAACAGAGACTATTGCAAGAGAGAAAGGAATAATAAGAGAGAGAGATCAACGCGTTCTTATAATCTGTGGGTGGACTCAGGTCAAACTACCGCCCGATGGTCACCCGGGGGTGACTGAAAGCAAATCGAAGTGGCCCCACTGGTCGTGGGCGGAGTGGACCGGGAGGTGAAGAATGAAGAGCTTTCATTAAAACTTTCATCATATTGACAAATATATATATATATATATATATATATATATATATATATATATATATCATATAGATAGATAGGTAGATAGATAGATTAGATAGATAGATAGATAGATAGATAGATAGATAGATAGATAGATAGATAGACAGGCACACAGAGAGAGAGAGAAAGAGAGAGAGTCGACAATTAAGTGTGTTCAAAGATCCTGTGTTGAAGTTAAAACACACACACACACACACATAAATGCAGTCATTTTCCAACTTTTATTTTTCAAAAACGAAAACTAAAAAACCTCATAAAAGTTCATTTTCTTTCTGCCGAGTTTCTACGGCTAATTAAACGAAAATCTTTCACATGTTTTTCGCCTCGACGAAGATGACGCAATTATGGCAATTACACACGAGAGCATCGGTTTGAGATAATTATTTTTTTTTTATTCAAAAGAGACACGGCGCTTTATGAGTGGAGAAAGTAAAGAGCCCTGTAATAACCCGTATGTAGATAGGGTGGGGAGTCTGTGGAGGAGAGAGAGAGAGGGGGTGGGGGAGAGGGAAAGAAAGCCATACAAATAAGATCGATGGACGGAGAATTGAAACTAAGCACTGTCAAAACATGAAAGGAGGACACAAAATAAAAAAAATGAAGCCATATTCTATTTAAAAACACTTTGAGAATGTCTAAGACTCAATAGTAATTACCAGATATCTATGTTTTCCCAGTTTGCAAAGAGCACATACACACACACACACACACACACTCACAACATGAATTAAATACACATACGTTTAACATGCTCTGTGTTTGTCTGTATTGAAATGTTTACTTTGACAATGGGTTATAATTAGGGTTCGAAGTCGCGTAACGTTACGCGTAAGTTACCGTAAATTACGCGTAATTTACGGTAACGTAATTTTGGAAAATTACGCGTAAATTACGCGTAAATTACGGTAATTTAAAAAATGCATATTTGACGGCCATTTTTAATTGTTTCTGTCGCAATTTGTTGTGTTAACAGCGGCGATTAATTAATTTCAGTGATTAGGAGTACCATCTACATCCGGCCACAAGCCTAAACCGGAAGTATTCGTTTGGTAAAACAGCGTAAACCGCACAGTATATTGTTTGTTTTAATCGTTTCAGTAAACATAATAAAATAAATATTTCAATAAGGAAGCCAAAGTCTGGTTAAAAATAAGACAAAATCATAAAAATTTTCTACACAATGCCGCCATGAGCTGTATGGCAAGCGGCCGTAAGCCAAACGAGGAGGTTATAAAACCCAAAAATCAAAACAAAAAAAATAAATAATTTTTAATCATTATCTATATATGTTCCAAATGTCATGAAACGTATAGAAAACATTTTTCCCTGTCATGAAATTTTTATTGTAATCTGGAAAACCCCAATTTTTTTTATAAACATTATCTATAATAATATATGTTCCAAATGTCATGAAACGTATAGAAAACATTTTGCTGTGTATAGTGCTTCCGTCGATCGCGTCGGCCGCATTACGCTGCGTATTGCATCCACGTCGTCTGTATTTCGCTGCGGATTGCACCAGCGTCGATCGCGTGTGCCGTCTTTTGCTGAGTTCGGCTACCGCGGCGGCCGTATTTCGCGCCGCATTGCACCCCGTCCCGCGTCGACCGAATTAGACGGTATTACTCAGCCAAAGATGGCCGCCGCTGATGCAGTCAGTACACGACGAAATACGTGGACGACGGGGCAAATTAGTATGACCGGTAAATTACAAGTAAAAACATTTGAAAACATTATTAAAAATACACCTGCTAGCAATCAGTGAGCGTGAGCAACAAAAGGAACATACATTTTCAAGTAATTTGGCATTAATGACACGCGTAATTTTGACGTAAATTACGCGCGCAAATCTTACGCGTAATTTTCGAACCCTAACCAGCGTCAATCGCGTGTGCCGTCTTTTGCTGAGTTCGGCACCCGCGGCGGCCGTATTTCGAGGCGCATTGCACCCGCCCCGCGTTGACCGAATTAGACGGTATTACTCAGCCAAAGATGGCCGCCGCTGATGCAGTCAGTACACGACGAAATACGTGGCCGATGCGGACGACGGGCAAATTAGTATGACCGGTAAATTACAAGTACAAACCTTTGAAAACATTATTAAAATACACCTACTAGCAATCAGTGAGCGTGAGCAACAAAAGGAATATAAATTTTCAAGTAATTGGGAATTAGTGGTACGCGTAATTTAGGCGTAACTTACGCGTAAATTACGCGTAATTTACGCGTAAATTACGCGCGCCAATCTTACGCGTAATTTTCGAACCCTAGTTATAATACGTTGGAAGGGGGGGAAGGTGGGGGGGTCTAATGTCAATATCTAGAGCAAGGGTGTGTAAAAACTTTTTTTGAGCCGCGGGCCGCATTGCGTTCATAAATTTAAAAAGAGGGGGGCGGGGGCGGGCAGACGGATTGGGGGGGGGGGGGGTGTTGAACTGTCGATATGAGCTGTAAATATAATTGAAAATGTTGACGTCATTGATGCTAACGAGCCGAGAGGAGAATGGCGCGCGCGATGGGGGGGGCTTACTCGGCCCGCGGGAGGTACATTGACCATCTCTGATCTAGGGCGACAGAGAGAGAGAGAGAGAGAGAGAGACCCTCTGTGTGACCGACCGACGCTGAGAGTGACCGACCCTGTGTGTGACCGACCGACCCCCGTGAATGACCGACCCTGTGCGTGAGTGACCTACCCTTTGTGTGACCGACCTACCCTTTGTGTGTGTGTGTGACCGACCCGACCCTGTGTTCGGCCGACCCCGTTGGTCCCTTCAACGAGCCTACTAATTCACTTGACAGACAATTCGTCTTTTCATCTTCTGTCTATAGCCGCGGTTCTCAAACAGGCGGTACCCGTACCCCCCCCCCAAAGTGGTTAGGGGGGGGAGGTGTCGCAGGTGTAGGCGGCGACATGCACTTCTTGTTCTGAACTACCAAGAATGTGAAGAAGGGTCTACAGTTTTTTTGCTGCTTGACTCATCACCAATGCAAAGCGTCGCCCAAGTGTCGCATTAGAAAGATAAGCAGCGCATTCCATTATGGAGAAAAAAAAAAGTTGATTTGTTTGCGAACTTACTTGTGAGGGGGGGGGTTTACCCGCGGACAAACTTTTCGTACCGAATGGGGGTACGGTCACGTAAAAGGTTGGCAGCCACTGGCCCTAGCAGCAATACAGGGGAGAGTCGCTCTTGAGGCCACCGTAAATAACAAAACATAAATATAATTTAAGTCAAAGGAAGCGAGTAGGAAAGGGGGGGGAGAGAGTCGCAACACGGCCATCCGTAAGGAACTTCTTCACACGGTTTCATTCAGAGAGAGAGAGAGAGACAAAAGATACATGCGCAATGTGGGTCGACCAGCCAAGTCCAGATATTTATCTCTTTACGTCCAACAAGCCGCTAGACGGGCGGTTTTTTTTTTTATTTTTGCAGCGTCATTATTTAATTCTCCTTCCCCTCCCCTCACCCCCCCCCCCGGGGCCATAGCCGATAATGTGATGGCCATGGAGGCACCACGGGTGACATTGAAAAGGAGGAGGAGGGGGGAGCTTTATACCTTGACCTGAAAAAAAATTCCCTTGGTTCTCACCGAACATCCAACCCGGTACCTCCCCCCCTCGCCGCCAGGGTCACTTTACATATACCACAACTACCCGACCCCCCCCCCCCCACCCGGCTAAAGGCCCTCATACAAACACACAGACACACACACACACACACACACGATCTACGCGCAAGCGCACACTTTGGTAATAAGGTTCAAAGAAAACCCGTAGAAACTGGACAATATGTATATCTATTTATTTTAACACAAGACGGCGTGAGTTGTACCGTCATTTGTAATTCAAATGAAATCTAATTCAGAGGTTCTAAGAGCACCCCCCCACCCACCCACCCATCCCCCCCGAGATGGTCGACGCCCCCTAATCAACCAGAATACCAGCACTGTACACGCCGGTAACGAAGGAAGTCAGTCAAGGCTTTCAACCAACCCACTCCGCCCCCCCCCTACACCTTTCTTTTCCCCAGCCACATAAGCGCATCCTCGCCACAGAACAACAAACCTAATTAAACAGCAAACAGACAACGCACACACGCGCGCGCGCACACACACACACACACACAAGTGGTTCTTTTAATATCACCCAGTTACCATGACAACGCTGTGAAAATAGCACAGGTTTTTTTTTTATTCCGTATTTAAAATCATTACGTAAAAGCTCATACGAAACAAATAAATGTAATTATGTTTCACAAACATAAGATGCCAGCCCAACGGCTCCAATAGCTATTACACTTGAGGACGGACAAGCGTGTAGGCAGATAGATAGATAAACAGACAGACAGACGCACAAACGCACGGAGGGACGACGGACCCACTGACCGACAGACAGACAGAAGTGTAGACAGACAGACAGACAGATAGATAGATAGATAGATAGATAGATAGATATATAGATAGACAGATAAATAGACAGACAGATATGTGGTTTCACCAACATACGCCAGTAAGTGTACAGGGAAAGATCACTTCAACATAAATCGTTGGAACTCAAAAAAAAAAGAAGCGCGTGTTTTTGTTTTTTTCTATGTAGTCTTTTTATTTTCTTGGTAAACAATGTGAGGACGACATTTGTCATGGCCCTGCCACAGGGTGCCATCACCACACGAACATCAAATAATACCCTACCCACCCACCACCCCTCCCCTTACAGGTCGGCGTTAAGACAGAGTGAATTCAATAAAGCACTTAGCATCAAATTGTGATCACAACAAGCGAGCTAGAAGAGCGAGAGGGGGGGGTGCGGGAGAGAGAGAGAGAGAGAGAGAGAGAGATGTAACAACAATGTCCAGGAAGCCAAAGCTCACATACCGGCAGACAACATCGAATTGAAGTAATCAGAATCATTGTCGGATAAAGGATACTTCGAACTAAAACTTACCGAAACCGTAAAATGAACTGCCCATTGCAGTGGAGTATCACGTGCTGGCGTCGTACAGAGGGCGCGAGAAGTGTGTGTGTGTGGGGGGGATGTGTTAAGGTTTGCGATTCACGACCCACTAACAAACTTGTTCCATTGTCGCGGGATTATCAGGTAAAATGATTTAATTTTTTTTTTTTTTTTTTGAAATTGTATAAATTCTCGATAAAAGCATTTGTGAACATTTTCGGCGGACCGCTTTGACCCACAGGATGAGAATGGCCGCTCTGTGCAAACACCGTGGTCACCAATAACGCCTGACGAGCCCTCAATCAACAGTCAACAAACACACGAGTACCAGGGCCGAGTCTGTCGACATGCCAGAGGACACAGGCGAGGAGGAGACAACACAAGGACAACATTTCGGTCGGACAACGTTTCGGTCGGACAACATTTCGGTCGGACAACGTTTCGGTCGGACAACATTTCGGACGGACAACATTTCGGTCGGACACCGTTTCGGTCGGACAACATTTCGGACGGACAACATTTCGGTCGGACAACGTTTCGGACGGACATTTCGGTCGGACAACGTTTCGGACGGACAACATTTCGGTCGGGCAACATTTCGGACGAACATTTCGGACGGGAGCCATGAGTACTGACAACCATCGGGCTCAGAGCGTTATTTCACATCTTGAGAAATGGTGCCTAATGGTCAGCCGTGGTGGGCAAACTACGGACCGCGGGGCTAACCCGGGGCGCCGGACTGTTCAATCCGGACCTCAACACTGACTCACGCACTGTGACCTTTAACCTTGTGATCTCCGTCTGCTCTTGGTGCGACCCGCCGGTCAAATTCTCAAGAACCAAAAATGCGGCCCGTGCCTTTAAAAATAGTTAACCCCCCCCCCTCTGACCTACATCCATCCCCTAGCAACATGTTAAACGCATGCTGAATATCAGACGTTTTATGGTTGCCTACTAGCTTTACTGGCGACAGAAAGTGTTGTCGAATACTGTAAATGCAGTTTAAGCTGCATGATAACCATTTCATAAGAACTTTTTTTTAAAAACAAACATGCAGTAAAACCTTCCTTGACTACACCCCACCCCCAAACAAGCCTCAGATGGCCGGGGACTTCAGAGCGTGAAAGATAACAACTGCAGACAGATTACGCATCACCCTGTTGACATTTTAACCCACCCACAACTCAACCCCAAAAACAGGACTAGCCTACTGACACATACACCCCGAGATCAACGGATCTCAGCCTACAGACACATACACCCCGAGATCAACGGATCTCAGCCTACTGACACATACACCCCGAGATCAACGGATCTCAGCCTACTGACACATACACCCCGAGATCAACGGATCTCAGCCTACTGACACATACACTCCGAGATCAACGGATCTCAGCCTACAGACACATACACCCCGAGATCAACGGATCTCAATCATTTTTTTTCGCGACTGTACCCAAAAGTGGGGGGGGGGGTGCGAAAATATGTCCGCGAGTACCCCTCAAAAAGTTACGCGAGTATGCGACCTTCTTTTAAACTGTTGTTTTTTTTTTTTAAACTAAACGCCTGTGTCTCTACGTACCCCTCTGTATAGCCTTCATTGCAAACCTTTGGGTACGCGTACCACCGCTTGAGATTTCCCCCCCCCCCCTCCGAGATAAGGGGTTGGGAAAAACTTTTTTTTTAAAAACCGCGGTTCACAATGGATTGTTGTTGTTGTTGTTGTTTCAATTTGACAGAAGTGCCCGTCCAGGGTCAGAGGTTACGAAATAGGAGTGGGGTGGGGAGGTGGAGAGAGAGAGAGAGTTAGGAAAGGGGGGGGGGTTAAGACTTCACGAGCAAGAAACCTGTCGATAATATTCAGCCTTGACACAAATTCTTTCCCGATTCCATCTGTGAACGGTGCGCGCGCACACATTAATTAAAATTGTAAATAAAAAAAACACATCATAGGTTGAGTGAAGGAACGGGGAACGATTTGAATGCCCGTGGGAGGGGGGGGGTCGATACAATACACCATATCACAGGCCGACCTTGGAATCTGTTGATTCGTTTTGACCCGATTTCTGGATTTGTTTTGTGTTTTATATCTGCACTAGCCAGCGTTGTGTTAAACGTTGTTAATACCGAAGAGATCAATCAATAAACGTGCGATCTAATCCAATGAATCGATCTGAAGGGGGGAAAAAAAGAAGCTATGGGTAAAGCCAAAGCAAAATTATGTATTAGTCAAAGTGTTGTTGTTGTTTTAAAAACGTATATATTAAAGCAAGTAATCATTCAAACTGCTTTCTTGGGACTTTCTCTAAAGTATTTCAGATTTATTTCATTATATTTTTTACTATAATATATATATATATATATATAAGCGATGTGGGTTCTGCGTTAAATCGAAAGTAAAGAATTAATACAACAGTATTTAAGTTAAAAATCATGAAAAAATCGGATCTGCCCGAAACCAAAAAATAACATTGCCTACTGACCTAACCTAAGGGAATATAACTCTATGCAAAGTTTTATTTTTGCATTAGTTGCAATCATAATTTTATGAAAGAAGACAATCGTCAAAGCAATTATGTCAAAGACTCTCCCCCCCCCCCCGCCCCCAAGCAACCCTCCCTCCCTCCCTCGCCGTCAATGTCCGGTCGCAAACATTGCCGGGTAACATACACGCGAGAGATTCAAAAGGCAACTTGTTTATGTCCAAAAAACAGCTGTTTACAAACGGTGTGTGTGTGTATGTGTGTGATGTCTCTGTAAGGATGAGATGAAATCTTTTAGATCCTATAAACCACTAATGGGAGGGTTTTTTTTTTATGGCGCCCTCCTTTCATCCCCACCAGAGCCGATATATAAAGGCCTTACACAAAATGAGCTTAAAGTCGCGCGTTTCTTTGTGTCCGCGCAGTGATTCGTAGCATAACGACTCTGCCCTCATGTCTTGAGCTAATTACATTTGTCGCACCAACATTTCGGTGGGGGATATATTACTGAAACAAACATTGATAGAACGTGCTGGTATTACAGGAGAAAGGGGGGGGGACATTTTCATCCCGTTACCAAATACATTGGCAGGGCCGTATTTATGTATAGATGACCTAGGCGAGCATCTAGGGGGCCCCATCACCGTTATTGGCTGATGCATCCCGGTGTGCTGGCGCCATTTTATGGATATGGGGTAATGGCGCTACTTTAAACAAGAGAGATGACGTTTACACATAACACATGTCAGGAGCGGCCGCAAGGTAAACTTTGGGCCCCAGTGATCTCATCCACCCACCCATGGCTATGTCAAATTATTACTGTATCGAACGGCGGTGGTGGGGGAGGGTCATGACATGTGTTTGGTTTCACCCTCCACTCGTTGGCCCAGAACACACACTCAGTGACACAGTTGTACATTTCGTTGTCAGTTAGCTTTTTTGAGACCCCCCCCCACCCCCACTTTCCACCAGAGCCGACCTTAGGCCAATTTGACCGATCGCTCCAAATTGGGCCCCGCGCCTGGCAGGGGCCCCGCAATTTACATTTACCATTAATAGTGATAGTTGTTATTCTTTCAAAAAAAGTTATTAAAGTGGCCTCGCAAGTATCCGTTAAATTTGGGCCCCGCAATTCGTAAGGCCGGCTCTGTCCCGGAAAACAATCCATGGGTCTAACGAGGATCGAACCCAGGACTCTCAGGTCAACAGTCGCGTATCTACACCACTCGGCCATCCGTCCCACTTTATGCTTATCCAAATCTTCACAAAATAATTGTCTTATTTAATGGCACGGAACGGGCTTGTCTCGATTGTACGAAAGATTTTCCACTTGATTTGCACCCACCCAGTGCGAGATGTGATGTAAATATGACTGCAGTGTACTTTTAACAAACCACGTGACCCCCCCCCGGTGTCAAGGACGTCCGCGTCTCGTTACTTCCTTTCATTGCGCATGACGATTGACATGGGGTCACATGTACCGATGAGATAAATAGCGGTTTTACTTTGTTTAATAAGGATTTGTCTCCCCCGCGATCGAGACACATTCTCAAGAGTCAGCACACACACACACACAGACAACCGCACGCGCTCGACCACACACAGTCTAACACACAATCAGGGGCGTTAATGCTGTTCCACCGCCGCCCGTCCGCGTTTGCGTCCCTTGACAATGTTTATCAATCAAAAAAATGGTCGTCGTCGGCCATCATCTCAAGGTCGGTTGTTTTGTTTATCAACAGCCGTTTGGGCGGTTCTCACCATTCGCGCGAGCCATTCTCTCACAGTCTCATGAGCCATTCTTATGGATAGGCAAAGCTAAGCGGATGCCTTGGGAGTCCATGGCGCGCAACCGATGTACCGGTCGTGCTGGTCCGGACCCTACCAAAAAAAAATCAAGCCACTGGTATTAGACCATACCGAAATTTGGGGAGGGTAGACATACCAATTTGCATCCTAACTAATATTTTGGACCCTACCAACTTCAACATACTGGTTACGCCCCCTGCTTGGGACCCCCAATGGTTTAGAGACCCCCCCCCCCACTTTATAAAGACTGTATATTTGCATTCAATTAAAAAAAATATCCGGCATGGCCACAAGATGAAGGGCAAGGTGGTCAGATGGGCCACTGCTGTCAAGGATTATCAGCGGCCCAAGATTTTGATGGTGGGGGGCAACCTTAAACAGCTTTTTTAGGCCCCCTGGCCCCCAATAATGTAAATTTGTCTAAAGCCCATCCCCCCCCCCAAAATACAAATTTGCCATGGGCTCTATCAAAGGGCCCTGTAATGTTCATTTGCTTAGAGCCTCAAAATGTACGTTTGCCTAAGGCCTCCTAAAATGTAAGATCGGCCCTGCTTGCGGCTGATAATGGACGTGTACCAGTGTGTTATTTGCCCTACATACTTTTTTTAAGAAAACATACAGATTTACAAGTCATTATCGGCGCTTTCATTTTTCATACGTAATATATATCTATCTATCTCTTTATATATATATATATATATATATATATATATATATATATATATATATATATATATATACTAGATATTAAGCCCGGCCTTTGCCCGGGAAATCTAGGTATAATGTGAAACCCCTCCCTAATCAATGTAATTAATTTAATTGGGTAAATCAGGTGCTGATTTATGCCACCTTCCTAACGTGCAGCAGTTCAACAGGAAAAATTATTCATCACCTCATCGTCATCTGTTAAAATACAATCATCCCTTAAGTAGGTCACGTATTCTCCCTCCAGCAAGTCCATAATTTCTCCATTCAACTTCTCGACGTCATCATTTTTGGGACACAAAATTGCCCTGTGGGACATGGTGTCCTTAATTGCACTTATTTTCAAATTAGTTCCATAGATTTCAGTAACTAAATTGCCAGTGCATAACATTGAATTGGGAATGTCAACCACTTCATCGCCCAAGTTGATCATTATTCATTACTTCACCATTTCCTAATCTGAACACCGTTCAACATGATCATCCATTTGGTGCTCTGTCACAGTGAATAATACCCTGTGATATACCTCCCACCTTTATATTAGCAAATGTAATATTTACAAATGATATACATTTAAATTAATAAACAAGCAATTAAGCCTGTTCCATTCTGGACACACGACGTGTTAGCGCATTTTCTTGTTATGTATCAGTACGTTTGTTAGCTTTCAGTAAATATTTGTAAATTTTGGAAATGTTTATAAATTCAATTGTGTAATGCATATATCTGTAAAAAAATATTATAAAGACGTTTCTTTATATTTGAAAAAAAAATATTTTCTCTTAAATCTAACTACAAGTGGTTTGTGGTTACTGAAATAGGACTCATAATTGAAAACATTCGAAATTGTAGTCATTTAATCGTCCGAAAACTCCGTCAATTGTTGCATAGCTCTGATACTTTCAATTAAACTCAGAACACAAGCTTACTATTTCATTTGATGAGTTTCTTAATAAATCTTGGTGAAACTACGTGCTGCAGTATTTCGCACCAAATGAATGGGTTATTGAACGTACAAGGTGTATATATAATATATAAGCCCCTTAGGAGCCCTGAAGCCCGGCCCTCAGAGGTCCTATCGCGAAATGAACTTTTGACGTAGACATGGCCGGCCAAGACCTACAAAATGATATATACATCATGGGTCTAGGACTTATGGTTGCTGAGATATAGGGCGCTCCATTATTAATATAGCTTGTATAGTAAAAAACGGTACTTTATAAGGCCCCTTTAACGGCCCTCAGAGGTCAGATCGCGAAATGGAAAAAAGTCATTTCTTGGCAGGCCAAGACCTACAAAATGATATATACATCATGGGTCTAGGACTTATGGTTGTTGAGATCTAGGGTGATGACGGACAGACAGACAGACAGACAAAACGGGGACAATAGAGCATTTTTTTTTTAAATGTGTACCCTCGGATGCATAAGTTTTGTTTTTCACAGACAGTGACTTACTTTGTATTGAAATTTGCAGAATTTCTTTTTTTTTTAATATTACAAACTTTATTTACGGACGCGCTTGCTAATGACCTTGACCTACGTTTGACTCACTTTGACGATGATAAAATGATATCTGTTGTAATTGACGATGTTAAAATGCTATCTGTTGTAATAAAAACGAAAATAATTTGAATGATATATTATTATTATTATTTAATATTTAGGTCTTTTACAAACCACAGAAACTATTTAAAACTGTAGATTTTTGAAAAATAAAAATTGAATCGATTGAACCCAAACGCCATTTTGGATGTTTTCGTGACTTCGCTGGTCACGTGATTACTTTATCAAATACTATTGCTTTATTTATTATTTCTGGAGGTCGTTTATTTATAGAACGGATTCCCGCACACACCGCGACCCGGACAAGCTTAGCTGCTTTATAATGTGTGTATATATATATATATGATATATGTATACTTTCATTATTATAGAGGTAAGTTGGCAGTGTGGTAAAGCGTTCGTTTGCAAATCGGGTTCTCCTGAGTTCAACCTCCCATCCCCCGGTTGACTCCCACCCGGCTTTAGAATTTGTCTATTACAATAGACTGGCAAAGTAACGCTGCCAGGCATTGTATTATACCACAGAACTGTATTGGTTAACCACCGCAGACACATATGGGGGGGAGGGGGAAACGGATGGTCGTGCGGTGAAGCGCTCGATACTGGTCCCTGGTTCGGACCTCCGGGTAAGGAACAATGGATAGTCCAGGTCGTGGCGCTATATTGCACTGTAACCGACACATGAACTCGACTTGATCTGACCACGAGATGGTCTGTGTAGTCCACGGGTCAACCACTGCCCGCCGTGTCACGCACGGCGCTGGGGCCCTTTGACGTCACGGCGATGACCTTGGAATGTCATATTAGTTCACGCCAACTCTCTATTCATCTTCTCTTGGACCGGGCCCGCCGGTGAAATTCAGGGGAAGTCACGTGACCCGCGACTCATGTAGTATGCCCCACACCCACCCACCCCCCCTTGTCTAGAAAGACTGGGGGGAATTCTTTCACTTATTATAAATGTTCCCCAGATCGTATTTGTTCCCCCTCTTGTTATTATGACTGTATCAGGTGATCTCTTATTCTGTGTTTCATTTTTTTTTCACCCTTTCGCTTTTTTATTATTTGTAGGTTGGGTTTGGGGGGGGGGGGCGGAAATAGAATGGAATTTTAGAGTTGGCAAATGATTTGAGCTAAACTAGATCGCGGTAGGGGGGGGGGGGGGAGACAACAATGCCTGGTTAAGAAGGGAGGGGGTGCTTTATAAGGACCTTAGTTTTTATGTTAATTAGTCGCACTTTGACGGTGCACTTGAAATGTAGTAATAAAACGTTTGTTATCTGTGTGTCGTTGTACAACTGGGTCAAGTACTTGCCGGTGTGTGTGTGTGTGTTTCACCACTAAAGAAGTTACTCTATCGCACCTGATTATACAATGGACTCGAGGGTATCCGGCTCAGTGTGGTCGAAGGGCGTGCGGGATGTGCAAGAAATTCCTACACCGCACATACCCACTCTAAATACACCCCCACCCCTCACACACACACACAGGACCGCAACCAGGAATTTAGGGGCCCGTAGCTGCATATTCCAACTGGGCTACCCCACCCCTTTTTAGAGCATTTTCGAAAAAAAATGCTCTATTGTCCCCGTTTTGTCTGTCTGTCCGTCCGTCTGTCCGTCATCACCCGTCCGTCTGTCCGTCATCACCCTAGATCTCAACAACCATAAGTCCTAGACCCATGATGTATATATCATTTTGTAGGTCTTGGCCTGCCAAGAAATGACTTTTTTCCATTTCGCGATCTGACCTCTCAGGGCCGTAAAAGGGGCCTTATAAAGTACCGTTTTTTACTATATAAGCTATATTAATAATGGAGCGCCCTATATCTCAGCAACCATAAGTCCTAGACCCATGATGTATATATCATTTTGTAGGTCTTGGCCGGCCATGTCTACGTCAAAAGTTCATTTCGCGATAGGACCTCTGAGGGCCGGGCTTCAGGGCTCCTAGGGGGCTTATATATTATATATATACCTTGTACGTTCAATAACCCATTCATTTGGTGCGAAATACTGCAGCACGTAGTTTCACCAAGATTTATTAAGAAACTCATCAAATGAAATAGTAAGCTTGTGTTCTGAGTTTAATTGAAAGTATCAGAGCTATGCAACAATTGACGGAGTTTTCGGACGATTAAATGACTACAATTTCGAATGTTTTCAATTATGAGTCCTATTTCAGTAACCACAAACCACTTGTAGTTAGATTTAAGAGAAAATATTTTTTTTTCAAATATAAAGAAACGTCTTTATAATATTTTTTTTACAGATATATGCATTACACAATTGAATTTATAAACATTTCCAAAATTTACAAATATTTACTGAAAGCTAACAAACGTACTGATACATAACATGAAAATGCGCTAACAGGTCCTGTGTCCAGAATGGAACAGGCTTAATTGCTTGTTTGCCCTTCCCCCCCCCCGGGCCCTCCTCCCTCTAGTTTTGCAGCATAGTAAATGAACCATTTCAATAGCGACTAGTGTTCGGGTTTTCCCCAATCGGCGATCCTGATAACATCTGTTATTGCCATAATAATTGATTCCGGATAATGATAACTATATAACTGAACCACGTGCCGGATAGTACAAAGGCCGGACAGTCTCAAGTCTACAGTAGTGCCCTCCCTCCCACCCCACGCGTGAATGCGATGATAGCCACACTCAATTATTCTAGACTAGATCAAAGGCCCGGTACCCGGACCGGCGAGTGACTCCGTATAATTGAGCTGTATCCCTTTGACCATCTTTACAACTTGACATAATTTGCGCACTACTTGGAAATTCCCAAGACTATTTTTAGCCAAGCAAGAGTTCACTTCCCTTGAGTGAGACTATTTTTAGCCAAGCTAGCCGATTACGTATTAGATGATTGAGAATCACATTTAAAATCATTGGATCACAATGATGGGGGGGGGGGGGGAACAGTTTGGCTCATTGGTGGCCGCTCATATCACACCGAAGAACCACATGTGGCCATCCCCGGGGCCTTTAGCGTGTGGCCAACTGTGGTGGTGTAACGGCAACCTTGACTATATCTGGACAATAACTCACCGCGTGTGAGTGTGTGTGTGTGAGTATAACGGCACGCAGCTTGGTTAAATGGTGTTTGTGTTTGCGTGCGTACGTGTGTGCGTGCGTGCCACTTTCAAAGAACGCACGTGTGCTTCGTTTCCAAATACGACGATAGAATTGAAAAAAAAAAACAAATATCGATAAAACAAAACTTCCGTGTGTGTGAGTGTGGGTGTGTGGGTTTGTGTGTGTGATTGAATGTGAGCCTGAAATCATGTCATGTTTCTAAATCTGGACGCTACACTGTTGGAGGTCAAAGAGCACAGCAGACTTTGGCTCACATTTGGCCGTGTTAAGAGTACATTTTGTTTTGAAATGCGTGTGTAATGGTCGACGTGCTAGTCATACACATCGTAATAATACGATGCACTCGTGTGTTGATAGAAATAGCGACTGTCACCCGTATGTAAGGGGTCGGATGGTCGTATGCAGCGGAGCCGAGAGCCAACACGGGCCCCAGGGCAGAACATCATTGCGTGCCCCTTAATAAACTAAAAGTCGTGAAAAAATGGACATTTTCGGGGCGGCCGGGCCCCTTTACAGATGCAGGCCCCCTGGCAATGACCCCTCTGAACCCCTCTCGGCGGCCCTGGTCGTATGGTAAAGCGCTCGATTGTCGACTTGATGGTCCCTGGTTCTATCTCCGGTGAGGACGAATGGCTTAAGTCCCTCCCCGCTATATCTGCCGTTATGCCTCCATGGCATAGACTGGATAAATCCTGTCAGACACACTTTACTTTAATCAAACCATTTCATTGACAAGACCAGTACAAGCATGCACACACACTGTACGTTGTAAATTGATGGGGGGGGGGACAATGAATAAACAGACAGGGAATGGAACAAAGATGCACAACAACACATTGCACTGCTAGCTACCCCAACCTGCAGATGACGAATGACAGGTGTGGATCTTTCCGTGTGATCAATACAATTGTTCACGGGGAAGCGAACCATGATATACAGACCTGCTGCAGCAGGCGCCCCACTCAGCCCTTCCCCCCGGGGGATAGAAAAACAAAATTATTTTCAACCTACGGCTTAGTGTTTTCTACTAATTACATTTTTTTGATCATTTTATCACCGCCCTGGCACGCCCAGGTTACTTACCCCCCCCCCACCCCCCGGGGCAGTGGCGCAACCAGGGAGGGGGCTGGGGGCTTGATCAACTTGGCCAGCTGTCAGGGCCCTCATAAGCCTTCATAGAATTTTTAAGTCGTCCGCCCCCGGGGCGCCAATAATTCTAATTCAAGTTAGCCACAAACTCGAGGCGGGGTGGGTAATTCACCCGTTACGGCGCCGTGCTGTGATGGTCGCCATCAGCCATCTTCGTTTTTTTTTTTTTGTTTAAATTTCTTAGAATTATTCTCAAAAATAAACAAAACAACAACATTAAAAAAAATGGCTGGTAAGGAAGTGTGTGTGTGTGGGGGGGGGGGGGGGAGAAGAGAGAATATATCTCCAATTTCCTTGTCAGTCAATAAATGACGCCAATGAGATGAAAACGTCACCAAACGGGCAATGTGTGTGAATCAGCCAACTGGAAAATGGGTATCCAGGAATAAAGACGATCAACCCAAACAGCGGGGTTACGTTTTTTATTTGAGAGGGGGGGGTGGAGTGAGGAAATTGGGGGGACGGGGAGGAGACATTAGCCCCGCAGAACACGTCGCAGGGGCATGTGAGAAAGTGCAGTCAAGAAAACACAACAGAAATATATAAGAAAAAAAAAGTTACAATACCCGAACAGTAAGTGTCAAAATAACATGAACTTTTACATAGCCCTGCTCAGCTGCCGTGCCTGGACAACTTTTTAACACACACACACACACACACCTCCTCCCTCCACTTCCCAACCCACCAGACAGCAAGACGGCACATACACATGTTCAAATATTGCAATACAAGCATGTTCAGCAACGTTTTGCATTTGATTTGTTCCATGAAAGCATGGTGTTATCCCATTGCATGCCTTTGATTTGTTCCATGAAAGCATGGTGTTATCCCATTGCATGCCTTTGATTTGTTCCATGAAAGCATGGTGTTATCCCATTGCATGCCTTTGATTTGTTCCATGAAAGCATGGTGTTATCCCATTGCATGCCTTTGATTTGTTCCATGAAAGCATGGTGTTATCCCATTGCATGCCTTTGATTTGTTCCTTGAAAGCATGGTGTTATCCCATTGCATGCCTTTGATTAGTTCCAGGAAAGCATGGTGTTATCCCATTGCATGCCTTTGATTAGTTCCAGGAAAGCATGGTGTTACCCTATTGCTATGCCGTGCGGTACCTTGCCTGGGAAGCTCCGAATGCTTCCCCTTGTCTTCAAAGACGGCCATGAGCGGCAAACACACACACGCACACGTAAGCGCAGTCGAAAGCGTATTTTTCGCAGCGTTCATTTCATGGTTGTGACGTGATGTTGTTGTTTTCTTCTTCCTCTTACGAAGAAATGGCCAAAAAAAAAATAAACTTTACCAAAGTGGCGCGAAACTTTTAAAAGATAGCACAAAAAGCGCACACACAGAGTTTTTTAGCTTTAAAAGGTTTGGGATTAAATTATAAATTTTGCGCTATTTAAGAGTTGTGTTTTTTTTTTATTAAGCGCATCTCCTTATTAAAAAAAGCCGCGAATTTGCAAGAAGTAGCGCATTTGTTCAACAATGTTGTTTTTTTTTATTTGTTTTTTTTTTATATAGCGGCATAAGAAAAAAAACCGTGTGAGATAATCCTATCACACGCTGCACTTAACATACAGAGTAATTGTTGCCATGCGGGGTGAACCAGTCAGCAGATTCGCAAATGTCGCCTGGCGCCGTGTGTGTGTGTGTGTGTGTGTGTTGTGTGATGCCACCTAGACCTTTTAATGGCAGGCACATCAGATACTTGACATTACAGCACACTGATAGTATCTCAAGAAAAAGAGAGAGAGAGAAAGAGAGAGAGAGAAAGAGAGCAGTGCCGAACCTAGGGATTTTGGAGGCCCGGGGTGGGGCCTCTTTGAGGGCCCCTGTATTTTTGACATTCGACATTATGATCTGAGATAATGTACTTAATATTAAATGTAAACAAAAAATGTAGGGCCCCCCTCAAGCTGCGGCATGGAGGGACTTTCGACTTTGGACCCCCCCTCCCAAGTTACGCCTCTGAGAGAGAGAGAGAGAGAGAGAGAGAGAGAGAGAGACAACCGTCTTCCATGTACATAAATCTATGACGTCCATGCAAAGCATAAAGCTAAATATAGGCTGGCCCAATAAGATCCCCGTCAGTGGCGGGTACAACTTATTGGCTACTTCCCCGGTCCACACGTCTTAAAAAATGAACCCCCTCCCTTAACCCCCAACGAAAAGTTACTCTCGTCACCTCGCCACAACAAAACTAAGCCCTTGGGCCACGTATATCGCGCCGGGCCTCACGTACAATACTCGCCCCGGGGCCTCGCGTAAGGCCAGATTCGGTGTCCTCAAGGGGAGATACCTATAACCACCTTATGGGGGAGGGGGGGCAGATTTCCCGGAGGAGTGGGGGGGGATCGTGGAGGAAGGGGTGTCATGGAGGCTGACCAGCGCGGTCACTACACACGCACACACTGTCGACGACTCATCCGCACGGTTGTTATTTTAATTGTTTGTTTGAGGAATGAAAGCGGAATGCAGGCGTGGGAGTAGTAGGTTCACTCTGCCCACACACGCAAAAATGAATGGATAAACAGACTTTGGATGAACAGACTTTGGATTAACAGACTTTGGATAAACAGAGTTTGGATAAACAGAGTTTGGACTTACAGACTTTTCATAAACGAATTTTGAGATCCGCACTCGACGAGACTGCAGCCAATGTACAGATCAATGAGGCAACCCCCCGGGGGAGTCCACAGTCTTTGTTTACCCACAAGCAAAGAGGCGGAAGGAATTGGGTTAAAAGGGGTCAAGGGGGTCAATCTGACCTTCACCAATTGCCTTAAAATGTACACACAAAATTGCAGTAAATTACTCGGCGTGTTGGTATATATATTTGATATAGACATAATATCCCTTATATTTAGGGTTAGGGTTAAACGATCGTTTGGTAAAAAAATATTTCTTTACTTCACTTTACTTTAAAAAAAAAAAACACCGGAGGTAGATCATAAGTCACAGAGGGCTATCAAACATATAGTCAATAAACCAATCCGCCGAGTAAAAAATCATATTTCAGCAATTTTTCTTTTCAGTTAACAAAACGGTGTCGTAAAATATTTCTTTTTAATTTAGTTTGTGAACTATTATTTCGACAGTATAATTTCTATTAATCAAACGGTATCGTTTAAATTGTTCTGTTAACTTTAGAGATTATTCTTTTGTAAAAGCCACGGGAAGTAGTTTTTCAACCTTGTTGTATTGAGAGTGCAAACTAATATTTATTACGTCCGTATTTTGTTTTATTAATATAGAATTTATAGCTTTAAATGACAATGTGTGTATATATACACAAATAATGGTACAAAATAAAAATATTGTATATCTAAAATCATTTTATCAATAAACAGCAACTTTAGAAACAAAGATCAACTAAATAGAACTCATTTTCCTTTGTTTATAGTTTTAAATGATCGATAATTATTTTTTCTAAAACGTGTCTTTTTTTAATAAATTGAATTAGAAACAAGGGCTTTCTCAATCGTACTATTACATTGCATAGGGCTTAGCCACGGCAACGCGTGGCCGGGTACAGCTAGTAAATATATATATATATATATATATATATATATATATATATATATATATTATTTTCTTTTTGCATGGGAGGCAGGAGGTCTATTAAATTCATTAAATTATACAAAGTGATATATCCTAATGGATTGAAACAGGTGTCTATGTGGAAAAATAAAGGGGGGCAAGGGGGTTGTATTAAAAAAAAAGTCACATGAAAAGTAAAACCAAAGGGGAAACAATAGCTAGCTTTTGAGTGAACTTCGACAATCTAATTTCAAACAGTATATCAGAGACCTCTATCTTCAAAGTGAATGTGTGTTGGGAAGAGGGGGTGGGGTGGAGGAGGGGTTGGTAAAGAGAGAGAGAGAGAGAGAGAGAGGCGGGTGAGTTGAGTTGACCGAAATGCACGGTTATGACAGCTTCGGAACAACTGTCACAGCAAGTATCGGTATGTATGGTGATTGGCGGTCTGCTAATGACACACGTCTCAGGCTTGTGCGACAAGCACCTGATCTATATGGAAGTCTCGGAATATAGGACAGGTTTGACTATATGGCTATCGTCCGGTCAATGGGGGGTCAGTCTGTGATCTATAATTATGGTCTCGGTCTTTTGGGCAGATGTACGGTATGTTTGACAGGTCTATAGCTACAGAAGTCTTAGTTCTACAAATTTAGTCGCGCTGTAAAGGACAGGTGTTAGATCTACATGTCTAATGTCGCTGTAAAGGAAACGTCTTAAATCTAGTGTAAATGCCCAATGTTTGATCTATTTGGCTAGCCAGTCTATCTTGATGATCCATTCCTACACCACCTCAGACTAAGCAACAACATCTATGTAAAATAATAGCGGTGTGGGTTCTGCGTTAAATCGAAAGTAAAGAATTAAAACAACAGTATTCCAGTTTAAAATCGTCAAACGTAAGTAACGGTAATAAAAATCATGAAAAAAATCGGATCTGCCCGAAAGCAAAAAATAACCTAGCCTACTGATCAAACCTAAGGGGATATAACTCTATGCAAAGGTTTATGCACTGTACAGCTTATATGAAAATAATACAATTCCCAACACGTCCTGCTCCCCTTTTTTTATTATTAAATTCTCCTCCCCACCCCACCCCCACCCACCCCCGGGGACTGACAGGGTCCACTGATTTCCAAAGAGAAACCAAGGGGGTAGAAAAAAAAACCAGGCAAAAAGTTAAATGTCCCACTTCTATCCTAAGTCATGCAAAGTGCAAGCTTTACTGTGTTGCACCTAACCTAGGAACGAGCTATTTATCTGTTAGCCAGTCAGCAAGTTGTAGTAAGAAGACCATATATATATATAGATATATGGTTAGGGAACTACCCGTTCAGTATTTAAACAAAAAGTTTTACACCTGTTAAAGAAATTATGATGAAATTTTGTTTCTGATAGTTCTCAAGCTATTCCAGTGTGCAGTATCGAAGATCAAGTCAATTACACCTAATATCGATAATGCCCCCCCCCCCCCCGTCATTAGCCTTTCTCAGATTAATAAAAAAAAAATTATGTCCATCGGTGTTTCTCAAAACATTTGCGATTCGCAACGCATTAAGAAACATGTCCGGTCAATGTCCGGTTGTCGCGACCAGCCGGTTAGATAAAAAAAAAAAAAGAAAGTAGGTAAAAGAAAGACAAAAGCTTAAGTTATTATCATTTCTTTGTTGTTGTTTTGTTTGATATTCTCGGTGTATTGCTGATGAAATATTTCGCGATACACTTCTAATCGGTGCGGTGGTACGCGAGCGACATTTTTTTAGAACCACTCATATATACATCATGTTTTCAACATTCTAATAATTGAATAGTTCAATGAATTAAGATTAAAATGAGCAGTTGTAGGATGAGAGGTTAGAAGGGGGGGGGGGAGGATATGGTTAAGGAAATACAGCGAAAGATTTTTTTTTTTAAATTAGAGGATAGAGGATTGAATATTTATAACTGCCCCTACCTTCCCCGGGTCCCCACCCCCCCCCGGGCGTGAGCCGTGATACCCGATATAGCAACGTTGTTACAGAAGTTGGGTTTTTTTTTTTGTTGTTGACCAAAGTTATATTATAATTAGAAAAAAAAACATTAAAAAGTGAATAGAATGAATAAGCGAAAGCACTTGTACAAAGTATACCTAATATTTGTATGCCTATTGCGCTCACTTTACGGCACAGAGGACACACGCGGACAGAAAAATCTGGAAGGGGCCCCTGATAAACTCTGGCCTATGGGGCCCATCCACTCCCTTCCTCCCCACGCAGGGCCCAGCTTTGTATGCGGCCAAAATTAATAATTAACGAACATAAATTTGGAAGAAAAAAGAAAGCGACTCACCCCCCCCCCACACACACACAGAGATCGGGTTGCCTCACCCTTGCGGCGAACGTGACAGACACACGCGGGCAAGAGTGTGAACATAAGTAACTACAGAGCGTCAAAAGCTTATCGCTAAATAACGCGCGGTGATCAATATATAATGTGTGTGTGGATCATTATGAAACTTTTTTGGGGCTATTGATTGCAACCACATAAACAGGCTCTCTCACGCTTTTTTTTTATCTTCTTCTACATTTACACCCGCGAGCCACGTGACAACTTGGGATGGGGGTGTGGGGGGGGTGAGAGATGGGGTAAAAAATATATTAACTTTGTCTTACCATTACCGGGAACGCTGTACCATGAATAGCGACAGTATGCAAATGACATTATTAAGGGCCAACACAAAGGTCATGCCTCGGTCTGGACTAGTGGGGGGGGGGATGTTAATAAACTAAACACAAACAGCAACACATTAGGGGGAGGGTGTGACAATTGAATTGCTACCACCCGAAACAAAGTCACATAATTGGACGGTGTAACAATTAAATTGGTACCACCCGAACAAAGTCCTGAAAGATATACAGGTCCAAATAATTTTCAGGAAAAAAAAAATCGAATAAAATAATAGAGATTTGGGTTCTGCGTTAAATCGAAAGCTAAGGATGAATACAACAGTACTCAAGTTTAAAATGCAATCATGAAAAAATCGGATCTGCCCGAAACCAAAAAAATAACCTAGCCTATGCAAAGTTTTTGCAGGGTACAGCTAGTAAATAAATAGATAACATGCATGCCCATAAACACTCACACAAATATGATGGTGAAATAATGTCACGGTAGTGGGAAGCACAGAATATATTATTATAAGTACAAGATCCCAAGGTGCAATTACAATTACACGTCCCAGTACGAGTACAAGTACTCCGATGATTGGTGGGTATGTAATGAGAGCTGATTTATTCATAGTAGTAGTAAAGTAAAGTTCCCTTAGCCCTAAAGGGCCATCGGGGCAGATGAAGTGTAGAATTCATCTGTTTCTATAACCTCGGCATATGAAGGGGTTGTGTGGTTAGCACAACGCCCAGCCGCCTTTACTTCCCCAACTTAAGTCAGGTACCCATTTAAAGCTGGGTGGACTTGTGGGACAACTATGAAACAAATTTCACCTGGGAAAATTCCCATGGTTCTTACCGAGGATCGAACCCAGGACTCTCAGGTCGACAGTCGAGTATGTACACCACTCTGCCATCCGTCCCACTGATTTATTCATACACAGTCAGCAACATTTTAAGTAAATAAAACACATCTGACCCAGAAGTTCTATTTTTTATATATATTTAATGATAGCATCTATTTTTATGTTGGTCATAGGAAAGTTAGCACACAAGTTTAATAGCTCAATAGCAACAGCAATGGACATCAACAAAATTTGCTGTTTTAACAGTTAAAGACAAAAGAAGGAAATATCATCATATTATTAGTTAAACCGCAGCACTAGCTTAGTATTGCAATTAAGCTGAACGCAGATTAGTAAAATCTGACTAATTATTTTAATCCATTTTCTTATTAACCATCACAAATGATACACCAAACAGCTGACATTATATTATATATACCAAAAGAAAAAAAAATGAAAACAAGTAGTAGCAGTCAGTCACTTTACAACTTTCTTTTGTTGCTTAGAAATTTGTTGCATTATTTATTAAAAGAAAATTAAATGGGAAACCAGATCTAATATGGTCAGTAAAAAAAAAAGAACCATTCCCATGGCCAGCATATGCTAGACAGAACAAGATATTATCAGATAGTATAGAGAAGATAAATTATTCTATAAAAAATTACTCCACAAGAATTTTTCCAACAAATAAATAATAATAATTCAATAATTACTTAAACACTTCTTAAGAAAGAGTTAATAAAAAATAGGTTTTGATGACGCAATTTTTTTAATTATCTAAGAGAAATAATGGGATTCTCCCACCGAATTAGTATTTACTTTTCGCATTGGAAAATTAAAAATCACAATACTTAGTATCTAACGAATTAGTGAATCTATTAGTTGTAACACATTTATGTTAATGTTATCCTAGCAAGATATTTGTGTCTAAATAATGAATGATTAGGTTTGGTAGTTACGAAAAATATCTAATAAAAAAATTGGATTTACGTATGATTGTAGTTTACACTTTATTGTTTTGTGTCTTATTCAAAGATTTCATATCTTCAATACTTTTTTTATTACATTCTGAATGTGCAGGCTTTAAAAATAAACTAAGGAACTGAATCGTGTGAGTAATAAACAGATTTAGTATGATATATAATGAAGTTAAGATATAATGTATTGGTGATTTTGTGTTTTAAAGGATTATGCTTTTAACTTTACATTATGGGAGTCGGGATGGAGCTAAACAAGAAAAACTGCTTCAAAACATCCTGTAATGAATTTGGGATGTTGTGTAATAAAAGATGGTGTTTTAAAACTTGAAATTATGGGATTACACATAGAAAATGGAGCTAGAAAAAATCAAAGCTGCTTCAAAACAACCTGTTTGATAAAATAAAAAATGTGTACATGGACATTATATAGGTCATTTTCTTCAACACTTATAGTCTATTATACCATGACTTATATCTGATTTTCAACTCGCAAATATATAAACATTGTACAATTAAACATATAGGTAGAGAAAGCATTTTTTTAAAGTAACTTAGAATTGTTAGCGAGTTTGATTCACACTAAGAGAAGAACTTAAAGTATCAAAGAACCATTTATCTCATGGGTGGACTGTTGTTAACAGAGAGACTTTAAAACCTTATTAGATGGATACAGCTTGATTACAAAATATAATTAGGTTCATGCACTTATATCTATATTAATTGCTTATATTCAGATATGTGACTGTAATTTTTAACATAGGAATGTATTTACATCATCAATTTGCTACCTATATTATACTAGTAATTACTTAACTAGCTAGAATAAAGTCCTTTTATAAAGATTATATTATCCTACCATTATGGCTGAGAATAAACATGTTATGACTATAATATACTTTATAATGAGGATAGTAGCCAGAGTAGGCTAAGAATAAATATATTTTATTTCTCAAGAAAATTTGGTATTGTATATATTTTAGTAAAATATATGTATATATCCTATAAATGACAAAGCATGATGAGAAAGAAAAATGTAATCATATTATTTACCTGCGGTGACAAGGGGTCCTGCATTACATTCATTGAAGACACCGTGCAGTCATCGTCAGATCCATCCACAGAGTCAACTGACAGAGATCTTTCTTTCCTACTCCTGTCATAATGTAGATATTGTTTAGAGGCATTTTCCGAAGATTTGCTTAAGTAATCCTTCCTTTTATATAAAGCCATTATCATATTTTAAGTATATTTTCCCAATATAACTGATAAACAGCGCTGTTATTTGAAAACAGCCATATTGTTGTGGTTTAGGTAGCGAAGGTTTGTATTTTGTGTCCTCATAAGTAGAAGATTTTTTTTTTAAACTAGGTCACGTATTTTGAGGCTCAGCTGAGGCTTTTGCAAAGATACAATTTCAATATTGACGACTTTATTGCAAAAAAATATCACAACTTTCAATAAAAATGTATATATTTTAGTTTAAAACTGATTTATAACAATCCCATTTTTAAAATCAGATATTCGAACAAATAAAAACCGTTATACTCCTACAGCGAACATCACCATAGCCGGTGTCGGGTTATTTTCTGCCAGTCTTTTTTTTTTATATATATAGATACTGTGTGGAAAGGAATGGTTGCAGCTGCTAAAGTACATTTCAATACCAACTCATTTTTTTTTTTACTCTTTAATTAGGTTATGTGGCAGTCTTTTTGGCATTTGAAGTAGTATCGTTGGTGGTCGTTAGATATTTGATGCATTGATAAAAAATATATTTTAATATCGGGTCTTGACACAGATCATAAATTGTTGTTTGTAATAGGGTCGTCAACAAAAGAATAATGATACACCGATATATTTTAAAATAAAATAAATTCATATTGACCATTAATTTTATAATTGGAATTATAAATGTTAAAGCCTACATTAAATCGTTTCTTTTCATTTTCAGTGAAATGAATTTTCATCGAAATAAAAGTCATTCTAATTTTGTTTCAATTACTATACACGTAGGCTACAAAATAAAAGAAGGAATAATATCTTAATAATACGAAAATAGTGGGTTATTTTTGAAAGGATTTGTTGTGGTGGTATGAGACATGCAGATCCGCAGCTGTGGACCGGGACAATCTGGGGTTTAGAGCATCGTCGCTGAATGAGATTGCTGCTGGCCATATTGTATACGATTTTATGAATGGGTGGAGGGGGTGGGAACAGAATCTGTATGGACGTTTTTAGCAGCAGATTTGATAGTAATTGTACTAGAAGGGGCCCCTTTGGCGGCGGGGGCACCATCTGGCCGGCACGTTTGCCTATCCATACGAAGAACTCTGCGACGGCTGTGATGTGTTCCCACAAGTATGATGTACTAATCGTTGGATCCTATGTCCACCGTTTAATGACTCATTGTTGTGGTTGCTATTGCAGTGACACTCCACCAACATCCACTGTTGTGGACTCATTGTTGTGGTTGCTGTTGCAGTGATCCTGCACCAACATCCACCGTTTGGCGACTCATTGTTGTGGTTGCTGTTGCAGTGACCCTTTCCTATGAACACCGTTTGGCGACTCATTGTTGTGGTTGCTGTTGCAGTGACCCTTTCCTATGAACACCGTTTGGCGACTCATTGTTGTGGTTGCTGCTGCAGTGAACCTTTCCTATGTCCACCGTTTGGCGACTCATTGTTGTGATTGCTGTTGCAGTGACCCTCCACCAACATCCACTGTTTGGGGACTCATTGGCGTGGTTGCTGTTGCAGTTATCTTCCTCCATTCTCGCATGGCAACGGAGGAACTACGTTGGACTCAGGATTCAAACCTTCCCCCCCTCCCTTGAGCCCCTACTCTTGGTCCTACGCTAACCACAGGTCATTGACTAATCCCGATGTTTTAGATGGAGTGGGGGTGGGGTGTGATCAACTTTCAGTACTGAAAGCCACCACGCCCAATCAGATCGAACAAAGTACTCAGCGATAAATCAGAAATCAGAACTCTCCTTTTATTGAGTCGCGAAAATGTTTAGATGTAAGAGAGGGGGGGGGGGGATAAGTAGGGAGGATAATGTTTCGCATTGCCTCAAGTCATAAAAATAAATAGCCTTTGGGTTCGGCTGAAGATAAAAGCTAACCGAAAGACACACATTTTAGTGACCACGATAGTGTCTGTTCCCTTAAAACTCAAGATCCACTAGTGATGAGACTGTAAGTAGGAATCCTAGACAATCTGGGGACTTTTTTTTAAGGGGGAGGGGGGATGTGGGGCGTATATCAGAATGGGAACATTTTTGCCAAAATTTCTGAGGCTTCGAAAGTTTTTAAATTTCTACCATTTTTCTCGAACTTTATTAAACGTTATCTAGTCCTCTGTATCCGAAGATAATAAATTTCAGTATATAATACAGATATCTCTATGGCGTAACAACTAGCATTCAGTGGCACCCGGGGCGTAGTCTCCTTATGACGCCCCCCCTCACACTGCTGAGCCCCTAAAAAAAAACACCACTAAACGAGTAAACATGCCGCTCATTTTTGGTGGCTTCGCCAATGGAGCGGATCGCCACCCTCAACCAGGCACGCCGAGAATGGGGGCTGGGGGGCATTGTCAGGGGGCCCGCATCTGTAAGGGGCCCGGCGCCGATCATGTCCATTTGTTCATGTTTATTAAGGGGCCCGCAATGATGTCTTGCCCTGGGGCCCTTGTTGGCTCTCGGCGCCCCTGCCCTCAACCCGTAAATGGTTGAGATAGATAGAAGCCACCGGATCATCGAAATATGTCCAGCAACATGATTCGTCGAGAGAATAGAAACATCGTACGTGTGTGTGTGTGTCAATCGTGTGTGTTTTGAGATAGCCAGCAAGGGCTGCCATATTAAAGATGTTCTCGTTAGAGCACAGACATAAAAAAAAAAATAATGGATATCGCTTTTTTTTATCTACAGAATATTGGTCTGACGCTGTGTATGGGGCTCTTTTTGTGTTGTTATTTTTTGAGATGGAGGAAAAAAAATATAATAAGAAAGACGTTCCTGAAGTGATAAATAATTTGATGTTTGACGCTGGCGGTAGTTGGAGTTGTTGAACTTTTACACTCAACGTGTGTAATTATGCTCTGTGTCTCTCTTTGTTCTTTGAAGTTTATAAAGTTTACAGAAAGCAAGGAAATCTAGCCGTTTCATTATATATATATATATAGGGAGGAAATAAATTGATTACCAATACTTGTAGTATATAATTCGTTATGGAAATTGTTTAAAAAATATATCTGCCTCTGTGATCGAGGAAAATAAAGAACAAGGTCATATCAACACTACAATGTGCTGCTGGGCCCCGTTACAGAGGGGTGAGGGGGAGGGGGGGTCGAAAGTCTCCCCGGTCCCCAGCTTGAGGGGGGGGGCCAAAATTATTTTTTATACATTAAATATTAAATGCATTATCTCACGTCATGATGTCGGATGTCAAAACACAGGGGCCTCCAAAAAGTCCAAGGCCCCTTTTCCCCCCTTCCCAAATCCCTAGGTTCGACACTGGCCCGGTATATTGATATCACCCCCATGATAGGAAGGTGCAGTCATTGCTGTTAAGAAGGGGATTCCCCCCCCCCCATAGCATAAGGATCTTCAGTTTCAAAATCAGCTGTCTGGACTTGTGGTTGGGGGATTAACTTAAACCTAATTTTAAAAAACCGGTCATCTCAACATGAATTTCATGCAGTTTTATTTTGACAACTAACACAATTTAATTATTTGTTTTTAAAAAACATATTTCAAGGGAAGTTATCAGTAAAAATAAAATACCTCAAAGAGTAAAATGAGTTGTGTCCCTTACAATTTGGCTGCTTTGCCATTTTACTGACTTGGTAGAACAGAACTAAAAAAAAAACTTGAGCAGTACACTAAACCGGTTTTTTTTTTATAGAAGAGTGCCAGGAATCTACACAACACAATACTGTTGATAAGTAGAATAATGTTGTGTTGTCAACAGTGACGTAACGAGCTTAACTCGCGCCCGGGGCACAATACCTTTTAAATACATTTTTAGCGCCCCCCCCCATTCGAAAATCATATAATATTATGTGTCAAATATAAATTTGGCTGGGGACATATGTACCCTCCGCTTCCGCCCCCAGCTTCGCCTCTGGTTGTCAATAGGTGATGATTTTGTTTAGTCAAATTGTTTAAGAGAAACCGATGAATTTCCACTGCACTCAACAACTCAGAAAATATTGAACAACGCTAAAACTCATTACTGCCCTTCAGTTGCAACAATGGATATACAAATTGGGTCAACATGCACTCTGCTTAAAAGAACATCTCGCAGACTGAACATTAAGTACAACGAGAGCTCTTTTATTAATTACCCTTTCTGATATTTATACAACACAGACGATGCAGTAGGGACTATCCAACTAAACACACAAACATGTAGAATTCGATTTCAACGTGGCTTTATATTTGTGTAGAGCGCTAGACTGTCGACCGGAGAGTCCTGGGTTCAAACCTCAGTGAGAACCTTGGGATTTTTTTTTAGGTCCTGGCGTATGTCCCCAAGTCCACCCAGCTTTAAATGGGTGTCTGACTTTAACTTATGGGAGTAAAGGCGGTTGGGCGTTGTGCTAACCACACAATCCCTTTATTTGTCGAGGTTACTGAAACAGACGAATTCTACACCCCATCTGCCCCGATGAGCCCTTAGGGGCTTAAGGGAACTTTACTAATGTTTTAATATTGCGGATATTTTTTTTAAAATAATTAACATTGATTTTTTGTTGCTTCTGTTTGTTTTAGTACCAAGGTCTATATCAGTGGTTCCCAAAGTGGTCCCTACGGACCCCCAGGGGTCCCTGGCATCATTCAGGGGGTCCGTGGAAAATTAAAATTCATTTGGGGGTCCCTGAACAACTTTAGGGGGTCCGCGAAAGGTTTAATGTAAAATAGTAAAATTATGGTCTATTTTTATAATTATGGAAATTAAAATAAAAAACATTAAATAAACTAGTAGTGCACATTAATTAAATTAATAACAAGCATGGCGCGGTGTGAGACAGATGGCCGAAAACACGTTTATACTTTATACAGGAATGAAATAACGTCACTGCATACACTAACTTGTCTAAAATATAAACATAAACCATCAAAGAGTTGTACATCGTACATGGAATTTAGTTCTATGTTATACTGATACAAAGTGTATAAACTAATTTTCTCAGTCTTAGACAAAAAGGGTAAGGAATTAACGTTTTTCTTTTTTAAACAGTCAAAGAAAAATATGTGAAAATACCGTCACTGCAACAACTCATAGGGACAACATCTAAGCGAGATGATGATGGACTGTTGCTTCTTATAGCATTTCTTTATTGATTGCAAGGTCCGTAAAGCTGCATAGTATTGGTGAATAACTTATTTTACCAGCTGTAAGTGAGGTAATACGCACAGTTTTGCAAAAACCAGCTTTCGATATTATAAAAAGAATTCCACTGAGTACAAAGAAGGATTGACGAATTGGCTCAATCCGTAGAAAATTCTTTTTGTTATTATTTAAAAACATCTGAAATTTATATACAGCTTGACGAGTTCACTAAAGCAGGAAACGAAGCTTTACTTTTAGCTTATGTAAGATTTGTAAAAGAAGAACAATTTTGTCAAGAATTGTTCTTGCTAAATGTTTGGAAACAAAAGTTGAAACGTTACCCTTGACTAATACCATTTATGTTGCTACTGACTGTGGTCCAGCAATGGTAGGAAGATAAAGAGGCTATCTGGCATACTTAAAACAAGCTGCACCAAATGTATTTTTAGTTCATTGTGTCATTCATTGACGTCATTTGGTCGTTTGCATAGATCACTAGATTAAGTCATTAAAGCAGTTAATAAAATCAGAAGGAATGTCTAAAATTAGATATTGTTTTCTCAACTTTGTTTGAAAAATGACGAAGACTATAACTGTTTACTACTTCACACAGTAGTGCATTGATTATCTAAGGGTGCATGTTTAAATCAATTATTTGCGCACTTTGATTTAGTGTTGGAATTCATGGAAAGCAAAGACAATGATTTGCGACACAATTTAACATACCGTAGCCTATATGAGTGACTCATTTGACAAATTTAACGGAACTAATTTGAACTTACAAGGTGACAAATTAAATTCATTAAAACTAAAAGCGTAATGGCTGCGTTTGTGGCAACACTTTTTGTGCAAACAAAACTTGGAAAGAGGATAATGTTTTCAGTTTCGAAATTGCAAAAATAAGTTGAAGATCAGCTTGCTTACTATCAACACTTAACGCTTCTTCATGCAGACCTGAGCCAAAGATTTGAAGACATTCTTCACTTGGATATTCCCGACTTGGCGTAGAGCCCTTGCACGCTTGGACACAGATGAATCCTTACTATAACAGGAGCAGCTTATTGAAATATTCACAAAACAGGAATTTAAACCAATCTTTAAACAAGGGTACCACAAATTCTGTTTACAAAAACAGTTCCCAATTGTATATCCTGCATTGTGAATTATCGTACAGAAGTTGTTGACTGCTTTTCCGTCTTACTTTTTAGTAGAACGTTGATTCAGTGCCGTTATGAACTTCATCACGCACACACAAAACAACAAAAACCGACCAGAAATTTGTACTCGTGGAAATTTGTGGTCACTACTCACAAAAATTGAGTGGACATAAATACATTCATAACATCTCATCAAGTTCATCCAAGTCATTATTTTTTTTTTATTTTAAACGAAAATTATAATTTCAATAAATACTTTTTCAACAAAATGTTTTTTTTTTTTAATTTATAATTTTCATACCACAAATTTATGCAGCTTTTTCACTTTGGGGTCCGTGGGCAAGTTTTGACTATAAAAGGGGTCCATGGATCAAAAAAGTTTGGGAACCACTGGTCTATATGGTACCATGGGTTTAGTCTACATGAAGTAAGACATTCGCATGTGGGCTATATGGTACCTTGTGCAGTGGCGTAGCGAGCCAATATCACTCATTTTCAAATTAATTTTTAATCACAAGACATAAGTGTTAGAATAATTGCAAATTAAGAGTTTATACAATGGAAAAAAAAATAGAGGACAAAAAAATCTTCTATTTTTCAAGTTTGAACAGCAATTGGAAATAAATCTTGAGAAATAAATATTGCAACGGTTATTAAAAGTAAAAAAAAAAAATCAAGACACATTTAACAGATTTGATTTAACTCAGGAATCTAAATCAGAATATAATTTTACATTGTTATCCTTAAATTCGGCCACATTAGAAAACAAAAAGATATGTATAGTTTGCGCTCAAAGTAATTGATTATGGAATAGTACCTCTAAGAAAATCTCTAGTTTCTTTAACTCAACCTCGGTCAATTAATTGTACTTGCACTGTGTCATGAAGGCCATTGACGAGCAGTGAGAAAAAAGGCACCAAAGTGTGTTTGCCATTTCACTAGGATTTCGGCTACTTCTAAATTGTATATAATTAAAGGTTAATTAAAGATTATAATTAACATGAAGCAGTTGATGAAATTTTGAATTGATTAAAATGTATTTCGATGGATTAAACATTGGCTATTTATTAGACTTTATTATTTCATCAATGTACGTTTTTCAACCCAATGCATCCATTATGAATGCTTGTCGCGTAGTTTGTCAACCAAATTAAAAATACATTCAAATAAAATAAATCAGCCTTTTATAATAATCGCACATTGGCAAACTTAGAACAACTTAGAATGCGAAACGGTAAGGTAAGTAGTTCTAAGGGAGGCTATTATGAAATATATCAACTTCCGCCGTTGCTTAAACCAAAAAATGAGACACAATTAAAAAAAAAACAACTAGTAAAATTCAAATTTATAAATAAATTTATTAAAGTTATACGATGAATCTTGAGCTTCTAGGTAAGTTTATATTGTTTTATCAATATAAATTAATCCAATAATATTTCACATTTCATCTCCATGAAACTTCGGTTTCATGATTTGGTTCAAAAATAATAGGATAAATAAGTTACAACTAAGTTTTACAAACTTCAAATGAGACAAATGATTCTGTATTTCTAGATGACATTCTATTAACTTTATTTCTGACTTTTAGATGCAGCCATATTACATCTGATCAAAATATACTATTTTTATTGTAATATATTTTTATTTCACTTTCAGTGAAAAATGTGAAATTTAAAATTCATTAATATACATACTAATTTATATTGTAACAGATTTGAGTGACTTAAGCTTCTGTAACTTTTACAATAATGATCATATCCTAAAGTGTATTATATCATTGGAAAGCTCTTGTTATGCTCTTTCAAATGATGTATAATACATGGATATTAGATGACTTTGAAATTTTCATGTCACATACCTACATTAATATCATGATAATATCACAATATATCATATGATTATTAAAGAGCTCACTAAACCTACTAAAAGCAAAGTTACGATATTTTCAGCATCTGTGAAAATATGACTTTATCTCAGTCACTAATTGTATATGCTCTTATGAGCTATTTTATTTTTACAAAAAAATTGTAGTTTAGATACATTTTTAAAGATAAATTACTACAGTTCATGGTATATACCATTGGTGGCCACATATAAAGTGGATAAAAGCTGCTCACTTATTTCATATAAAGAAAAAATATAACAAATTGGGTCATCTAAGGCCATAATAGAACAAACTGGGTCATCTAAGGCCATAATAGAACAAACTTGGTCATCTAAGGCCATAATAGAACAAACTGGGTCATCTAAGGCCATGTAAAACTCATAGATGTGCCAAACACAGCTTTAAGTGACGCATTAGACCACTTCTTCTATATATAATAAATTTAATAGGCTTTTTTATTCTTTTAAAAATATCTGATCTAATAAAAATATTCTCAAATTATGAAACTTTTCTTTTTTTAGAGTCATTTGGACAGAATTTTCCTGAAGACTTTGATGGAACTTTAGATTGTGTGAGCATTGCCATTACGTGTGCATTTAATCGTCAGGGAACTCTTTTAGCAGTTGGTTGCAATGATGGAAGAATTGTCGTTTGGGATTTTCTCACCAGGGGAATAGCTAAATTTGTAAATGCCCATGTACATCCTGTATGTTCTTTAAGGTAAATACTAATAGTTCTCTTTCACTTAAATTTTGATAACTCAAAATTTTCATTTCTTTACCATTTCTTAAACCTGTGGTTGCCGATTAGTTGTCCATTAATCACTGCTGGACCATATGATATTACCAATCGTTATATATATATATATATATATATATATATATATATATATATATATTTGGAAATGATATGAAAAGCCTTTTGAATCTATCATCTGATGACAGTGTAACAATTGACATAGATCACTGTAGACAGTTGATGAACCAGCCAAACTAGACATTATGCTGAATAACTAAAAGTCTAGATAGCCCAGATTTCTATTCACTGGCAATTGAACAATGTTGATTTTTTTTTCACAGATTTCTGTTTGATTCAGTTTTTTCTCTTAACTTTAGTGGCACAGAGATTGTGCTTTGAAAAAGATATCCAGTCTCTGACATTTGATACAACAAATACACTCCCTGTCATTTAATACAACAAAAAGTATCTAGATTATTGAGGGTGCATAAGTGAAGTGTAACACTAGAGCACGTCAGTGTAAGTCAGTGAAGTCAGAACTTTTGCGCAAAGCATTAAAATGCTGGATGTCTCATGGACTCCCCCTCCCTATTCCTTCTATCTCCTCAACCAGCTCAAACCAGGAGTATATACCATATTGTACATACTATAAGATGCACCAGATCATAAGTCGCACCTTATAGTTTTAAAAGTATGATTTGTGTTTCTCAAATACTGCACCGTATGTTTTATAATATTCTTTACTTAAGGAAGAGATCAGGTAACAAAATATTATGCTCATTTTAAGATAAATTTATTAACCTCTGGTGACAAAGCTTCAAAACAATTGTTTAAATTAATTTTTTTTTTTTTAAAAGCTATACTGGCCAGTCAGTCATATTCTACACATTTATTTTTTACATGTATGTTTTTAATTTACTTTTGAATATGTATTGATATTTTGTAATTATGTTGTTGTTGTTTTTATATTTGCATAGTGCAGTGGGCATTTTAAACATTTTAACATTATTTTATCACAAATTGATATTTATTTTTTTTTTTGTTAATAAATAAATGCATACATTTTGTTTTTAAATTAACAGTTGGAACAGAAGTGGGAAAAAACTCCTCAGTGCTGCAACAGATAACACCGTCGCAATCTGGGACGTGCTGACTGGTGAGAATGACAAAGTGTTTCGCTTCCCTTCACCTGTTTTAAAAGTACAATGGCACCCCAGAAACAGGTGAAAAAAAAGACGTGTTAGTCCACACTGATATTAAAAATGTTAAAACCTTTTTTTTTTAAGGTTATATTTTTTTGAATAGATTAGTTAATTTACCTTCATTTGTTTTTTTTTTTTTGTTTTTTTAAAAGACTAGCTGTAACATGCAGTTAGATTCACGTCACACCAACATTGTAATATTGCAGGAATTGATGTAGTTTGAAAAAAATAAGGTTCAATAAAAATATCTTTCCTAGCTCACAGTTTTTGGTTTGTCCCCTGAAACATGCAGCAGTTCTAATGACTATCAAAGGAGAACATAAAGTTGTGCCATTAGACGATGACGTAAGATCTATTCTTAAATACTGAATGACAATTTTTTTTTTCTTACTCATGCTGTAGATAAGGATGTATGGCTAGGGATGATCCGTTCGTTAAAAGTATTCTATACCATGAGCTGTGCGAAAATGGTGTGTATACCACACATATATTTCATATACTACAACTAAACAATTATACATGTATTTGCCAAATAAAAGTATAGATGTATATTTCTAAAATGTGTGTCATAGAATTGACAGAGTTAAATATTGAGTGTTTATAAATTATGTTTTACACTCATGCCTGAAGTGTGAATAAGAAATATGTTAAATAGAACATATATATATATGTCAGTGGCTAAAGATACATTTTTTATCATAATTAAAATAATTTCTACAATTAAAAAGGCTACTTTTTAAAAAAAAATATTTAGGAAATGTATGTACACTTTTAAACTTGGTACAAACACTGTGTGAGACTGTGATGTTTATATTCTTTTTTTCCAGTCTGATTTAAATATAATAGCCTCCTTTGACAGGAGAGGACGTTACATATATACAGGCAATGCTAAAGGCAGGGTAAGATCAACGCATTGACTATCTGTGTTTATACTATTGTAAGAAGTTCAATCCAGTTTAACACAAAATTCTGATTAGTTAACAAAAAAAAAATTGTTATTGTTGTATAGCTATTTTAACATTTTTTATTTACATACTTAACTTACTTTACTCCATACATGTATTGTGTGATCTTTATCTAATTTTCATTCAAAATATTTCCTCAGATTTTGGCATTTAATATAGATAATCTAGAAATAGCAGCGTCATTCAGAGTTACTACGGGCGGCTTGAATACAACAGCTATTAAGTCTTTGGAGTTTGCTAGGAGAGGAGAGTATGTAACTTGTGTATTATATTGTTTTGACTTTGCTGGAAACTTGCAAAAAATCTGTAGAAAATGTAAATTTTTTTTTTAAATGTGAAAGCACAGTTTAAAAATTGTAATGATTTTACACATGAATGATAAATATGTGTCACAGATTTTAATATAAAAATCTTTATGTACAATCTTATCATTTTATTTTTTTATTAATACATAATGCAGTATAAAAAAATCAACATTTTAATTTAGAATACAACAGCATTTACTTGGGATTTAAACCACCTATCACCCAGATACATACGGCTTAGCTACAGTTTATGTTCAAGTATAATTCTGATTATAGACTGAATGAATTTCAGGGTGTACTCTAAATTCAGTCCGTTAAAATGAAGCACTTTTTCATTAGTTGTTAATATGATGAATAATTTACTTAATGGACATATTTATGCTTCAGCAAAAAATACTAAATGTAAAAAAGTAAGTCTGTCATACTAATTCTGACATGAATTGTAATAATCAGTTCTGTACATTTTTATAGCAGATTTATATTCAAATCATCTCTGATGATTTCATAAGTTTTTTTTTAAAAGCCAAAGTATTTATTGATTGAAGGTGAAAGCTGTTTGCTATTTTCGTTTACAGTGTATGTACAGGTGGCAGGTCAAAAAGCTCAGGGTCATGGCTACTAGGCCATAAAGTTTAGGGCCAAAGCTCGAAGTTTAGTGTCAAAGCACATGAAATAAAAAAACATTATGTAAATAGATAGTGTTTTTTAAACCTTTTATTTTGCGCATGAATTTTTTTTTAATAGGTTAAGCTAACCTCATGAATTATTTTTTTTTTTATAGATGTTTCTTAGTGAACTCAGCTGACAGAATAATTCGAGTTTATGAAAGCAGAGAGGTTCTTACATGTGGCAAAGATGGTGAACCAGAACCTATGCAGAAACTCCAAGATCTGGTGAACAAGTAATCATATATTTATATATATTTCATTAGTTCTAGGAGGGATAGGAAGTGAAGTGTCGTAGGCCTCAAGCTCCGGTTATGACTTGGTTTTTTTTTCTCTGATGTTGTAGATGAACCTAAGTCCACCCAGCTTAAAAATGGGTACCTGACATTTGTTTGGGGAGGTAGAGGTGGCTGGGCATTGAACTAGCCACACAATATCTTAAAATAGAAATAGATGAACTCTACCTCGTATGACCCTGATATTAGGTATATGATTTACAAGGGTATCTTTTTTTAATTATTTAATTTTGTATTTACTAAATACTGTTGGTAAAGTTTTCTTAGCCTTAAAGGCCATAGGGGAAGATGAAGTGTAGATTTCATCTGTTTTTGTAACCATGGCATATAAAGTAATTGTGTGGTTAGCACAACGTCCAACCGACTTTACATCTCTAACTTAAGTAAGATACATTCATAGATATGAATTACATACATAAATAGATATGAATAAATTTACTGACATAAATTTGAGGCACTCTACTGATCTTTGAGATTTTAAATGATAAAATTTAGCCACTATTTCAGTGTGTGCATTAAAATGGCAAAAAAAAAAAAAAGGCATCTAGCTTTGCATTTATAATACATAAAGAATTAACCCCCATCATGTAATCTGTCGCTTACCAGTGTGAGTATTGTATCGCTGAGGTGGTTACATACTTGTTTTTAGTTTTAATCCTGTAACCTGCTTATTTTCTAATTATGCCACTCCTTTGTGCAGAACTCTTTGGAAGAAATGTTGTTTCTCTGGTGATGGGGAGTACATCGTGGCTGGCTCAGCCAGACAACATTCCTTGTACATTTGGGAAAAAGCTGTTGGAAATCTGGTCAAGATATTGCACGGAACGAAAGGAGAGCTTCTCCTTGATGTCGTTGTAAGTGTTTTATTTTTTGTTTTTTGTCTTTGGAAAGGAGATATATTATTGAGTGGGAGAATGTGCATTTAACATTTTTTTTTTACTCAAGTGATACAGTATATATAGTCTTAATTCTTTTGTTTGATCATGCTGTGGATTTGTAGGGATGTTAACTTGAATTAATTTCGCATTTTTTAATGCTGTGAATGCTTATGGTAATACAAGTATACATGTACATATGAGGTTTTCTTAAGGATTAGTTTACAAAGTTGTGTCTAATTTAAGCTAAATTCTTTTATTGCTTAGCATGTTAATCTTCTTTTTTTTTTGTCAACAGTGGCATCCAGTTCGTCCAATAATAGCTTCCATTTCCAGCGGCTTAGTGTCAATTTGGGCTCAGAATCAAGTGGTAAAATCAAATAAATATTTTTTTTTATTTATATCAGAGAAGTATTTAAATAAATTATTTGAAAGCTTTTTAAATTTTTTTTTTAAAATGGACTAAGTTTATTGCAATTTTTTTTTTAATTATCTGTGTTTTAAAAAATATAAATGGTTGTGATAAAACAGATCTATGGGCTTAACATCGACATATTGAAATGAACTATATAAGCTGACAGCAAAAGAAGCAAAGAATTTTTTTTAAAAGCCCTGGTTGTAATTTGATTTTAAATAACGCTTAATCAATGATGTTCACTTAAGTAATTATTTTAAGTTAAATTATAACTAAATTTTGATCTAAATAATTTTAAACTTTAAATTACAGCTAATTAAAAAAAATGTACAACTAATAAGCTAAAAAAAAAAATTTAAGTTCACCTTTTTTTTTTCCAATTTTATACTTAAGTACATTTTAAAAAAAAAAATGTGTGGTCGATACAGCTGCAGTAAAAATTCATGTACAACTTGGAACTTTCATACTCGTTATAAATGCTTCTTCAAAGACAGAAGGCCACTAATTCTATACTCGTCCAAAATAATAATAACTAGTGTAAATATTTTTAGCTAATAATTGAACAAATTAATTTAAACTTCAAACTAAACTTTTTTTTTAACTTAGGTAAACTTTGCTTGTAACTAAAAAAAAATTAAATTAAACTATTAGTGACTTTTTAGACAATATTTGCCCATTACTGAATTTGAAAATATTTTCTTACTTAAAATCTAGGAAAACTGGAGTGCTTTTGCGCCAGATTTTAAAGAACTGGATGAAAATGTGGAGTATGATGAAAGAGAATCTGAATTTGACTTGGAAGATGAAGACAAGGAAAAAGAAGAAAGCAAAGGTTGTTAAAATATAATCAGATTGTTTGGTATTGTCTTGTATTACAATGTTTGTTATTGTTTGGTACATGTATTACAATATTTTTGTTATTGTTTGGTACATGTATTACAATGTTTTTTATTGTTTGGTATTACAATGTTTGTTATTGTTTGGTATTACAAATCTACCTTGGTTTTTTTTTTTGGTCTCATGTTTTTTTTAAAGTAATTTTTGAATTGGTGCAAAAAATGTAAAAATGGGTAGCTCTCATATTCTAAAATCTTTTTTTTTTTTCTGATATCATTAAATTTAATATTTAAATACATTTCTTGCAGCTCCAGTGGAAGAAGACACAGAAGTTGATGTCTGTACAGTCGAGCCAATACAGGCATTTGTTAGCAGGTAATGGCATTGGATCAATCTGATACTTTTTAAATATTGTTGCACTGAATTCTTTTCTGTGAGTTGATGTTTTAATATTCGTAACGTTTTTTTTGATATGGTTTAACAGTCCTACATAATTTTATCATTTTCATGGGGAAAAGTGTGAATGCCTCAAAGCTGTTATGTTGGTGTGTCTATCAACTATTTTCACAATTCATTAAAAACTTTCTCTTTTTTTTTCGTGTTGTTGACAGATACATAATTACCATATTTAAATTCCCTGCAAACAAAAATAAAAAGCACAAAAAATATTAAATCGATGTTTCACTTATGAATCAGAAAGCATCAACTCATTGAGTCATTTATGAATTAATTTCTTGTTTAGCTACTAATATTTGTGCAGTTTCTTATTTTGAAAATCTTCACCATCCTAACATGTACTTAGATCACAAGGTCAAATGTATTTGCTTCTGTTGGACTGACATTTGCAGAACACTGGCTATGTTGGCACAATACATGTATCAGTTTGCAATTTTTCTTTTTTCTTCAAATACAATAGTCACAGACATCAAATGACTTAATCTTCTTGTGAATAGGTTGATAGGTAATAAAATATTATAGTTTCTGAATTAGTTGGAAAATAATCTTAACCTAGTCTTCACAAATAGTAGGATATTTTGGGGGTGGGGGGGGGGGGGGGGTCTTTGGGGGTGGGGGGGATAACCTACATTAAATTTCTGTAGAGCTTCTTCATTCAGCATTGAAGCAATTATTAGAAAATAAATAATGCTATCTTAAAACATGTTTTTTTATATTACTCGACATTCAGGCCACATACAATGAGTTCTTGATTACTATATCTTATAAGCTGTTAACTTCGAATAAATTTGACTTTTGATAATAATAATAAAAAGATCTCTTAGCCATTGATAGCCATCAGGGCAGATGAAGTGTAGAATTCGTCTATTTTAGTAGTCACTGCATATGAAGGGATTGTTTGGCTAACACAGCACCAAGCCACCTTTACTTCCCCAGCTAAAGTCAGGCAGCCATTTAAAAGATAGGTGGGCGTAGAGAAACCATCAGTCACTTGACTCTTGATAACCTTTTTAGTTATTTATATATTTTTCTTTTAAAGTCAGCTATAAAAAAAAAATCAAATAGATTCTCTTGTCTTTATTTAAGTGATGAGGAAGAAGAAGATAAGGAAGCTCTGTTATTTCTACCCGTCTCGCCTGATGTGGAAGAGCCTGAAGATGGATGGCAGGCGAACTCCGAGTCGGTAAGTGAACATTTCAACCTGAACATTTTCAGTCTGTCTCATTGTCTGCATGGAAGTCGATGCTAAAAGATACAAATCTTGAGTTTTCAACATTTTCATTTTGTTGCATGAATGTCTAACTTCCCTAAGGTTTTATTACATATAATTTACAGTATAATTTGTTGTCGAAACTAACAGCATATAGTTTCTTTTTTTTTTTTTAACTTTTTTGGTGACGCAAATTAGATATTTAATTACCAAGAAAGAATTAATTGTTGGTGACAGCCTATTGATTTTTATTGGCAATTTTTTTTTAAATGGCTGTCAGGTGTTAGGTGCAAACCTGTCCCCCACCCGTTCCCCCCCCCCCCCCTTTGTTTTTGTCTTTTTTAATTTGAATATGTTCTTTACTAAACTGTATTTTAAAGTATAGAATTCTTTTGTGGCAGTTTTAGTTTTTAGTTAACCTAAATTTTTTGGTGTGTCTGTTTCTAATTTTTGTTTGTTTGTTTGATACCACAATATTTATTTATATCTTACCTGGTCTAATAAGAAATAGAGTTACTAATGTGAATGTTCTAATGCTCTTGAGTCCTAAACCAGAAATGCTACAGTTTTTTAAAACCTCATTATTTCTTGAAGCACCACGACAATAAATGATTGTTAAACATTGTACATGTTTCATCTTCATTTTAAAAATTGTAACTTTTTTTTTTTTGCAGAGTCAGAATTCTGTTTTAACTTTTTAAAATATTTTGAAAACTGTTGACAGATAAGTTATTTGTGATTAATAAGATCATCAATAACAATATTTACTGTTGAACTGTAGCATTTCTTTCTCAAAAATTTAACCCCCTTGTGACTAATTTTATGTGATTTGTCTAGAAAATACTTTTTTTTTTTTTTAGATATCATTTTAACTCTGGATATTTTTTGTTTCATTTTGGCTTGCTTTCAGTTTTTTATTTTTAATTGTTTCGTATTTTTTACTCTCTATGTGTTTTTTTATTTTGCCCACCTCATTTATTATCTGAGCAGAAGAGAACATCCCAGGGTGCATTGCCCAGAGTACCGGTAACTCATATATTTAAACTTTTTTTTGTTTGTTTCTGTTGATCATTGTGTTTCTAGTTTAATGGAAATATTGAAACACTTTTTTTTTAATGAAATGGAGTTTTCATTTTTTTTTTTTTTTAATTTAATCAAAATAAATTTATAACATAATTTGACAGTTTTACATGTGGACGCAGTGATCAGCTTCATATAGACCTGGGTTCTTTTTTAATATGCAGCTTTCTGTATCAAAAAGAAAATGAAAAATATAAATTAGCTTATATTTGAGAGAAGAAAAAAAAATGTCGATCAGCATCCAGTTAGAATTTATTTTATTCGATTAAATTTCTGGAAAAAATTTACTTTGGTGAATTTGTTCCATTTCAAGTTATCATATGGGAATGAGAAATCGAATTATATTCTTTGGTGCAAAATTAATATCAAGGATTATTTTTCAACCCGCAGCATTAACAATAAAGTTGATTTTTAACATTCTTAAATCAAGTCTCTCAAGGCAAGAAGGCAATGTTAAACCTTTTTACATTTTTTTAGATTTTATGTTAGTTAAAGTGTTTAATGAAAAAAACACCAACCTGTTTTCCTCTCTGTGATCACTCAGCATATAACGACCATCATCAGCTTCAGTAAAGTATAAAGCCATGAAGTCTATTGTTTTTTTTTATTTTTTGTTTTTTTTTTGGGTTCTATTTTTTTTTACTAATTTTTTTTCATCTTCTTCGATACAATTTTTTCAAAAGTTACTTCAAGGTTATGCATATCCAAATGTACTTTAGTATTGTTTTTTTTTTTTTAAATTTAACTATTTGGTTTGGCCTGGCAGTAGACCAGCCACGTTCGTTCATTTAATAATTAATTTTTTGTTTGTTTGTTGCTTGGTTCTTTTAGTAAACAAAGTAGATGATTGATTTCAATTTTGAAAAAAATTTGACATTTTTTTTAATTCAATTTTTTATCCATTTTTATTTTTCTAGTCCGTTTCCCAGGACCAAATTCCACAGATCAATGAAGTTTGATTCTTTTTTAATACCTTTTTTTTTTTTTTGTTTCGTTAACTTTCGCAAGCATATTTTTTTTGAAAATGCTTATATTCAGATGAAATGCTTTATAAATCATTATAGCTGATTCAATAAACTCTAAAATTTTAGACTTGCTTGTCATGTAGAATTATCATTAGATTTATCAGCAGCTTTTTTTTATTTGACTGAAACCGTGCTAAGCAAAAACCTCATCAGGTTGAATTAGTGATTTAAGTACTTACGTAATATTGTAGATTCAATGTTTACAGCCTGTATACATTTTAGTTTTATGGTGCGAATTGTACTTCAGATATTTCGGCAAAACCCGCACTTGCATTAACTGAAGGATTTATAAATTAACACTAAACACCCGCACTCAAAAGGACTGTCATTTTTGCACATACATGCTGGATATTTAGTAAATAATGCATTTAAGCTGGTAATTCATTTTTAGATTTTAAAAAAAGATAACTTTTTTTTTCTTTCTATTTAGTCTCTTATGGATAATTTGCTTACATGACTATTTATATTTTTTTTTTGCATTTCTTCCTCCCTGCCCCGATCTCTTCTCTCATAATATAAATGGCTTTAGCTGAATCTCCACAAAGACTATTTGTCCATGTTTGTCCATCCTAAGTAACTGACTGGTCATAAGGGATGGGACAGCGAGAGTCAATGCATTGACAAGTCTCTAGAAGTTTGTGTCTGGGGCCACCGTCCAGCCTAGAATCACCCAAGGCTTGGAGCACTTGTCTTGTTTTATGATGACAGCACTCGTCGCATCTAAAAGATAGTCTGTTTGATTGTTCAGTGTCTGAATGTGCACACACAAATCATGGTTCACAAAATACACAAAGCCTAATGAGTCACAGCTATGATGACTTGCTTTAAGCCTGCATAAAATTAGTCAGAATTTTTTTAAAGACACACATATCTAGATTTGTTAACAAAATGTTATCAAATGTTAACAAAGTGTTAACAAATGTTATCAAATGTTAACAAAATGCATTTGGAATTAAACATAAGTTACATTTTTTATGTTCTTTTTTTTTTTAATCTGCAATGTTTGATGGATCTCAACGAAATGTTTACAAATTAAATTTCATTTTGAGTATTAAATTTAATTTATCCTCTTATTTAAAGCCTGCAAATGCTATACTGCCTGTAAAATTCAACTCTTCTTCTTTTTTAATTGCTGTTTTGATTTAAATTTATATATACGCTGAGCTGAGATTTCCACTACCCCCCCCCCCTTCCCCTTAAGTCTGTGCTAATATTTGCTTTTTAAAATATTTTATCCTAGAATTTTTTTTTTATGTATTTATGCTAGAAAATATTTTTTTAGATGTATATATATAATATATATATATATATTTCAAAATAGTCTTAATGCATTTGATAAACACTAGTACATTGATAGATGGATGAAATTCTAAATATTCTACTATTTAGCTTCTTATTTTTGTAATTTTATTATGAAGCAACTTTATTTTTTAAAGATGATGATGTATCCATATATTGCTCTTTTTAAATTTTACTATTTAGAGAAAAATATTATTTAGAGAAAAATATGCGCTAATGGACTTTTCTAATGGACGTTTCTCTTTCTGTCGATTGAAAAAATAGACCGAGGAGCAGCAAACTGCAGCCGCCCCTGAAAAGAAAAAAGCTCAAGCGCCTGACACGACTCCTACTGGTGAGATATTTTGTTGGTTGCTGCTTAAAATTTGCTGACCTCAAGAATTGGATTTTATAACTATACACCTTTCTCAAAAAGTAGTCCCCTTACTGAATTGTTTGTTTAAATGGACAAGATACACTTCCGGTACCAATTAATGTACACGAATTTGCGAATAATAATTTTCTGTTGCCGCTATTCTTTTAATTTTAATCATGAAAATCAAATAATCAAAATTTAATATATTTTTCAGTGTGATTATTTATTATTATTATCTTAAAAGTTGAAGCTAAAAAGTAGAATGGTTAAAAAAATAATATCATTGACCATCACCTCATCAAAATGAGGTAGTAGTTTCAAACCTTTTACTACCGATTTTTAATTACTATCTATCGCACAATATATGCTAACCAAAAATATACTGTTTTACATATGACCCTACATAAGTCCCTACATATGACCCTACATAAGTCCCTACATATGACCCTACATAAATCTCTACATAAGACCCTACAAAAGTCCCTACATTAATCCCTACATAAGTACCTACATAAGTCTCTACATATGACCCTACATAAGTCCCTATATAACATATGTCTCTACATATGTCCCTACATATGACCCTACACAAGTATCTACATATGACCCTACATAAGTCCCTACATACGTTCCTATATAAGTCTCTACATATGTCACTACATAAGTCTCTACATATGACCCTACATAAGTCTCTACATATGACCCTACATAAGTCTCTACATATGACCCTACATAAGTCTCTACATATGACCCTACATAAGTCTCTACATATGACCCTACATAAGTCTCTACATATGACCCTACATAAGTCTCTACATATGACCCTACATAAGTCTCTACATATGACCCTACATAAGTCTCTACATATGACCCTACATAAGTCTCTACATATGACCCTACATAAGTCTCTACATATGACCCTACATAAGTCTCTACATAAGTACCTACATAAGTCTCTACATATGTCCCTACATAAGTCTCTACATAAGTACCTACATAAGTCTCTACATATGTCACTACATAAGTTCCTACATAAGTCTCTACATATGACCCTACATAAGTCTCTACATATGACCCTACATATGACCCTACATAAATCTCTACATAAGACCCTACAAAAGTCCCTACCTTAATCCCTACATAAGTCTCTACATATGACCCTACATATGACCCTACATAAGTCCCTATATAACATATGTCTCTACATATGTCCCTACATATGACCCTACACAAGTATCTACATATGACCCTACATAAGTCCCTACGTACGTTCCTATATAAGTCTCTACATATGTCACTACATAAGTTCCTACATAAGTCTCTACATATGACCCTACATAAGTCTCTACATATGACCCTACATAAGTCTCTACATATGACCCTACATAAGTCTCTACATATGACCCTACATAAGTCTCTACATATGACCCTACATAAGTCTCTACATATGACCCTACATAAGTCTCTACATATGACCCTACATAAGTCTCTACATATGACCCTACATAAGTCTCTACATATGACCCTACATAAGTCTCTACATATGACCCTACATAAGTCTCTACATATGACCCTACATAAGTCTCTACATATGACCCTACATAAGTCTCTACATATGACCCTACATAAGTCCCTACATACGTTCCTATATAAGTCTCTACATATGTCACTACATAAGTTCCTACATAAGTCTCTACATATGACCCTACATAAGTCTCTACATATGACCCTACATAAGTCTCTACATATGACCCTACATAAGTCCCTACATATGACCCTACATAAATCTCTACATAAGACCCTACAAAAGTCCCTACATTAATCCCTACATAAGTACCTACATAAGTCTCTACATATGACCCTACATAAGTCCCTATATAACATATGTCTCTACATATGTCCCTACATATGACCCTACACAAGTATCTACATATGACCCTACATAAGTCCCTACATACGTTCCTATATAAGTCTCTACATATGACCCTACATAAGTCTCTACATATGACCCTACATAAGTCTCTACATATGACCCTACATAAGTCTCTACATATGACCCTACATAAGTCTCTACATATGACCCTACATAAGTCTCTACATATGACCCTACATAAGTCTCTACATATGACCCTACATAAGTCTCTACATATGACCCTACATAAGTCCCTACATATGACCCTACATAAATCTCTACATAAGACCCTACAAAAGTCCCTACATTAATCCCTACATAAGTACCTACATAAGTCTCTACATATGACCCTACATAAGTCCCTATATAACATATGTCTCTACATATGTCCCTACATATGACCCTACACAAGTATCTACATATGACCCTACATAAGTCCCTACATACGTTCCTATATAAGTCTCTACATATGACCCTACATAAGTCTCTACATATGACCCTACATAAGTCTCTACATATGACCCTACATAAGTCTCTACATATGACCCTACATAAGTCTCTACATATGACCCTACATAAGTCTCTACATAATATTTTGTGACTTTAAAAACTTGTCAACGTCAGAAAAATTAAATTTTGGTAATAAATTTAAACTCATTATATCTTAGATTAGACGAAAATGTAGAAAAAAATAATCGAGAATTAATAGAATTTATCGAGCTAATTATTAATCAAGTATATAAATATCAATAACACAAAGCGACCGGAAGCCCGTTATGATCTTTTCACAAAGACATCTGACGCGCAAGAATACATATGAGAAAGGTCCATACATCTGACAAGGATAACTATACACTTAGTCGGATAATTTAAAATCTGGTAGAATAACTATGCAATGAATTGGATACCATACAACTAGCAGGAAGATAACTTTACAGTTGATATGATAACATTACAGCTGATAGAATAACTTAACAGCTGATAGGTTATTTTTTTGAAATTGAAAATCTTGATTCTTGGTATCAAAACTAGAAGGGGGGGGGAATATAAACCCATGACAAATTGATTATTGAATTGTTAAAATAGTGTTTTAGCTGATCAAATTATCATAACATTTATTTTTTATAATCAGTTATTTAAATCTGATAAAAGTTATGAACTAGAAATATTTTACTCCGACCAGCTTAAAAGTGTTCAGATTTCTTTGAAATATTTGACAATAAATATTATAAATGTCTTTTTAAATGGCTGTATTATCATTGGTGATTTTGTATGTTATTAAAAATATCACCAGAGTTTGAAATCCCTTTTTAAACATGCCCTTTTTGTTTCAATACAATGTCAGGTTATTTTTTTAAAAATCTGATCTAACAGTTGGAGAAAAGAGAACTCGACACAGTCATGACAGCGATAAGAAACGCAACCAAGACAGTGGAACCCCTTCTGCGAAGAAAAAAAAGACAAAGATGATGGATATTGATCTTCCTGATGCTCCACGTGATGGCAAGTGTATCTGTGAAGTTAATCTGTGAAGTTAATCTCTTCATTTTTTTTTTTTAAACCATCATGGCCTTTATGTTATAAGAAATTTTTTTTTAAATCCTGGCAGTTGTTTCATCATGTATGAATAGACAGCAGTGATCTACATTTGCTATTTTGGCCGCATTATTCAAAAAATGTCTCAAAAAAGCCAATTATTAAATTTTATAGATTTGAAACACCTGATAATTTAAAAAAAAAATTATTATGTTTTCATTACAACAGAAATCAACCTCTTGAACATAATAATAACCCATATTTCTCATGCTAAATACATGCATGTTCAGTTTAGTAATTTTGTTAATCACATGAGTTGACCTGTCATTTTTATTGAACTGACTTTCAGAAATTCATCCCATACTGAATGTCAAGAAAACTCAGGAGAAAACACATTCAAAAAAATCCAGGCCTCAAAAATCAAAATCTTCCAAGCCGGAAAAATCCAGACAAAAAGAACGCAACAGGGGAGATGAAGCATCTGTTGAAAACGCAGGTAAAGCATTTACTTCATCTGCATAAAGCATTATTATTTAGATTAACGCATTACTTTGATTAAAACATTATGAGGCTGATTAGAGCATGATTAGCTTGATAAGAACATGATTATTGATAAGAACATGATTAGCTTGATAAGAACATGATTAACTTGATAATATTTTGTTTATATAGCGTATACATTTTGTAAATAATATAATGACTAGCAATGTTCCCTCTAAGCTGAGCACTTGAGCGATTGCTCACACGAATTCAGAGCGTCGCTCATACTATACGGACGATCGCTCACTCCGAAGGACAACATCGCTTAAATCGCTCACAAATTTTGGCCTCAAAACAAAATGTCGCTCAGAGACAAAATTTTTTGCTCACTTCATACCCACACCTTGGAGGGAACATTGGTGACTAGTCCAAAACGCCAGGCTCTGATTCATCTCTGAGCATTTTTTTTTTTCTAGTAAAGGACCGCACATAAGTATTCTCTAACATATTATCTTTCCAAGTTCACTTAATAGTATTCTCTGGGAAATCATTTTTAATTTACTGGTGTTGAATGGTCTTTGCTGTCAGCTATGTTTGGTTAGATGGCAGACGTCAAAGATCAACACCTAGAGACTTTATGAAGCGGGTAGTAATAGACCTAAATTGAGTAGCTTGAAGACTTTGGAGATTTTAGTTTAAGGGATTAGTCAGAAAATAGGGTCAGACTTTTGAATGTAGATTTATTGTGAATGGGTGCAGTTATTTTTGGGAGAAAGTTTTGAACTTTGTAAAACTTGGTTAATTTCTGCATCAGTTAATAGCATTTGTTTGACAATAAAATATACTGATTTTAAAGAAACTTGCCTTGCCTCTAGGCAACTCGTAAATTTTTCAGCCGTTTATAATGTCATTTTGACCACCAGGCTTGGCTACTAATTGTTCAAACAAAATTTAGAAAAGAAAATAAAAAAAAAAAATCATTTTAATCATAACAATCACACTACCATATTTGAAATCAGACTGTTTTGGAAACATCTGAAATTTTTTACTAAAATGTGGTGGATATATTTTGTTTAAAATGTCTTTCTCTATCCCTCACAAATCTAAATTACATGTCTTGTACATTTATTTCTCTGGTATCATGATATTTTATTTTTCACTATTACATCTGAAGACCTAAGATTTAAAAAAAAGGGTCGGTTCTGTTAAACATTGTTAATCACAATTATTCTACCTTACAAACAATTTTATTTTTTTCCAGCTTCTGGCTATTAGAGATCCACCACTATAACCAGTGTGGACATTCTTACATGTTACATAAAAAGACAGTCACCCAAAGAATTCTCAAACTTACTACTCTGAAAGAGACATAAAACTGTTCCAGGCATCGCCATGTAAAACAGAGATGACCACCACTTGATTCAACTTATGACCTGTAGAAATTTTTTAGTGCTGTGTCTGTGTTCTATTCAAGTCTTGCAGGTAAATGCCAGTTCATTCAAACAGTACAGTCATCCGTATGTCACATAATTTACAAGGCAGGGCATTTGCTGGATTGTATATAAAGTTAAGTTTTCCAAATGTTAAACAGTTTGCTAGTTGTATATAGGATACAAATGTTTTAGGATAAATTGATATTTTTCTATTGTGTACCATTATTATATTATTTGTAATTGAAGCGCTTTAAGCCAGACTAGCTTAACCCACATTTTGGATTTGGCTACTAGGGCTGTCCTCTAAATGCCTCACTAAGTAAAGTTCTTGTGCAAGGTGAATTGTTTCTGCAGCCACAGCCTAATAAGGGATTATGTGGCTAGCATACTAGCTGTACCCTGCAAAAACCTTTGCATAGAGTTTGCATATTCCCTTAGGTTTGATCAGTAGGCAAGGGGTTATTTTTGGTTTCGGGCAGATCCGATTTTTTTCATCATTTCTATTACTATTGTTTACGTTTGAGGATTTCAAACTGGAATACTGTTGTATTAATTCTTTGCTTTCGATCTAACGCAGAACCCACACTTCTATTATTTATATAGATAGTTATGCAAGGAATGGTTCAGGCTAGTCTGGTTTAAAAGGTTTCAATTAGCTTTTTTGTTTTTGTTGCAATTTTTTTTATAAAATTTTGAATGTATTTAAAAAAAATAAATCAACATGTTTTCCACATTTTTTTAGTTTTGTAATTAAATTCTTAAAAAGATGTCAATTTTTGTCTATTTCAAATGCCATTAAGTCCTGTTTTCTAAGTGACCTGGAATAGTTGTTCCTGCTACAGATCTATTCATATTTTTATATTGGGCTAGCTATCCAATGATACTTATCGTACATTTTTAATAATGGAAAAGAATCATTTAAAAATTATTTGTTGTATATAATTTGTTTATAATGTGTATCAATATTTCTTCTACATTTTCATCTCTTACACATGAGGAAACTTAGTTCCAGTCTATTGAATGTGCTAATGTGTAAATATCATGTTAAAAAATTATATTTCACATTAAAAACATTGTGAGGTGACCTTCTGCAATATATCTTTAATTTTTGCAGCAGTCAAGAAATAAATATTTAAAAAAAAAAATACATTGGAGAAACTACGGATTGGTATAGAATTTCAACGTTCTTTGATTGAAACCTTAAGAGTAGGCGCAGTACTGAAACCATTTTTTTTTTTTACATCAGTGTGGACAAATAAAGAACTAAAATTTAAAATTAAAAAAAACAAACAACAACAGAATAACTCAATTTTTTTTTTATTTTAGACTTAAAAAAACATATAACTTCACCAAAGTGAAGACTAAATAGAGTACAGCCATCAAATATGAAACCTAAGTTCTCTTGATATAACTACATAAAACTGTTGCCAATCTTCGCACATCAAAATGACATGAATAGTTTGATAAACATTTACACATTTCTGATAAAAATCATGCGAAATCCCCAATCAATACAATATTTCCTTTCAATCACGCAATAAATATGGTACAATAAAATTGGAGAAAATACAATCTTGATTCCAACTTTTTTGCTTAACACCCACTATCACAAACAAATTCTGCATAATGAGGGAATGAACTACTGGATAATATTGATAGAAGAAAATGTCATTTTTCTGCTAGGCATATTTTGCACCAAATAACATTTTCTACAAATAAAATATATAAATGCAACTTGTTCAGCTAAAATTACTGTCAAGTTTTTTTTAAAAGAAAAAAATAAAGCCAAAATTTTGGTATTAAATTTGCACTGATAGCTTCAACTGTTCAAAGTATTTGAGATGTATATGTGATAGCTCCATTTCAAGTTCAAGTGTTAACAAAAACGTAACATTCTGTTCTGCAATAATAAATTTTTTTCAATGACTTACACAATTTGTAAACTGTGTATTATGAAAGGTTTAACAAAGCCTTTAAAACAGAATTGAATTTCGACCATGATAAAAAAAATTAGTAATGCCAGGCGTGAAATGTATTAGTAATATGAGTTGCTTCCCTGCGATGGGATGCTCAAGTACATCTGGAGAGAGATTAAAGCCACCACAGACGTGAAGCAAGCTTTAGCCAGCAACAGCATCCATGACCCCAGTCCCACAGCCTGAACGAGAATTCTGAAAAAAAAAAATGACTCCCAGTTATATCAATGTAGCTAACCAGCTATAAAAAAATATAGATATTTACTTGGGGATGGGACAAACAAAGAAATAGCTATATCAATGTAGCTAACCCACTATACAACAATTTAAATATTTACTTGGGGGATGGGACACAGAGAAATGGTCAAAGGGTCAGAGTAAAGAAGAAAACACATGAAATGAGTTATGATGAGTCACATTTTGATAAAGACATTCAACAGCTAGATTATAAAATAAAAGATTTTGGACCCTGAATGGGTGGAATAGTTTTTAAATCTGAAACTACAAACTTTAACAGAAATTTAAATGGAGGATTTAAAAAAAAAATCTCTGTATGGTTAAGAAGAAAAAAAATGTCAATAGAGAATAACAATGGCCTTTCATTGTGCATACATTTGAATTATTTTAAAAAGAATTAAAAAATGGAAGATTTTATCTTTTATACAAAATATCAAGACAGTTTAATAAATTTTCGTACATATAGATGAAATCAAAGCGAAAGTTTTAGAGTGCTTAATAGAAGTACTTATACATGTAGACTACTTTTCAAAGTTTACTACTAGATGAAATTTTGGCCATGATGTGTGTTTATAAAAAAAAAAAAACTTACTCAACAATCAGAGGTCTGTAACAAGACAATGCTAACAATGTCACCACAATGGGCAGAGATGATTTCTGCAAATCACTTCGGCTGTACAGCCAGACCAACATGGCAACACTGATGTGGCTTATCTAGAAAAAGAAAGAAAGATTCATTTAAATAATTTCATTAACTTGATAAACTGAAATATCTCCATAGGCATGTCCAGTTTACCATTTATTTTTGTTTTCAAACAAATTTCTTTATTACAATGTTTGTTATCTTAATCCAGAATAAGTAAAAAGGATATAGCTTTAGAGCACCATGATAATGCAATTGAAAAAAAAAAAAACATTTTTTTTTCTCTGATAATTTTAATTAACCTTAGTACGCTCTGCAAACAATCAAAACGAATAAATTACAATGGCCACCCACCAGACTAATGTTGGAGTCTAAACTCATCTGAATGTATTTCCAGTCAAACTCAACTCCTCTGGCACCCATCCACAGAGGGAGGAACCTGTAGGGGAAATAAATGATAGTATACAAAATCTAAAAAGCTGAAAAAAATGTAAGTTTAATATTTCCCAACAAGAATAAAACAAAAAACAAAAACAGCAACACAGAAAGCGTGTCAAGCAATGCTCTGGACAAAATAGTGTTCAAATGTAGAGATAAACAGCTGTGAGTGAGGCTGGTTAGTTGGGGAGATATTTAGATGATAAATGTGAAATCCAACACAAGGATGTCTCAATAACATACCCAATAATTGTTAACAGGTAATTTATCTCCATCTATCTACTATTGATACATAATCTATCATTTCTTTTATCTATCTTTCTCATCTATCTATATAGGTGTCTGTCCCTTTTCTATTGTAATAAGAATAAACACATTTGTAAAATAAAATTTACCTTAAATCTTAATTTCTCTGTTTAACAAATAAACACCCATTTGTATTTAGAGCACTCTGATAAATGTTAATAAAAGATTATACTGACAAATTATATTTTACAAATCTTTGCACTGTTTTGTCTAAGTTTGCATCATGTAGTGTGCAATTTTTAAAATTGAACTATTTTTAATCTTGATGCAGGATGTATGACCTTTGCATTTGTGATCATTTCAGCTTGTCGTAACATAAATGCTCAAACAACCTGACATTTCTACTAGCTGTTACAACTGTGAGACTTACCGGGTTACAGCAAGTTCAGCAGTGGCCCATCCCATGCCAGCAATCATAAACTTCAGCTGACCTTTACCAGCAAATTTTGACATGACAATATGAAGGCCAATCAGATCAGCAATATCCACAGTTGATTTGAAAAATTCCTGAAATTATAAATCATTTAGATATATTTATGATAAGAACTTTTTAATGCCATCAGAAAAACTATCAACAAAAATTTCTAAGTTATATCATTTCATTTTATAACTCAAAACTATATAAAACGAGGTGGTACTAAAAATAAAAATTATTTTAGGAAAAAGTCATTAGAGAGAAATTAAAGAAAAATTATATTTGTATGAGAGTTAATAGCTTTGGAAACTCACTCCCGTCACATCAAGACCACCAGAAACAGACTCAGTTGATGGGAAGAAAGTTGCAAGTAACAACATTTTACACAGCTGCGTAAATAAGTATGCACCTCCTGCTTGAACACATTTCCAGAATGCGCTATACTCAGCTCTGAAATAGAAAAAAATCCCTTCTTTTTAGTTTTTTTTTTTTAACTTTTCTTTCATTTCTAAAACTTTTTTAAAAGGTTGGCTTTTTAAAAACTTTTTTAAGGGGTGGGATAATTGAGAAAAATTAATATTTAATTTAATTTAATAGTATGCTCTTTTTCTATTACTATGTCTTTTTTAAATTCTAGTTTGTTGAAACCACTCTTCATTGAGAATATAATTAATACAATGTAAGCTGGAAATGGGTTCCAGAAAAGGATGAGAGCAATGATGGGATGACTTGTAAAAGCACTTTGTTTATTGAGATTATAATTAATATTATGTAAGCCGGAAAGGGGTTTCAGTAAAGGATGGGATGACTCTTAAAAGCCCTTGACAAGTGGTAGTATGAAAAGCCATGGTTGATACTATACCAGTGTAATACCAGGGTCGGCCCGAAAAGCTGAATCCTAGTTTTTTATATAGTAAAAATTGCTATAAATAGCTGCAAGATAGTTAATAAATCAAGATTTAGTGCAAAATAGTAATTACATAATATAAATAATTGACTTAATCGGAGCAGCACAAAACCTCAACAAAAGATAGTATCATTCATACTATCATATGATACTCCTATGGTACCAAGATAAAATTATAAATTATAGCTCAAATTAAATAAAAATGATTACATGGTATTTCCCAGAACAAGACCTTTTCCTGATAACTTTGCATATTACTTTCTGGGACAGAACAACCTAACCCAAAAATATCATAATCAAATAGTTTTATGGCCTTAAAACTGAATCTTAAATCCTTCATAATTTCATTGACATTATCGTCATACTCATCTTGATTAATTGAACAGACACCGTTATGGGTAAAATTGTAGTTAAATTTAAGTATGGGTAAAGGGGTGAAACTTACAATCCGGAGCATTTATACACTATGACGTACGGTACGTAGGCTAGGGCCACGCAATTTCCAAAATGAAAAAACGTCATGTTTTCTAAGTTACTGTCTCTTTGACCGGAAGACAAATCAGGTAGTACTTGGCATTCACGGAGCAAAAGGAACTGGGATTCCTTTAAAAATTATAAGTATTTATATTCATTTAAACAACATATACTTATCATGTGTAGCATCTATTTATTAAAACATATAGTAATTTAAGTAATTTGGTTTTATTTGTGACAAAATGTTAATATTTACAAATTAGGTACGCAGATACCTTCTTAGCAACATCAAAGTATAAAGTAGCAACGGTTTGATGGAATTTGTATTGCTGTGACTTTAAATTTCGTGTTTACTTCAAAATGAGCATCAACTTTCACGCAAACCAGGTTGATTTATAATGTCATTTTGAATAACGTCAGCTAATTTGTATATATTAATACACACCCCGTCTTTGATTATTTAAATATCTAGCGATATTTGTGTAATATTTTACCCTTTTAAGGCTTTTAAGGCTTATTCATTGCCATACTGATATTGTCAAATTGATCCATTGGAATACTGCAGTCAACAACAATGTACTGCATTGGCATGTCTGTTACTATTTTTATTGTTTGTTACTTTTTTATTATTACTAAGAGTATTCTTTTTCATTTGATTACTGGACAAAATATAATGTATCAAAATATTTGACAAATATTAAAAAATTGTTGAATGAAAGTCAGATAAATAAAATAGTGAGTGATGAATAAAAAAAATTAAAAAGTGTATCCTTTTTCAACAGTATGAAAAGGCTTTCACCTCAAACAGATTGCAGAATTGGGAAGTACCAAAAAATACAGAGGGCAAGGTAGATTTTTAAAAGTAGATCTTTTCTGCTTACTTTAGACAATTAGAGTCTAAAATTTAGAGTATTATTGTGTTAAAAGATAGTAAAATGTCTAGTTAAATTATTTAATTATATTTTTTTTAAATAGCAAGAATTTTTGTCAAATCATCAAATCATGGAAATATAATCATGTCTTTTGATAAACATTTTTATCTGTAGGCCAAATAATCTTTTTAAGATTAAATCCTTTCAATTTAGTCATTTGATTGACTTTTTTTAAAAACTAAGCATTAAATGTTTTCATTAATTTGAATATCTAAATTTGAATATTATGCAAAATCTTTACTCCAGTTGCAGCTAAAATTCATATTTATTAGTTCCCTAGGTCAAAACCAGGCTTTACCCGTATCTTGACGGATGATCGAGGTCATTTATTAACTAATGTACCTAAAGAAAGAGGTTCTCCATGGGGGAATTTTGTAGGCACCTGGGATATGCCTATAAAGATACCAGGTGAGTGAATTATGATATGAAAGGATTTGTAATGCGTCATTCCTTTTAAAAACTAGTTAGGGTGTACACAGTTAAGTAACAAAAATATCTGTAAATTTAGCTAATAAACAAGTCGAAAATAATGAGAGAAGTTTGTTTAAACAAACTTTTACAATTAAAATGAGTTTAATACAAAAAATACAGGTAATCAAATTGTCTAATTTTTTTTACATTTAATTTGTCACATTATATCACACATTTTATTTTCTAGCTCTAGCTATAGGCTGCATTATTAGTTTCAACTTGATTTTTCCTATGATGACATATCTTTATATCAGAACCATTTTTAGATTATTTGAGGCCTTAGACAGAGACGGAAATGGTTAGAGGCTTCAGCAAAAAAGTATTTGTTGGAGCCAGGGCCGCCGGCCTTAGGATGATTTTACAGATTGCTCCAAATTGGGCCCCACGCCAGGCAAGGGCCCTGCAAATTACACTTAGCATATCTATATCAGTCATGGCTCTTATCACAGGCTTTTAAAAATTGGAAGAGGGGGGCCTCGCAAGCATCCGTTAAATTGGGCCCCGTAATTCATAAGGCCAGCCCTGGTTGGAGCCCCTATAGCATCAGAAATAGCTGGAAATTGTACCAGGAGGGGGGCCTTTAAGAAGACAATTTGCATATCCTTAAAAATGGATTTGCATTTTAAATATGGATTGGCTGAGAGCAATTGTTTAAAAAACTTGTGTGTTCCTTCTTTTTTTCAGCGCAATGTAGTTTCCACTTAGAATGAGGAAAAATAGAACAGCAATTGAAAAAGCAATATTATTTTTTTTTTTTCAGGTAATAGAATTACTGTACCGACAGCTAGGACTGAAGAAGCCATACTTAGAGGTCATGATCTTAAAGAAAAAGGAAATCTCTTTCTTAGCGGATCCAATAAAAAGAGCAGGGTAATTGCTTTTTGCATCTTAGTATAATTTTTGTATGGCTTTTACAAAATGATCAATCACATTCATTTTGTAACACTTTTTTTTTTTTAGAAAAATGGAATAAAATATGTTAATCCTAAGAATTCATTTGAAATAAAATTTAAAGAATCTAATTTTTCACCCTTAAAAATAACCAACTGATTATCCACCCAAAAATTGTAAATTCATTTTACAGCAGAGGGCAGGGGTCCTCAGAACTGTGTTTAGGCTGCACTCCCTTCTTCCCACCAGTACAGTGGTACCTTTGTTCATGAATGCCCCACTTTTTTTTTTACAAAAATCTCACAGATTATAAATGATGCTTCTGATGAAGAATGCATGCATACCTTTTTACTCACAATTCAAACACTCATTAGTGCTTCGAATGTTTTTAATAAACATTGTTATCTGCATTATTTCTCAACAGCAATAAGTTATCTGTATTGTTTCTCAACAGCAATAAGTTATGACTAAGATGGTAATCTATCATAGTTTAATAATGACATCATCTTTTTTTAAAACTTAAGACTGTCGACCCTCTGCCTATTAAAATGGATGCACCAGAAGATCAAAGACCAGCTGAAATCACATGTGTGCCAGCAGGGGGTAGCGGTTCAACTCCGACCTGTGCTGCGCCTTGCAGGCACATAGAAACAACTCACTATGATGACAACCAGCCCAGAGCCATGTCACGAAAAGAAATCAGAGAGAGTTTAAAGTGGCCTAAGGTTTGTTAATTTTTACCGCTTGCATGTAATTGAATACATTTTTTTTTACAGTTAATTCAGTTTCAAATAAAAATGTAAAACTGAAGTTTAAAAAACAATAAATTCTAGCTCAATATTATCTCTAATTTTTTGAATGCTCTGTGCTGCCAAAGATATTAACTATGAGCGATTCAGAAGGAAAAGTTAATTTTTGAACAAATATAACTTCTATATGCTTAATAAACAAAATACTTTTGCATTCTGTCGTTAAGTAGTAAGCACATATACAGATTCTTAAGAGAAAACTGCATCAGATTATCTCTTAAAATTTAGCTTCATTGTAAGTAATATGTGTATTTAAAAAAAAAAGAATGAACTAAATCCTATTTTGTTTACTTCAGTTTTTGATTATTTTTACTTTGTCATCTCTGTGCCTGTACATTATAGAATGTTAGTTTAGTTTAACTGCAAGTATTTTCTTAAATTTTAAACATGAAATGATGTGGATACCGGGATGTATGTGGCTATAGTCATTCTACTGTCAATGATATAAAGCAAGGGGTGTTCAAAATATAAAAGTGATTATGTTACATGTATAAAAAATATTATACTTTACTATACAACTTTATTTTTTGTAGATTTTTCTCCCTTGGTAAAAAGTAACTCTTTCTAGACATTACAGTACAATTATTCGACATTGATATGCAAGCCATTTCAGAACAAACTCATTAGCTACATACATTCTAATATGTATCAATGTTTCTTTACATAACATTGCGGGTGCTCTGGCAAACCAGTATGCTAGTTCCCAATGACAACCATAATAAAGGACACTTTATATATAGGGTCAACTGACTTTTACAGACATTAACCCTCAGTTAAGTTTGTACATGTAAATTGTCTTAATCCATTTCATTCAGTGTGCAATTTTAAAATCTACAGGCCAAAACACCTCAGTGTCAATCTCCGGTCGTATATGCTGACAACCCTCAGAGTGTGACGCAGATGTGTGCAGCAGATGTTAACATGTGAACTACATTTTCAACAAAATCAATCGGCATCTGCTTTGTAAATTTGGAATGATTTAAGTGATAAAATAAATCATTCAACATCTACAATAATTCCTAACATTCAAGAAATTTACTGCATAATTTTTAATTTTTTTTTGTATTACTTAAGTCATCATTTTTAAATTAATAACTAGAAAAAAAATTTAGCCTTTTTTTTTACATTTGTACACAAAATCCTATATAACTTTTTCTAAAATCCTATTTGTACAGTAATTTTGTACAGTTTTATTACATTATATTTTTTTATACAGTCTGTAAATACATTTGTATAGTAATCAATGTAAATAAATATTGAAAAAAAAAATGCTTACAAGTCTAATTAAATGGTCCTTAGGTTTGTTATTCTGTCAAATAAAAGAAATTCTGCATTGTTATAAATGATTGTATTTAAAGAATAACGATGGCGGAAGAGCTAACAAATAACTCAGCAAAAAAAAAAAATGCGGGAGAGCCACGTCTAGTTCAATTTGTTAGATCCATGTTGGCTTCGCAGCTTTTTATTTTTTCAAAGTATATATCAGCGGGCACAGGTAATTTGTCCACTTACCACAGTGGTTCTCAATCTTTTGAGATTTGTGACCCACTGAAGAAACAAGTTTTTGAAACCCTCTCGTGTATAAAATAAAGACATTTAAAAAAAATATAAAATAATTTGTACACATTCTCAATAAATTTTTTGGTGGCCTATTTCAAATCCTTTGGCGACAACAATGTAAGCTACTGATTTAGCATATTCACCAAGCTTATGTAAACTGCAAATGATTAATTTCTTGTACATTACAATAGTACATTTTAAATAAGTCTATCTTGAAAAAAAACCACACAAAAGAATTTTTTTAATAATACTAAAGAAATTAAATGTACAAAAATAAAAGTCAAATAATGTAATTTTTAACAAATATAGCTCATTTATTAAATAAATCTTCCAACACGGGTGTAGCAGGTTACTTCATAAATAGGTTCTGCATTAAAAATAACATGTTGCTTGTTTAAATAAAAATAGGTTAAACAGTGAGTGACAAATCATTATCTTCACATGTAATGAGCAAAGTAAAAATGTCAAATATTACTATATGAAACAATGTTTGCACTATGATAAAAGCTGCAAAGAAATTTGTTTTTTCTGTTTGTTTTGTTAATGTATGCCTTTAAATCGCACAAATATATTATACAGGCTGCGGGGAGCAAAAAAATTATTATCGAGAATATTTTTTTTTTAGTGACCTTAAAAATTATCCACCCACTTATAAGAATTTATGCTAAATGACAGATTCCGTATATTTCACCATGATACAGACAAACAAAAAGAACAGGAAAAAAAAAAAAAACAGCAGTTAACTTGCGTGTTCAAAATAATTCCTGCCTAATGCAGTCACTATTCAAACTTTTAAGCTTTTCTTTACCAACAACAAAGTAAAATAACAAATGAGTAAAAAAAAAAAATGAAAATGCAGACAATTTTTAATCAGTTGAGCTAATTAACTTCATTGTATATACAAACTAACCCAAAATTTTACTTTGAAACAACTGTCAAAAATTTCTCAATGAAAAATGCCCTTTCTCAAAGTAAAACTGTTGCATACAAATATTTGAAGCAGCTAAAACTGAGAAGCAACAATGCCAAATAAAAAATAGCAATTATTAACAAGAAAAAATTATTTAAAGTACATAACCTTCCCTAAGCTAGAACAAAAAAAAAAAGGAAGATCAACTGAACAGATCTTTGTTTACATAAATGCAGGTTTAGCCAGTTTTCTTTCCATGGAAAGAGAAATAATCGGACAGGCTAAATGGATTGAAATACAATTACTACTAATTATAAAAATAATAAACAATTTACGTCTTTCTTAAAAAAAAAAAAAAATTAGAAGCATAAAATAAAAAAACAATCCACAGAACATGAAATGACAAAAAATACACGAGTCACTTCGAGCATAATTTTATTCTTTTTTTTTTTTTTTTTTAGTAATTTAATTAACTCATGAATGCCTACAATTATATTTTATCCCTTAAACTTCTGAAGTATTTTAAAAAATAAAACGTAACCTCAGTTTGTACGGTATTTTTTACTTCCCATCATTAGTTTTTGTTAAATGAAGATGAGAAATGGACAAAGATATCAAATAACCAAGTACATGTACTTTTAAACAAACTTGGCTGACTAACTTTTTAATTATCTTACATAAAAACAAGCTGTTTTTAAAATATTAAAAACATTGATCAAAATTTAATAAACAAATGATTCATTTCGTTAGCTGAATAAGAAAGAGATAATGAAAAACAAAGTATTGTTATATGTAATCACGTTTACTTCGGCAAACATTTTAAAATTTACATCTCCAATTTATCTGCAAAATTTTAACTATTGAAATATTAGACGAAGTTATGTAAAGGAATTAGTTCAATAATTAAAAAAAAAGTATAAAAATAATAATGTTTTTATAACCAGCTTGGTAGTCGACAAAAATGACTAATTAGGAACAACTACAGTATACAGCGGCTGCTAGGAATCTGATTGGCCCAGAAATAAAAGTGGATGAAACTTTTATAAATGTGCACTAATTTAATAGCTAGCAATGACATCCTTATACACCATCTTTAGATCCAACATTGACATTTTTATTCCTGTAGAGAATAATTATGATTCCAAAAAATATAAGCCATTTTTTTTTCAAATATTATATCTTTCGATTGCATCTTAAATATCAGTGCATTGACGGTTGGAATAATTTTGAAAACTAAAGTTAATAATGAACTCTAAAAACAATCAAAAGGCTCAGTTCAATTAACAAGGGGCACTCAAAAGATTAGAAATTACAAAGTCAGTACGGAACATATGTCTGCATTTCAGAGTAACCCAGTATTTCTACAAAAAAAAAAAAAATTCAGTTGATCCCTTAAAAAATGTGTCACTTCATTTTCTGTAAAATGGAAACTACTGACAACAAGCATCAATGCTTCTTTCTGCCAACTGATTTCTTCTTATGAGAATTAAGGATCTGATTGAGCGACAGCTGAGAGACATCAGTATCAGACTTGGTGTCAGAGTCTGGGCTGGCGGCACACTGCTGGATGTTGGGAGATTTTAAAATGCTAACCGAAGGGCTCTTGGTAGGCTCATATGGAGGGTCTGGCTGTTTTGCTAGGCTCATTAGGTAATCCTTAAACTCTGCAAATAAATAAAATTACATAGCTCCAATGTTTTTTGTGAAGAGTCACGGAAAAATAAAATTAAAATAGAATATTACAAAAACATTGTCATTATGTTGTGTAAACATTGTATGACTTTTGAGATATTGTAAAGTAAAGTTCCCTTAGCCCAAACAGGCCAGACGAAGTGTAGAATTCATATGTTTCTATTAACTCTGCATATGAAGGGAAGGTGTAGTTAGCACAACGCCCAGCCGCATTTACTACCCCAACTTAAGCCAGGTACCCATTTAAAGCTGGGTGGACTTGTGGGATGACTTTGAAACAAATTTCACCTGGGGACAGGTGTTGAGGACCCCTTTGAGGGTATCCTTGGCTTGTTGCTAAGAGTATGAGGGCTGACTCAATGATGACTCGTATTTGTATTTGTGTTTCTACCACACACAGTCTCACCAACAATTAAACGTATAACAAGTGACGAATAATCAATTCCACAAGCGTGTGTACAACACCAAGATATTTATTATACAAAGGCACCAGTCCGTAACAGGGATCTGGTGACTTATCATAAGCAAAGATAATTCAAACTGCAGCAAATAATCCAATATAAAATGAATAATGGGAACAAATGACGTTATCACTAGTTAACTCTCTCTCTATCGCTCACCCAGAGCCACACCAGTCGACTGCTATCACTCAGTTGGATTGCGACCGGTCACCCCTGGGACCCTCGGTCGAATGTCTACGAATCTGTATTTTATTCTTCATATTCCTTTCTCCCACGTGACCCGTAGCCAATCAAATATAATATATGTTTCTTTCAAACTTTCAAATTAGGGGGTGGAGCCTAGATGAGGGGGGGGGGGGGAAGTACGTCGTATAGACAAAGACCGTAGTAACTGGACATCGAGCGGGTCGCTGTCCCTTTGAAGAAGCAGACCGGAGAATAGTAGTCCGGTGGTCAGAGAGAATTCCCCGTGAGGAACGTAACGTATTTCTGTTCCCCCCCCTGCCTCGTACACCTTCCGCTGTCCACCTGGCTGATGACGCAATTACGGGGGTGGGGTAAAAGGGGGGAAACTGGAGCACGGGAACGTATATTACTATACATGGTATAATATACACCTTAACATTAGTAGTAATATTAAGTTAGGGGTTGGAGTAAGGGGATGGTTTCGACATATTAGTCACAACCTGTGACAACAGGTGGTCATGAGGTGTAGAGCGTTTGACTGTCGACTGTCCAGGGTTCGAACCTTGGGGTTTTTCTAGGTCCTGGTCTAAGTCACCCAGTTATAAATGGGTACCTGACTTTTAAGTTGGGGAAGTAAAGGCGGCTGGGCGCTGTGCTAACCACACAATCCCTTTTATATGCCGAGGTTATAGAAACAGATGAATTCTACACTTTATCTGCACCGATGAGCCCTTTGGGGCTTGAGGGAACCCTACTTTGAGATATTGTTCAGATGCTTAAAATAACTTCTGCAACTGGTAGCACAAAGCAAGCCCCTATTCTTCAGCTCAACTTTTTTGCCAGACAGGACATGTTGGCAGCGTGGTTGAGCACTCATCTGGTAACGAAAAGGTCCTGAGTTCGAGCCCTGGTGAGTGCTGGGACTTTTTCTTTTGTTTTTTTTTACAAACAAGTACCCGACATTTATTGGGGAAAGTAAAGGCAAGAATTTATTCCCTCATTATTACTAATCCATGTATGAACAAAAGAAAAATGATCAACTAGATCACTTCAATGTTGTTCAGCACCGTAACTTTTAATTGTCTGTGCGTCCCAGTTAAGGGGATTGAGAATTAAAGAAATACATCTGAATACGAAATCAGAACAACAGATCATAGTCGTATACTCATGTCACCAGTTGTACTCACTGTTTGCTTTATTTCTGCGAAGATCAAATACTACTTTCTTTTTAGTCCCTGGTGTAAGATCAAATACTTTCTTTTTAATTCCTGGTGTCATGGATATTCCCGGAGTTGAAAAAGACTGAAAAATGGGGGTCAAAGCAAAGTATTAGTATTTAAATTATGCAGAGTGCTTTACAAATTTACTGAATGCATTAACCACATAACAAGATTAAAACAGGTGAGCAGTAAAAATTTACAACACATCACAGCAGACAATTAAATTTCAGAAAGTTACAGAAGATAAATTCATCTAGTAGAGCCTGACCTAAAATTACACAGGGATTTCAAAAAATGTTCTGATTCACAGAGCTTGCAAAATTTAACAAATTTCACACAGGAGCATTTCATCAAGACGTTTAGGCTCAAAAAAAAAAGGAAAAATAAACAAAACATGGTATTTATTCAATGATCTACTCACTTTATCATTTTTGTTGTGGCAGCTCGGGCCAGGATCACTCGTGGCAAACATTTTCAGAGTTGAACAAGGAGTGTGCAGGACCTTTGGTACCTCACCCACAGTGTTCGAGTGATGGGCCACGCCCACGACACAATTATTTTTATCACTGGCTTTGGCTGACTTTGGGGGTGAAGATGAAGTTGAGTTGATTGCCAGATTGCTGTGCTCTTTCTTAGGAGGTGGCTCTTTTTTTGGGGACGGGGAAGATCCTTTCTGTGAGGGACGCCCGTGAATCTTATCCAGCACTATGACGGCGGTGGGCTCGTTTGGATGTTTGACTGAGTAGGTGACAAGCTCAACTGACCCGGTGGCTGGTTTTGTCGGGCTCTTGCTGCGACTTCTGGACCTGGCATTAGAATTGGAATCCTTTACTGGATGACCAGTGGAACTGATCTTTGAGTCTGCATGGAACGGAGATTCGAGACAAGTGTCTGAAATAATTTTATCCTCTGAAATTTTGGATCTTTTAGAAGCCACTACTTCATCGCTGTTTTCCGAAGACTGCCGCTTACGTTTTTTGTTTTTCCTGCTATTTGCAATGGTATGAGAATCATTTAGTGTCACAGGTTCGACCACGACCTTTTTTTTTCCATCAACAGCGTCTGATAATTGTGAAATTTTGTGAGTCTTTTCAGAACACAAAACACTGTTCTGGAGTGTCAAGTTTCCATTGGCCACAAGATTTTCTTTATCGCACTTTTTAATTTTTTTAGCTAGAACATTTAATTTTGACTTTTTATCACAATTTAGTCCTTTTTTATCTTTCTTGCTTGTGGCTCCTGTAATGATATCTTTTGCTGATGGATTGCTGACTGTTTCTTCTGGATCTTTTTCACGATTGTGTTTCTTCTTTTTTTTTTTGGTCCTCTGCCTTGTTTGATCATTTACAGCCTTTTCATCCAGCTCGTGAAGCAATTTTTCAAGTTCTCCAACATCTGCAGCACAGTTGTTCTCATTTTCATCTTTGTCTTCACTGTTAGAATAAATGTAAAAAAATTCTAGAAAATAACTATAAATTTTCTGCACAATGTTGCAAATTTATCTAACTCTTTCAAAGTGAGAACAAATTCACCTGCGGTAAACATTAAAAATCTGTAAAATAAACCATTACTTGTTACTGCTAAGGTCAAGGTTTTTTTTTTTTCTAAAACCTCATAAATAAACAGGCAGAGTGCTGAACATGGAACCACAAAAGAGTTCCCACAATTCATTGCTCTAAGAAAAAAAAAATTGTTAGCCTTGATTCATAACAAAAAGACTAATTTTAAATAAAAAGGCCAAATATTGTTAAAACACATTGTGTCCAGTGGAAGCCAACAAACTATATAGACAGGTCCTCAATTTAGCCAGATTTTTTTTAAAGTGTGAATTCAAATTTTTGAAGAATGGTGTTTCTTAAGCAAATATTTGCCAAACATAAATACTTGGTCTTTAAGTAAAGCTCGGTTCAAGAAGACAGTCTCTTGAGGAAAAAAATGTAATTGTAAAACAATATACAAATATCTTAGAGCAAATTTTAGATGGACCGCTGATCTCTTCCAAAAAATAATTGGTGTGTGCATTAATTTAAATAATTGAAATTGTCTATCGATTCATGTTAAAAATGGAATGAGTTGATGTCTACTTCAAGCTAAGATACAGTCAGCATTTTATATTTTAAAAAAAAGCCATCATAATAAGAACAAAAACAAATTTATATAAAATTAATTCCAAATTTTTGTGTACACATTGATGGGAGGTAAGCTATCGCATTCTATTTTTGCATACAATGAATAAAGCTTGAATACAGCCATTTTTTTAAGGTTTTGCAAAAAATTTTGAAGAAATATACTAAGAATTCTAAATTAGTCTTCTATGCAGATGAGTGCTCATTTCAGCTTTAATTAACTGTTTAAGAAAATTTCAGAATCAATGCATATTTCTTTCTATATAAATTTAATTTATGCTGCATTTTTGTGGCCTATATACATCATGCCAGTAAATAAAAAAAAGTGAGTTTTATATTTTTTTTTGACACAATCGTGTACAATAGCACAAGTGATAATAGTTCCTACATTTAAATTTAGTGCAGTCAAGCATAGCTTAGTCCAAGATAAACCTGTTAACATCATACCTAAACTTCAATAAGTGAATGTTTTAGAATTACAAATTTATGGGATTTGTCTCACAACATTCACATTTGTACAATATAAATTATGGCTGGTAACACTAGCCAGCCATCAATGCACTAGTATTTCCAGTGATTGTTGTAATAATACATTACCACAAATTGAAATATAAACATATTTTTTTTTTCAAGTTTCCCGCTCACCTTTTCTGACTGTTGATTAAATTATTTATAACAGTGTGCTCCTCTGGAAACTCATTAACAAACTTGTAGATCAGAGCCCTGTTTGGCGCCTTGATTGTTTTTTTTTCTGCCTGTTTAAACATCAACAGGAGCAGCAACCTTTTATTCAGCTGGCAATGCAAAAGTAAAAAATGAAAACATTAAAAAAACAGGTCGAAATTTTTTTCTAAACAAGTAAGCTATGAATCAAATAATACATATTTTTACCCGCAAAACTAAACTTATCACACATAAGCCCCATAAATTTTCTCAAATCATTTTTTATGCTGACAATAAAAAATGTAAAAAAAAAAGCCATGCAAAACATAATTACAGAAAATAAATTCTGCGTCTCCTCCACTTCCATTGCCTCAGTCTCTGCCGGCTCTGCCTCCACCTCAGCCTGAATGTTTTCTTCTACCGCGGTGTCTGTATTTTTACTTTTCTTTTTTCTTTTGTACATTTTTTGCTCCCACAAGAGTGGCTGAGGGACTTTACCGGAGAAACGGTCAACAGCTCTGTACACAACATCAAGCATGACTCTCTTCACCAGCTCAATCCTGCCAGAAACAAATATTAGCTCACTGTCAAAAAACACACAGAATATAATCAAAGGTAATTTAAGTAACAAGATCTGCAATAAATAATGTTCTAGTGAATCAAAGGTATTAAACGTATTATTATCACTTATTCATGAATTTTATGATTTTCTGGATGAAAAATCACCTTTAAAACTGAGAATATGTAGATAATTGCAAAATTCATCAAAAACTAGCAAAGGAATAAATTTAGTAATACATCTACATGTTATCTAAATTATGAAAATAATAATTTTTTTTTAAAATCTCCCTTGAAGGGCTAAATTTATCAGAAAAAAAAAACAACATAAAAATTAAATTGATTCACTAAAACTAGTCTCTAAAAATAAATTGTGCAAGTGTTTTCCAAAAACAAAAACATTCTACAGAAAAAAAAATTTAAAATCTAAATATACATGTATTTAAAAGCTAAATATACATGTATTTAAAAGCTAAATGTACATGTATTTAAAAGCTAAATGTACATGTATTTAAGATCTAAATGTACATGTATTTAAAAGCTAAATGTACATTTATTTAAAATCTAAATGTACATGTATTTAAAAGCTTAATGTACATGTATTTAAAAGCTAAATATACATGTATTTAAAAGCTAAATGTACATGTATTTAAAATCTAAATATACATGTATTTAAAAGCTAAATGTAGCTTAAATTTTAAAGTTTAGATTTACTGTAATAATGTTGTAAAAACTTGTGAATTCGGAAAATGAAAAATAAAATGACCAGACGATTAAGTAAAATTGTAATGCCAAAATTATTTTCAGCCTTCAGTCCCAGAAACAGAAAGACAGGGATAGAGTCTTGTCACTTAAATAAAAATACCAATTCTGGTGAAGAGGCCAAACTAAAAACGGTTTAAATAAATGGAATAATTTCTTTGTAGAAAATCAACAAGTTACATGCCATTATTTAAGAAACGAAACAATGATAGAGTACTCACTTATTTGAATTTAGAATAAAATACAGAAACAAAACAATGATAGAGTACTCACTTATTTGAATTTAGAATAAAATACAGAAACAAAACAATGATAAAGTACTCACTTATTTGAATTTAGAATAAAATACAGAAAAGGCTCCAACAAAACCACCATTTTCTTACTACTCATCTGAAATAAGAAATATAATATAATGGGAATTAAAACAACTACTTGCACAGAGATGAAGTACTCACCAACAATTCAAGTTTTTATCTTCATATAAATTCTTACACAATTGTGCAATACATTTATATATAAAAAAGATCAAATTTGTGGCCGGCTCCAACAAAATGAGGCTTAACTCAATTTTTACTCATTTTGAGATTATGAATTTTTTTTTATTTAGCATTCAATTACCTTCAAAATGAGACCTTATTTGTGTTTTTATCTTCAGTCATTATTGGGATATGATAATTTGAAGTTAACCATGCGGAGAAACAAGTTATGCGGGAAAACTACCTTCTAAATGCTGTTCCTTAAAACCAATGCTTTGCGACTTGAGTCTCATTTTGTCGGAGCTGGTCACATTTGATTTTGATTACTTTATATGTACCTTTTCTAATGGCTGTTTAGAAATCTCATCGACAAAGATGTCAGCCAGGTGGAGCTTGAGTCCATCTGGCAGCTGAAACTTATCGGGCTGCATGACATGTTTTGCTAATGTCCTAGCAAGTAAGATGCACTCATCCAACGGCCATTCATCTTTACTAAGAAGTGAAAATGTCTGACGTAGCATGTCACGCATCATCTGTAAGTAATAAAATATAAAATTATTGCTTCCTACCATAACACAATATTTTCAAGTAACGGAATAGGAGGGGCAAAATAAATATAACTGTTACTTATTCAATATGACAATGAACTGCGCTAAGTAACTAATTAGATTTATCACAAGACACAATTTACGGTCAATTATTTCTTTCCCAATTACCCCTGTGTAAATTATATTTTATATTTACTTTTTTTACCTGAAATATCATTCCCCTCCACTACTATTTCTGTAAGGATAATAAGATACTAAGATAATAAGATACTACACATCAGTTTTGTGCAGTGCCCTTTCCTCATCATTGGATATAAGACAATGTAGGCACCTAGCTTAATGCCCATCTTATCCAAAGTAATGCCAGGAATCCATTTCAAGCTGGATGGACTTGGAAACTTTAACCATGAACTCAGCAGGTATTGTTCCAGAAATCTACATGTCAACATTTAAGCATCATCCATTGTTTGACCATCAGACCAAAGATACCATCATTAGCCAGATTTGTGACGTTAAAAATTGAATTACGCCCCAAGAGATCCAAAATTTTAGACACTGATACATACTCTGGACCCGATGGTCCTGGGCTCAAACCAGGCCTTGATCCAGAGTGACCCAAGTCCTTACAGCTTTACATGAGTAGCTGACTTAAAGCTATGGAAGTAAAGTGACTGGTCATTGCGCTAGCCAAACCCCCTCAAATATGTAGTGGCTAGAGAAATTCTACAGTTCATCTGCCCTGATTTTCTAATTAAGTATTGAGCTGTCGGTTGTGTTTGTTTTTTTTTTACCTGACTTTACCAGTTGCGCTTACAATGTGAAAGTCACTTAATTGCAGTTGACCATCAGTTTAAAAAAAAAAAGGGTGCTTTTAAATTCAGTCTTTTAGGAAGCCGCAATATTTGGGATGTTTCTCAAAGTTAAGTTATAAAGTAAACATCAAATTTAAATCACCTCAAAAAGAAACTTCTTCAATACATCAAATAAAAATTTAAAATGCATTTCATATTTAAACACAAATATACAGCTTATACGCAGTTGGAAAATTAACGTAACAAACATACTCAATACAATCCATGCAGCGGAAAAACTGTAATTTATAAGTGTTTGCATTACATATATTGAATACAAAACACATAATCTAATGATATTTTGTTAACAAACCATCAAAAATTTGTCCAAACGAAGTCTGTCAATACCATTCCATTCCCTAGCGTAGGTCTCAAAGAAAACTTTGACAAATTTTAATGAAGACATTGTGCTTGGGAAACAGTTTATCAAATTGGTGATCCTATGAGACAACTCCTCCTGAAAAATTAGCACACATATTACCAGTAAGGCTGATTCCATTAGTTTATATTAAAATAGTTATAAGCTTTGTATGTAAAAAAAATTGTTTTTATTTACAGTATAGTGAACATTACAAAAAAAAGGCAATTAAATTATCAAATATACGTCTTGAGTAGACAACCTTTCATAACGGTTTTTAATCCAAAATTGTTAACATCAAACGAGTCTAATTTATGGATTGAAAAATAAATAATAATGACAATATTACATGTACAACTGATTACAATTAATTTAAGAACAGGTTGATACAACAGGCATCTATCTATATGAAAAGGTTACATTTTTCCAGATGAATAAATACCAACAGAAATCTATTACTTACCTGGATTAAAGGTTTATCTTGCATCCACATGCAGTAAAACAATCCTTTCCAAATCTTTAACAGATCATCATCATTCAACCCTGCAAAAGAATACAATGTAAATGAATGATAGTTCACAGCTGCTATGCAAAAAATATGTAGTAATTAGGTTAATTAGATTCATAACCCTAGATGTGGGTTAGACTAATCAAGCTTAAAATGCACAATTGTCTAAGCATTCTAAATCATAATAAAATATTAACTACTCTCTTGTAAATAAAATTTGTAAAAATTCTCTTCAGGCAAATGCACAAAGTTAACAGTCGTTGCTCAAAGTAAAAATTATTTAATGTGACATCAAAATATAAGTCTAATATCCAGAACAAAAGAAAAATCATCTACGATGTGGTTAACGAGATGACAAGGATGTTTTTTTTTCATATAACCTGGGATGGATTCAGAACTGAAACACCACTTTCAAACATACAGTTTGGTCATGATGGTACACAGGAACATGTTTATTTTTGGTTCATTATTGATTTTAAATAATAATTTTGTTAGACATTAACCATTTTACGATGATTTTTAGGTATGCTAGATAGTGGCATTAAATTGTTTGGGGGGGGGGGTGCAAAAAATTGTACATCTAAGACACAAACAAATTTTATTTTGATGAAAATGCTTGAAGCTGATGGTGCTGGGGTCATCTGAAAAACCAAATGTCCCAAACTGGGCCTATATCAATTCAAGTAATTTCTAACAACAGCCCGCAAATGAGATAAATAGTTCATTCATATTCTAATGCAAAGGTCTTACTGTGAATCGAATCTTATCAACCACAAAATTACTAATAATTTGAAATATCTTATGACTTATTAAAAAAATTTTCTTTACCTATACTTCATTGTATTTTATGTAAGTCGGATGGATACGTTTCATCACAGTCATAACAAAATGGCATTGTTACTTTTGAAAACAATTAAATAAAGCTAAAGAAAATATTGGTGTAATAAGGAAATTTTGCGAGAAATTTTTCAGTCTGTTTCGTTGAAACATTCAATTCACATAATCATATCAATATCTTTGCAATTTACATTTAATCATTGTAATAATAACATATGATAGAATCATTTATCTCGTGAGCGGATTGTCATTAAGACTTAATTGGCTGTAATATATTAAATAAAATAACACTGACTTAGTAACAGAGACAGTGCTTAGAGTTAGAATACTTCTTAGATTTGTGTACAAAATGAGAAATGTTGTTACATCTACTAAAATGATATTTCATTACCTCCATGGTTAGAGCGAACTGTTAGGTATTTTTGCAATCGTTTTATAGCCCTGTCTCTAATCTTTTTTTCGTTTGCGGCTAACTTTTGAGCAAAATGAACCTCGGCAGAGACTTCATGTTTCTCCATGTTGATGGTAGCATGGACCGGAAACGAATTCTTATTTTTAGTTTATCGAATCTAAAGGGGAGAATAACTCTGGAAAAAGCACCTATCTAAAAAAAACCTTCTCGCTGTGTGACCCATATATATATATATATATATATATGGTGTGTCCATAAAACTTCGGTAGATTTTGAAATAACTATTAACAAAACAGTATGTGCTTTTTTTTCTATAAAACGTAGCAATTTTTAACCAAAAATAACGAGTAATTAATTGATCTAAATACACTTTTAGAAAAAAAATTATTTAAGAAAAAAGGCTAAATATTTAAGACGTGTTCTTATAATGGGAATAATAATTACAAAAAAATCCTTTGATCATACAAATATTTATATAAATTAAAAAAATACGTGGGTGTACATTCCCATCATTTTCGTTTTTCAGTTACACTTACAGATGAATCAATTGGTCAAAGGATGGTAGTATATTGATTCTAGTAGTACAGGAGTTGGCAAACTTTTTCTATGAAGGGCCACATTGAAAACGTGATTGTTATCGTTGGGCCGCATTTATAGTGTCTACTTCAATAACAATTTTCAACGTATGGAAATATGAAGTAATGATAAAATCCACGTAATTGTCATTCGATATCACATTCCCACTTTATTACACAAGCACATTACAGTTGCTAATAAGGTAATAAGACTTTACTATTCATAATTATTTTAACACAGGTTTAATGTTATCCGTCATAATATTTATGAAAACGAAGAAACTTAATTTACACACAAGCTGACCCTAGAATACAATTATAGTTAATGAGAAGTTTGTAACTGTTCACAATTTTGGATAATGTTCTTGAATTGTGTAACCGGGGGTGGGGCTTGGCCTCTATTGGGACCCCTGCATTTTGACATTAGACACCATGACAAATGTAGGACCCCCCTCAAGCTGGGGCCCGGGGGTACTTTTGAATTCGGTCACCCCCTCCCCCACCCTAGGTAGGCCTCTGCCAACACCCCCACCTCCCTTCATTGCAAATAGAGGGACGCCGACAAACGGAACCGAAAAACCCGCCATCCCACTTAAACTCCCACCAGATACCCCGCACACACACACACACCGCACGAACTGGCGGGAAAACCGCCAAACTGACTACCATGTTATTCGTGACCTCACTGTCGCCTCTCGCCTGTGTGTGTGTTTTTATGTTTCACCTGGCGAGAAGGTTGCAGGCCAGCACAGAGATCTGTGTTACCCCCCCCCCCTTTTTTTTGACTGCTCGACAGTTCAGCAGTCATTGTCAACCTTCTCAGGTACTGCGAAGTAGATAAAACCGTGAAATTTTTTTACCCCCCCCCTTCTTTATGGCCAACGCAGAATCAATTTTGTGTTGCTGTGTCGGATAAAACTAATTCTTTCTGTTTGGATTCACTTTCTACGTGAAATGCACTGCAATTTTAACCGTGCTCTTATCACGACGTGTGATTTAGGCCTATTTGGTGTGTGTTACTTTCAAAAGTTCATCCTTAATTCCTTATCAATACATAGCTAATGTATTATTTATTTGTGTAATTCAAACTCGTTTAGCGCCGGTTACATGTTAAATAATTACATCTTATTCTTATTTGATAACAATTTAAAAACAAATAAAAAAAAAACACATTTTTAATTTTAGTATTTCGTCTAACCCTGAGATGTGTTTATTTACATGGCTGCGATGAAGATAATATAATAATGTTTAATATAAATAAATCACCAATAATAATGGCCTAATCATAGCTAACGATGTATGACTTTATTCACCATTTGTTAGCGTGGCGAAATAATGCCTAACAACGTTGATAATAATGTTAAACCGGTGTCAATCAATTTATTTTGTGTGACTTACCAATTTTTGTATTAACAACCACAAGTCACTGTGGATAGATAGGCTTGCTGACATTCATACAAAATGTTTTCTCGGGACTAGACGTGACCAACTTATGTGCTCGTTTAAATTAAATTAGTAAACAGTTGGCAGCGAAGGTTTTCTCGAGGTAAAAAAAAATATGGCTACTTTTACCATTGGAACTTATCTATCTAATGGATTCCTACACATTATCTGATAAATGGTTGGCTTACAGTCGAGCACACACGTCACGTTTCATCGATTCAGTGATCGCACACCGAGATGGGCCACTGTGGAAAGCCAGGCTTATGAAAGCAAAGGTACGTGACGTACTACGTCTGTTTGTTTTGTTTCATAGTTTACGTTGAGTTAGTATTTTTTCCTTTATCGACACTGTTTGTTTATGTTTTTTTATCTACTGCTTTAGTGATATACGCTTAAAAACCAGCGATGAGGGTTTTTAATAGTAAATGATTATATAATCCTTCACTCAAAAGCACTTCTTAAAGGCAGTTTCCCCCCCTTAATCAACAAGTCCCACACAAAATGTTTACCTACCTTTATGTGATTGTGCGCACCACGCACCCCCTTTTTTATTTTATCGAATAGAAGGAGATTTTCTTGTTCGTAATATGTAATATGCGCACTGTTTCTTGTTTGTAATATTCGCACTGTTTCTTGTTTGTAATATGCACACTCTTTCTTGTTTGTAATATGCGCACCGTTTCTTGTTTGTAATATACACACTGTTTCTTGTTTGTAATATGCACACTATTTCTTCTTCGTAATATGCGCACTGTTTTCG